>JAHVYC010000007.1:338516-597120 GCA_020623665.1 Calonectria multiphialidica
CTCGGGGCTGTCGACTGCACGGGCAATCCATACTAGTTCTGTGACAGCCGCACCGCCTTCCATTGGTGACGTCGTTCTGGCGCCCGCCGCCGACACCATACTGCTGCTAACTGCGACGCCTCTCCTCTACCTACCTGTGCTTGTCTGTCGCCTGTCGCCTTACTTATCGCCTCGCTTGACGACATCGCGCATACCTCGAAGGCGGGAACAATCACCAATTCAGTAGACGATAGAATACCCGGAACTTCCGTTACCACGATTGAGACGAACGACTCACCGACCGATTCATCGCCTTACTCAGTGTCGCAAACCGCGCGGGCGATCAAAGTAGAAACCTCCCCCCTCCTCCCCAAAAAAAAGCCAACCCAAACCAGACGACGACATAACCTCGTTTTTTTTTCTCGCCCGATACTATCCGCCTCCCTTCGCCCACCATGTGGCCCTTTACTCGCTGCGGCGAGGACGCCTGCGAGCCCGTCAACCCGAACAAGATCACCACCGGCGTCGCACTCGCCTTCATTCCTTTCCTCTCCGTCTTCATCACCGTGACGGTCCTCGTCGTCCGGCATGTCTTCCCCCGCCTCAACCGCTCCGCCGAGGCCCGCGACGGCGAAGATCATGTCTTACCTTCCCACGCACCCCCCGCCTTGCGCGCGGCCCACGCCGAGCATGGCGCAAAAAGCTGGCAGCGCCGCGGGGCTGCCTGGACCTTCGGGGTCACGGTGGGCTTGGCCGCAACGCTGGGCGCCTTGATCATGGATGAGATCCTCGAGGTGGTGAATCCCGTGGCGAGGAAGCTGGCGCTCAGGTTCACGGTGCCCGCGCTGCTGTTCATGCTCGTTGTTCTTGTGCCGTGGCTGGAGTGCCGATCCGTCGTGACCAGCGCGGGCTGGAGCTTCCAGCGCACCGGCAAGGGCAAGCTTCCCAGAGTCACATGGGGATTACATGCTATCCTCTTCGCGGCATGGCTGTTCACATTTTGGTCTGTCGGCCGGGCAGTTCCCAAGAACGCGCTGAAGTCTAGCAAGAGTGCGTCTGGAGACGTTAGCCTTGCCGAGGCGCTCATGCGGGGTTGCCTGGAGCGAATTGGCGTCGTGGGCATCTCCCTCATGGCACTTCTGTCGGGTTTTGCCGCAGTATCAGCTCCGTGGCACACATTCGTCGATGTATCCACGAGGCGCAAGCGACCTGTCACCGAGGGGGATGTCAACCGCAAGCAGGCAGGCTTGGATGCCACAAACGAGATGCTAACCACCAAGCGCCATCGGTTACAGTATCTGGAGCGCAAGGTTGCGGAGCGACAGGGTGGACAGTCGGCCCAGGGCAGTGGTCTCGTCGGCAAGATGATTGGTTCGCTCCGGGGCGGATCTGGGGAAGAGACGGAGATGAAGTCGCTTCGCATGGAGATTGCTGGTCTCGAAACCATGGAGGCGAACCTCTCCTCGGGTCTGTCGATGCTCAAGAACCACCGCGCCGCCACCGTCCGCGCCTCCACTCCGATTGGACGTTTACTTCTCGTTCCTTCGTACGCCTTTAGCTTTTACTGCATCTACCGCATCGTGGCGACTGCCCTCACGACGATGCGACGAGCGTCATCGCCTTCGACGAGTTTCGCTAGCAGCGACCCCATCAATCGCTTTCTCTCGCTCCTCGTGCGGCACTGGGACCCTAAGCTGGACCAGCTGGCATGGGCGCGATTCATCAGCTTCGCCCTGAGCGGTGTCATCCTGGTTGCGAGTGCCAACAGTGTCGTGCAAACGTTTCACCTTTTCGCCAGGTGGACACCCGGCCTCCTCCGCCAGGCGCAGGCGAACCTGGCGTTGGTTGTCGGCCAGATTGCGGCCACATATGTCATCTCTTCCTCGCTTCTTCTCCGCAGCCAGCTACCCACAGCGTTGGGGTCGGCAGTGGGAGGCGTGTTGCGAGGCGCGCTGAGCCCCGGGTTTGTGGATGGATGGTTCGAGGGCTGGTTCCTGTGCGGCAGTTTCCTGACGGCTCTGGGTATCTGGGTTGGCAGGAAACTGAGCGGCGACGAGGACTGGGACGAGTATGGCATGGAAGAAATGGGAGCCAAGAGGTCATAGCACGTTGACGTTTCTTTCTTTCTTTTTATTACACGAAGCGGGTGTGCATGAATATGTTGCAAAACCTACGACGGCATTGGCGTTTGGAGAGACAAACAAGGGGGTACAGCGCATTGGCAAAGCATATGCTTGGATTCTGGTTGAGATATACAATAAGTAATGGACTGAATACAAAATAATTCAAATCAAGCCTGCCGTGCGTGGTGGGTGCTGCAAATGTTGTGAAGAGCTGACTTTAGGCGACGAGGTGAATATTTCGGTAGCCGGAGTTGCAATTAACTGAGATTATCTATTGTCATCTATAATGATGCCTGGCAGCGATCGACTTGTTGAGGCCAGTGCTACTGTCCACTTCAAGGCAGCAGTTTAATGAAATGCAGTCACCAGCCCCAATTCCCACCTCCAAGGCATCAATTATGTTGCCTGGTCAAGTTGGAATCCGGTATCCCTGGGCATTTTCGAAGGAGAAAAAAAAATTCCAGAGACTCAGTTGCATATATAAAAGGGAGTTTTCCGTGGCAAGAGAGAGAGAGAGGGAGGGGGGGCCGTGGTTGACGTGCATAAGAGCCTTATTTCCTGATTGGACACTTTGTTAGACTTGCTCTTTTCTCTATATGTGTTTGGACAACCAACGACGGCGGCCCAACATACATACACGCACACGCACACGCACGCATATTCAGCATTTATTCGTCCCTGAAGTATACAACACCGAAACTTCAATCTTCAACAAACACCCATCTTCCTCTTTGAACAAACGCCACACATAGAAAGAAAAAAAAAGACCATGTCACAGCAAGAACCCCCCACGGACTACGCCATCGACACCCCGCTGGCCGGCTACCTCTCGACGCCCGCGGACTTCCTGGCGGCCAACGCGGACATCGACGCCATCATGGCCGGCGCCCTCGTCACCGACGCCTCGGGCCGCGTGCTGCTGCTCCGCCGCGCGCCCACCGACTCGTGGCCGCTCCGGTGGGAGGTGCCGGGGGGCTGCGCCGACCCCACCGACGCCCACCTGGTCGCCGCCGCCGCCCGCGAGCTGTGGGAGGAGGCTGGGCTCCGCGCCACCCGGGCCAAGGTGCCCGTGGGCCTGCTGCTCAGTGACGACGGCTCCAGCTCCGGCCCCGGCTCCGGGTTCCCACCGGAGCAGCCCCTGTCCCTCCCCGTCCGGGGCAAGGGCGAGGGCGAGGTGCTCATGGACATGAAGGGCGACGTGGTGCTGTTCCGCGAGACGGGCGCAACCTGGGGCAAGCTGACCGTCTGGTTCGACGTCGAGACGTGCGAGGGCGTCGCGGTGCGCCCCGACGAGCACGCCGAGTGGGCGTGGGTGACCGAGGCCGAAGTCCGCTCGGGCACCTTTGCCGCCGACGGCAGGGAGCTCGACTTTGTGAGCGAGGGCGTGAGGAGGACCGTCCTGGAGGGCTTCCGGCTGTGGAAGCAGGAGCATCGCCGTCAATGATCTGTCTGCCTGCCTACCTACCTACTTTGCTTGCTTATACACACACATACACACAAAACAAAAGCACTCAGCGCTCACTTATACGACAAGACTAGACAGAGAGAGCTCATGACCTGCACCTAAAACGTAATGATAGAAGAAAGATAGAAGCACAATAATATAATAAAAGCACTCATTGCAAACACCATCTTCTCATTTACTCATCTATCAAGCCGTCTTCAAATGTATCCAACCTCTCTACCCCCGTACCCAGATGCTGATGTCCGTCAGTCTATGCAATTTTCTTCACAACCAGATGCCCTTCTCCGCTTCACCATAGACACCAGAATCCAAACCACGTAAGAGAGAACAAGCGCAGTACATTTCATTTATCCGTAAATCACCTAGCATACAGAACCACCCCCCAACCCTGTTTCGCTCAAAGGAAAAAAGAAACCGAGTCGGGATGATCTCACGCGTCTGCCAGGTTGGGCCTGATCGTCATAAATGAGCAAAGAAACCATTTCAAGAAAGAGGAGAATAATAAAAAAAAATCAGATCATCAGTCCCTCCTTTTCTTCCCGCATTTCGTCAACATGAAAAGAAAATTCGTTTTAAAGAGAGAGCCGTGATCATTTCAAATGCATGCCACGTTTCCGTCCATCCATCAATCCATCCATTCATCCATTCGCCGCCATTCTTTTTAAACTTTTCTGTCTCGAAACGCCTAGGGCTCATGCTCAAATAGCGTCCACCAGATTACCCTCTGCTTCCATCCCCATGCAAAGAAAAAAAAGGAGTGAAAGGCAGAAGCTTGCCGAGTCTAACTTGGGTGGCGGGTCAGACGAGGAAAACAAAAAGATGCCTGCAACTACAGGCAGAGGAGAGCCAACCGCCCCCCGATCCTCGAGCCCGGAGATGTCAAGGGGAGAGAGAGGGAAGGGGGGATTGGCAGAGAACCAGAATCAGGCATGTTGGAACCATGGGCTCGTAGTCTTGAGGGGGACCCATGTTCCAACACACCTCACGCTGGGGGGTAGAGGGGAGACAGGGTCATGTTCGCGATAAGGGTACCAGAGTCCAAGAGGCAGCCGCTTTGTCCAAAGAGAGGGAGGGGAGGGTCCGCACGAGGGTACATCTTGCGACGGCAATGTCTAGTCGTGACACCGGAAGGAAACGGGGCTATATGTACACATTTTTAGACCCGTCCCTGACGACCCTTCTTAGGCACCGTCGTCCAGCCATCATCATCGGCTGAGGGGGTGGCGGGTTCGCCGTCAGCTCCGGCCGCCTGCTGAGATCCGTTGGCGCGGGCCGGTCGGTCGTTGCGGGGACCACGGGATGGGCCATCACCACGGCCGCCACGGCCTCCACGGGCTCCCCCGCGAGGGCCGGCAGATCGCCAGCTGCTGGCCTCGGAAGCCCGAGACTTGGGGGCTTCCCGAGGCTCGCGAGGCTCGCGGGATCGGATGGGAACCTTCTGCTCTCCGTCGGCCTTGTCGGCAGCCTCATCCTCCTTGGGCGCAGCAGCTTCCTCGTTCTCCTTGGCCTCAGCAGCGGCAGCGGCAGCCTCAGCGGCCTCAGCTTCAGCCTTGGCAGCGGCCTCCTTGGCAACTCGTCGTTCCTCCTTGGCCTTCTCATCGGCCTCTTTCTTCTCCTGAATGGCCTGCAGGCGCTTCTCCTCAATCAGCTTCTCCTTGGCGGCAGTATCGATAGGACGAGCAGCGCCGAATGGGCTGGCCTTGGAGTCGGCACCACCGGAGGCGGCAGAAGTCGTAGCCTCAGAGACAGTACGCTTCTGCAGGTTCAGGCGAGGTCGGCCACCCTGGACCGGAGCGGCAGAAGAGAGAGCGGGGGATGGAGGGGCACTGCCATCGGGAGAGGTGGGCTTGCCGGAATCGGGACGCATGCGGTCTCGCCACTGCATATCCTTCTCGGCGGCGGTAGGAGCACGCTCAGGGCGCTCGGGACGCTCGGTACGGGGAGGACGGGGTCCTTCTCCTCTGCCCTCGCCCCAGGCGGGAGCTCCCTCGCGGCGACCTCCACGGTAGGATTCACTTCGTTCACCCATACCCTCGGGGGCGGGGCGGGGAGGGCGGCTGTTCTCTCGGGATCCCGAACCTTCGTTGGCGAGGGGAGCCAGGGGTCCGTGACGCTCCCAGGTCAACTCACGAGTAGGACGGGCCTCAAAGGAGGCAGGGTCGCGAGGGGGACGACGCTCGCGGTCGCCCTCGGGACGGTTAGACCGAGCATTACCCAGATCAGGCAGAGGGCCCTTGCGGGTCCAATCGCCAAGTTCGCGGATGGAATCACCCCTGCCGCTGTCACCACCGCGGGCTGAGAACTGTCAGTTGATATTTCTTTTTGCAACGGGGATCAGGTTAGCTTACGGGGATCGGCAACCTTGATGCGAACGGTTCGGCCCTGGAACGACTCTCCATCGAGGTCAAGAGCCTTCTGCAGGCCCTCGGGGTTGGCAAACTCGACATATCCGAAACCCTTGGGGCGCTGCAGCTCACGGTCCTCAATCAGACGGACGCTGGCGACGTCGCAGCCCTCGAAAAATTCGTTGACGGCATCGTTGGTGACATCATAGGCCAGGTTGCCCAGGTGAGCAGTATAAGGAGGCCTGTCGGGAAACCTCACGGGTGACCTCTCCCGAACGGAGAATCCTGGGCAAGTCAGCGTTGGAAGCCGGCAGAGGGCGGGATTTCAGCATACCGCGATCCTGCCATGCAGAGCTGGAACCACCGCCGAAGCGGGAACCTCGGTCTCGATCGCTAGGAGGGAGGGCTTGGGTGCCTGGGAGGATATTGTCAGTCCACCGAGGGGTCGTTGCGAGGGGTGAAAATGGCGCCTACCGGTGACTATGAGGGAGTTAGCACACTGCGACGACGGCAACGACGGGACCAAGAGAGCATGGAGCACTAACCGTAAGTTTCCTCGACCTCATCGGCCCAAGAACCACCACCAAATCCTGCGGGCGAGGGTTAGCATCGTGGACTGTTGTTGGTGCCGCGGCGGCATGTGTGTGTGTGCGGCGGGGCGCAGCGGCGATGCGACACGAACGAGGGGCAGCACCAACCTGAATCAGCCAGAAAGTCCCCAAGGGACATCTTCTGCTGTTCCTTCTTTTTAGGAGCTGGATATACTGGTCAGCAGGGCGACGACAAGGCTCGAGTTGCCGCACTCACCCATGATTGCGGCTTAGGCGGCCACGCGCAACGATTCCGAGACCGATGCGCGTAGGACTGCGAGAGCAAAGCCGACCCGGGGTTGGCCTGGCCTCTTGAGATCGGGCGCGGGAGCGGGGAGAGGAGCGCGAGAGTCTGGTCGACTGACGGGCCAAAAGTCTGCCAAGGAGCAGATTGGCACAAGAAAGCAGGGCGGAGACGGTCGAAAGAGCTGGTGGTCCCCCCGACGAGTGTTGCCGTGTCTGGGGTTTGGCGAGACGAAATTTGCTCGGCGTATGAAAAAATGGTGATGAAGGCGCCTGTGAGGGTTGCCTTAATTTTGCCCGGCCAGGAGTGGGAGGCGCTAGCCCCTGTTAGGGCTAGCGCTACCGGCCGGTCCCCTCTCCCACTCGCTTGCAGCCTCTGGTAGGTCTGCGGGAGTTCTGTGGCAGACCAGGCTGACGGGCTCCTTCTTCACAGCCTGGCCGATGTCACGGGTTTTTGACAGCATTTCATTCGCTCTGGCCCAAATTCCAGATCCGTCTTTTTTCTGATACCCGATGCCGATATCGACATCCACATTGATTGACGACGCCACCGGAGGCCATGTTGTTGTAATTGTATTGTACAAAGACTTCTTTTTTTTCTTTTTTGTAATTCTGTAACCTGTTACGCCTGCGCCTGGCCACCATTCGCTGTCCTTAATCCCATCCCCAACAGCCGCCTTGATTCAGTCTCAACAACCATCTCAATAAAAAAGCCACAATCATGGCCGACAACCGCCGCCCGGATCCTCAATCCACTCTAATTCGAAGCCGCAATCCGGCCCGTGGCTTTTTTTCACCTGAAATTGTTGACCTTGTCATCCCTCCTCTGCAAGTCGGCGGCTGGGCCGGTATGTTGTGTCTTAACATGCCTCCAGTGCCTATTATACTCATCTTATCATAGGCACCGCTGGCGTAATAGCTGGTGTTGGAGGTTCAATCTTCAAGGAAGCAAATCCCCTTGTCTGGGGAGCGGTTTCCGGTTTCCAATGGTTCACTCTTGGCAGTAGCTTTTGGTGTAAGTTCCCCTCGTCTCAGTGCATCTTACACGTGCTTATCCCACACGAACACAGTCTCAAGAAGTCTTGCCATTCGCGCATTGGGGGGTGAAAACCGGGCATCGCCTTCTGACAAGACCAAGGCCAGCGCTGTCGCTGGATCAGTGGCCGGAGCAGTGGGAGGTCTGATCCGTGAGTATTGAATTTTTTGCATTTTGCATGTGACTACTTTCTTACACAACCCGCAGGTGGCCCATCAAACATCATTCCAGCCATTGCGTTCTGGACGGTAGTTGGAGCAGGAGGGCAAATGGTTGCAAACCGTCTCGCAACTCGGCAGCCCAAGGTCAAGGATGACAATGACAGCTGGTTCAGATCCAAGTGGAGTCCTCTAAAGAAACTGACCGACGATGAGTACACAGAGATGATGGGCGAGAAGATGTTGAGGATAGACGCCGACATTGCACTGATTGACGATCGCATTGCCGAGCTAAGGGCGGCAGAGAAAAATGCCAAGGCGCAGGATTCGCAAGATACCCCATAATGATAGACTAAAAAAGAGATCTCTTCCTGCCTCATCGGAATCCGTTATGCTGCTCAACTCCCGGGGATCCCAGATTGGCCTTGGCCTACAGGGATGGTGCGCTTGACGTATTATTGGCAAAGTACTGACGTCTGGATAAGCGGCTGAAATGGAATTGTCCAAGAGCCATGCGCCACGCATTGGAACATGATGCAACGCCAAATTTACGCAAGGGTGCTTGACAGCTACGTACCCCTCTGAACCCCGCCCATCCAAGGATTACATGGAGCCTCACCAACAAACCTCCTATGCCCCCCAACAACTCGCCGACGCTCTGGCCAATCAGTAGAGTATCATGACTTCCCCAGATGGGCTAACGAAGGGTGGTAACATGGCATCGCATCGCATGGCGTCGCATGTTGCTCGCGTACTGGACGGAATGCCAATGTCCGCGCTGGCGGTTGGCAACGGTCGAGAGGGCCGCTATGACACGCCACCATGAGATGATACACGTGGAATAGCAATCTGCCGAGTGAAACAAGGATGACGCATATTTCCAGCTGTGTCTTTACATGGACCGCGAGCGACCTTGCTTACACCCGCCATTGATGCAGTGGCTTACAAACCCGCGTATGGAGCTGGGCCCTGTTTCGCCGGCAGGGCCAAATAGCGAGCTGCAAGGTTCAGCTTGGTAAGAGGTAGATGGATGGCACGGCCTGTGAGGCGAACTTGATGTAGTTGGAGGGGTAAGAGAGAAAAAAAAGTCGATCTCCCGTCAGAGCTCAAAAACCTTGCCTAAAGGTGCTAAACGCCACTAGGGACACTAGAGCCAGAAAGAAAGAAAAAAAAAACGGGCAAGATACGCGGCGAATCCCAAGTTTGGGCTCGTATAGAGCGACGTGCAGCGCGACTGGCTTGTTCAGATACATATGATTAGGTTAGTTCGATCAACGGACACTCGCCGAAGGTTGCAACGGCCGAGTCAGCGCCGACCGGCATTAAGGTGTGCGCACACATTGCACCGCAACAACAGAAGGCCGATGTCTAAGCGGTCAAGGGCAGTGTCCAATTCGTCTTCCCCCGCACCTCGACTTGCATGTCTGATAAAGACCACCAATCGCGGATGCGCTGCGAACGCCGAGTCTCTGCATACGCAGCACGGCAAAGGTCAAAGTTCGTAAACCATGTGGG
The DNA here is from genome assembly GCA_020623665.1 of Calonectria multiphialidica. Classification (NCBI taxonomy): domain Eukaryota; kingdom Fungi; phylum Ascomycota; class Sordariomycetes; order Hypocreales; family Nectriaceae; genus Calonectria; species Calonectria multiphialidica. Next base: position 347,971 of record JAHVYC010000007.1, read on the forward strand.
ATTAGTAGGGTGGACTGACGTGAGAGTCCGAAAGAGCGGCGGCCCGCCACAAGCAACTGGCCAAAAAAAGCAATCGACAAGGTTTTGCGGTTTCGGTTTCGCACCGAGCGAGGGGAATAAGCCAGAGTGTCGCGTGCAGGCTATTGGGATGCACTGCTTGTGCCGCTCAATTAACAGAGAAGATTGGAATAATCTAGACTGTTAAATTTTGCCGCGCGATCTACAATTGGAAAAAGAAAACAGCCAATATATGTTGGGGATGTCTCGGACGAGAGATTAGTAAATTAACAGGCAGTGCGCTACGTTACCCAGTTCTGTGGGTGCCGGACACTGCTAGCTCCCTGGGGTCTGGTAAATGGCTTGCGTTCAGGGCCAGGTACGTACCGTTCGTCCCCTCCAAAAAATAATTGCAGGCGCCGCGAATTGTGGAAAAGCGCCTTGTGGGTGGTGCGTGTGGCCCGTGCCCCAAATAGACGAAGTCTCGCGGGAGCAACCCGCGCTGCGAGGAGCCCCTAACCCACTGGGGACTTCCCTGGCCTGCACTGACTCACCCACTGCGATTTGCAGGCTCGCCTCCCTGTCTCCCCTCCAGCGATGGGGCTCCTGTGGACGCGGCGGAAGCCCTGCGGATAGGGGCCCGCGGCCCTAGCATGTCACTGAGGAGACTTATTTCGACAGGGGTGACGCAGCACGTACATGTACATGGGCTTTGGAGAATGGCTGCTGCTACCCACGCTGGGCTGGGACTCGATCTGTCAGTTAGCAGCAGTAAACTTCCGGACCATTCCCATCTTCTCCAACTCGACGTATCTTTTGGTCGTTGTTCCTCGACGCCCTGTCCGCCTCTTCCCCTCCACTGCCGCCGAGCTTCTTTTTGTTTGACTTTGCTGGCAATCTTGTCGTGGCCCGTAACGCCCAGCCTACGCTGTGCATCTCGTCGACCCCTTTTCTTCCACCCGGCGATTTTGCACCCTTGACGTCACGACAGGAACCCACCTCGCTCCTAGTTTCGACCATCTGGCTCAGTCCGCCACTGTGCTAACCCGTCACCCCTTGAGCTTGACTCCGCGCCGAACCTTCCGACATCAAAACAACAAGTCTCTTACAAAGCAACTCCGGATATATCTCGATTGCCCCTCCCTGCGCGCGGGACTCTTGCTCGGCTATCAAGGAGGTCCTTCCAACAGGCCAGCGTGGGACGCACCGGCAACTCGGCATTTCGGACCCGTTAACACACACCTCGACTGGCGGCGATGGCGCTCTCCCCTTCGCGACGACTCTGATTCGAAGTGAGGATATGATATCTCCATCTGCCAGCAGCACATGTGAGTTGCAGACACCCCGTTGCCGCACACCGCCGCCCCCTGGGCTAATGTCGATTGTCCTTCGCGCAGACAAATAGGCGGGAGAGTCTCCCCCAGAGCCTACCGACCATGGCTCTCCTGAACCCGACCTTCGTCTTCGGCCTCGTCGTGCTGCTGTACTTGTCGTCCTTCGTACTCCTCGCCGTCCTCCGAATCTTGACCGGAATTTCGATCCAGCGGATAGGCTACTTCTCGCTTCGGCGCCTCGCATATACCCCACGAGACGGATGCAGGATCGAGATTCGTGGCCTCGGAATTAACGTCCACCGGCCGACTTTCGCGCAACCAACATGGCTGAGTCTTGTGCTGGAGGAACTCGTCATCACCTTGGACGTTCGGGAACTAGAAGGAAGCAAGCCCACCGAGTCGGACGCCGAAACCAGCGACCACGAGAACGACAAGGTCTCCAGCAACGATGCATCAAAGCCCCTCCCTCGATCGCGGCCCTCCCAGCGAGGCGCCAAGGGTGTCATCCGAAGCGAAACGTGGAAGAAACTTACAAACGCAAAGGAAAAGCTCAAAAGGCTCCATAGAAACATCAACTGGCTGAAAATGATCGACGTAGTAGCGACAAATTCCTCCATCAATGTCGTCGATGTAGGCAACGTACAAGTCGGAAGTTTGACTCTCGCCGTTGACACACGGCCCAAGATGGTTGATCGTGCTCGATTCTTTATGCAGCGAAAACACTCCCCGAGCAAGGATCGACAGGCCGAATGGATCATGACCGTTCGAAGTGTACTTTTTACAGCCGATGGCAGCGAGTCCATGGAACTGCTTGATCATCTGTTCCTCAACATCCACGGCTTTTTGTATGCCTCAAGAGAAGGGCTAAGAGACGCCTCGGTATCCCTAAAACTCGGACGACTTCACATCCCATTGGACGACATCCAGACGTGTGTCGCCAAGTTAAAACAGTGCCGGAAGAATCAGCCCACAAACCCTGACGAACCGGTTGACATCTTCCTCGGCGAAGTCATGCAAGAAGTTGACGAGCCTGGTAGCACAAATGAGGAATTAATGAGAACAGTGTCCGACTCCAGGGAGTTCTTCAGTTCTACTCTGCGAGGCATCAAGGAAGTGCAATTCGCTGTCAGTTTCCTCGGCCTGACTTCGAGAGTCACATCCATCGTCAAGCCTGGCGCCAATCCTATAATCCTCAGCGCTGCAATGAAAGAGGTCGGAATCGATCTTCACCGGCTCGACCCCAAGTCGCCGGCCCACAGAATGTATTTCCCCCCCGGCGCAATCGCACACGAGGCATTGGGTGCCGCACTTTCAATATCTCTTGGACTTGATGATGGTCAGGGCCACGCCGACCGGCTGGTTTATATCCCAATGGCGACAACGACGGTCAAAACTACGTTCCTTTCCAAAACCGTCGAGGTGCTACAAGACACCAGTATCATCGGGGAGAAGAATGCAAACATTATGTTTGCCAACTCAGTGGTCACTTCGCCATCCGTTGACCTTGACCCCCGACATCTCCCTCTGCTCCTCGCCCTCCTGAAATCAAAACCGAGAGCACAGAGGCCAAAGCGAGACAATAGACATCTAATATCACGACTCCTTCCCAAGGCAATCGTGAAGTTTTCTATGCATGAGCCGGTCGTGCGAATAAAACTAAAACCTTTACAAAAGACAGAGGATGCAGACGATTTCGATCTCATCATCTCATCCATTTCTTCCATCTCTCTCGACATGGAATCCTCTCACTCTCTGATTGAAGACCTCCACTACTCACTAGACGGCGCCGTACGTCTTCAATCTCATGATCTATACTATCAAACTAATACAGGCGACCGATTCAATCTCATCACCACTGAATCCTTCGACATGAAACTACACTTGGGTGCTCGACCCGATGTCTATGTGGAGTTAACCGGCAACCTGCAGTCGGCATCAGTTAGCATGATACGGCCAGAAATCATCGACGGAGTTCGCCAAATTGTTCGCGAATTACGAATCGATGGTGAGACCGAAAGGGATACGACGCATAAACCCTCTCGTGGCAAAAACTTCCTCCGCTTGATGCCCAGTTGGCTTCTTCGATCTCAAATCGAGATGACTGACTTCAGCGTCGAAGTTGCTGGCATTGACGAGGGCATTTCAGACGATACTCGAGGAGTCTTCCTTCACTGGGACAGTGTGGCCGCAGAGTATCGCGCGCATCGGTTTGATGGGCTACACAGGAGACAATCTACATCCAGAAGGCGTGCAAACAGTCGGTCAATGGCACAGTCTGATTCCGACCTAACCCCACCTTCTGCATCTCCGCGACCTAGAAAGAAGCCCCAGAATATCGGTGATGGCCGCCGGCTCACAATCCACGCTCGAGGAATTGAAGCCCAAATCATGGAGGACATGGATAGGCTTGAGCCGGAACCATTCATCTCCATTCCCTATCTTGAGACATCACTATCAGCCACAAGTGATTCTCATGGACCTCTATTTAACGTCCACATTTCCGTGCGGACTATCTTTGCACAGTACTCGCTGTACCGGCATTACGCAGTGGGAGTCGCCGTTATGACATTGAGCAAGGCATTCATGCGATCGAGCAGGGACATCCCTCGACGCAAGTCAGAGAGTAGTGTTTCGAGCTTAGCACCGCCTTCTAGCCGTTTGGCGCCTCCGGGGGCCCACGACGATCTCAGTGGGCTCTCGACGGTCACTTCGGAACTGGTGACTTTTGATTTCAAGGCTGCCCTGGTGCAGCTAAAGGCGGAGATGCCCCACGACCCGGCCATGATGCTACACATGTACGGCCTGGACTTCGGCCGACAAAGATGGTCCACTCCACACATTGCCGCAAGGCTTGTCAGGCTATACACCGAGCCTCCACGAATGCGCAACGTTTGGGCTAGAATTGTGAGCATCAAGTCAGGTCGCCTCGACTTCCGCGAGTCCAAGAGAAAGTTCCAGCGGGGACCTGCCGTCGATGAAAAGATGATTGACATTGTGACCGAAGCTGTCCGCATCGCCATTCCCCACGAGGTTACTCTCAACCGTATCTCGGACAACTTTATCAATGTCATCAAGGCTGTTCAGCAACTACATCATCGGTTCAAGACTGGCACGAATGAGTACATTCTTGAGAAGAGGCCCGAGGGGCCCAAGTCTGTGCCAAAGATTTCAGTCAGAGCCCGCAACTTCCTTTTTGAATTGGAAGACGGCGCTTTCGAGTGGAAACTTGGTATGATCTATCGCACCGGTCGCATCGAGCAGACCCAGCGCATTGTCCGTGAAGAAGCCTTCCGGGTCAAACTGAAGAGGGTCCGTGAAGAGGAAATCCGAAGGGGAAACAGCAAGATCCGATCTCGATCTACATTCACGCGTGGGCGACCTGATGCATCCTCCACCGCTTCTAATCGCAGTCGGAGCGTCGACGCACTGAACAGCCCAACAGAGGGCCGATCCGGAGGAACTCGCGGAAGACTACCCAGATACGACCCCGATTCGGAGAGCATTGGGGTCAATGGATACTCGAAGGTGTCTGAACATGATGCCCGCTTGCATTTGGATATGTTCAATGCCCAGAGTTGGAAAAAGCGCATTGACAGGGCCTACCAGATCAGTCAAGAGAGCGTCAAGGAATCTACAAGTCAATTCTGGGGGCCCAACCAATTACCGGATGACATTGATGAAGCCGAAAACATCCTCGAGGTTCCTTCTCGGCCAGCGCTTATGTCTACCGCAATCACCGACCTTCACTTCACAATTGACAAGCCGACATTCCCAATAAAGGATCTGCCTGAGTTTATCCACAAGATCGGAAAGGGAATGCCCAAAGACATGAAATATAGTCTGTTAGTACCCATGCATGTTGGTATTGAGATGGGCGAGGCCAAGGTTACACTTCGCGACTACCCATTGCCTCTGGTACATATACCTCCTATGAAGTATGGGCAGTCTTCGAAGCTCCAGACTGTTTCGCTCAAGGCCAACTTTGTTATTGCGGAAGAGTTTCGAGGTGTTGAATCTACTCGCAGAGTTGAGGTCAATGTCATTCCGCCCAGAGATGTGGATCCAGCATCTCGCGAGGGCGGCTTCACGATTGAAGTCAGGCGCACTATTGGTCCTGTCAAATCGTACTCCGATGTGTACATGAACGTGAACACGGCTTTGCCAACGCGCATCACTTGGGGTCCCAGTTATCAGTCGGCTATTCAAGACATGATGATGGTCATCGAGTCATTCACTAAGCCCCAGCTCGATCCATCTGAACGAGTTGGTTTCTGGGACAAGCTGCGACTCAACTTCCATTCAAGGATACATGCAGCTTGGAAGGGCGACGGCGACGTTCATCTTGGTCTGAAGGGCACACGTGACCCATACCAGCTAACAGGAAACGGCGCAGGTTTCCTCATGTGTTGGCGCAATGATGTCAGATGGACTATCAATGCGGATGATGACCCAAAGCGTTTTATCGCAATCGAAAGTAGCGAGTACGTCCTGGCAATCCCCGACTACAGCCAAGAGGTTCGAGAATCAGCCCGCCAGTTCCTCGAGCTTGATAAGCCTCCAAGTGAGGACAAGTACAAGTCCGAGGCCTCATTCAAGAAGGTAGTCATGAAACTGTCTGGCAAAGTCCAGTTCTTGGGAGGACTCATTTTTGAACGTGCGATCGAGGACGGAATACGAAGCTTTGATTTCAAACCCCATTATGAGGTTGTGCTCAAGAACCCCCTCTATGCCAAGGCCGATGAAGACGGTCTTCCTTACGATGCCATGCGTGGCTTTAGGAGTCGACACATCCATCTGTCAATCGCGGTCAGAGCTCCGGTTGACCGTGATTGGTTGTCTGAGCACCCAGAGCCATCGCGAAGTTACAACACCGTCCATCTCACGCCGCGCTTCTTCACTCACTTCTTTAACTGGTGGGGTCTCTTTGGACAGCCACTATCGCTGCCTATTCGCCAAGGCAACCTGTTCCCCGGCCGCGAAAAGAATAGCAAAAAGTTTGGTCGACATTTGGCCACTGTCAAGTACAACCTTCTCTTGGCGCCTCTGTTCTTGAGTCATATCTACAAGCACAAGGATGTAGAGGACTATTCAGAAAATGCAGTCTCTGCTACCGGTGTCAAGGTTCGTTTCGACAGCTTTTCGTTGGATCTACACCAACGACGAGAGGAGTTCAACACACTAGGCAAGATCCGCAACGATGAGACCGCCCGCACATCTGGTATCAAGATTCATGCAGCGCAGCTGGACCTTGTCAGCGCAGATGTTCGAGCAGTATCTGCAAGCCTGAAGGGCACAACAACCGAAGCCATCCAGAAGGGGTCGATTGCGACATTGATGAATGAGCATGACGACAAGCCAGATCTTTCTCGCTTCACAATTCCTGACAATGACTACAGCTGGATCGATATGGACGACTTTGTCGAATTGGATTGGATTCTTCCAACCGAGCCGCACCCCGACACCAAAATTTTACCTCTGGCCTACGCACCCCGGCTCACATACTTCCGGCAAACCGACATAGGCGGCGTCATTGCCGGAGATCCAAGTCGAACGAGCCCATTCGGAAATGAGCCGACCCATTTCTGCATCCTTAACCACGACAATGACCCCCTTCGGGTTCAAGGGCAGCTGATCCAAGAGCGACTCAATCAACTTGGTGTTCAAATGCAAACACACGCCCGGGATGTAGGCGAGGCCGAGCTACAGGGAATTAGATCTGACTGGAAGGACCCCGAACTAGTACATAATTTCGATGCCTTGAGAAAGCACACCTACGTTTTGCGCGAAAAGAAAGAGTTCTTGGAGTCAATGCTTGCGCAGAGGCAAGCCAAGCCATCGTGGAGCAGCCAAAGACGCGGCAGTGATCGAAGGCGATCAGTGGGTTCGGTAGGGATGCACGACGAAACGATGCATATCCCTGCCACAACTGAGTTTGAGAGCGAATTCAACAACCGGTTCATCATCCACAACTTGCAGCTCAAGTGGAACAACTTGCTGCGTAACATCCTTCTCCGTTACTTCCACCAGAACGGCCAGCGAAGAGGTTTCGTCTATTACCTATCGCGGCCAGCCATCAAATTCATCCTGGATATCGTGGAGGAACAGAACAAAGCCAAGGCCAACGGCAAGCCCAAGTCGACTCACAGTGGCCAAGGCGGTGGCACGTCTACAAAGGCTCGCAGTGTCAACGAGGCGGATGATCCACAAGATATTGAGGATAGAATCAAGAAGATCCTTGGTGAGGGACGAAAGTTTACGTCTGCCTCTTGGAGCTCAGCCCCAGATGGCGATATTGAAGGGTCTATTGAGGATCTAGTGTATGGTATCGCCGAGGAGTTTACTCCTCAGAGCAGTTACCATATCCGTATCATTGCGCCACAAATCCAGCTTCAGAGTGACAAGAACAAGAAGCACGTGGTGCTTGCCACAGCCAAGGGCATGGAGCTGAAGGTGGTGGAAGTCATGGATTGTGAAAGAATCTCGGACACCGTCAGCGGCCTCGTACAGCGCCGATTCTTGGTCAACATGGATAGTGTTCAATTCTTCGTGACCCACCAGAAATGGTTCCTCACCAACCTGTTGTCAATGTACGTCGGCAGCAAATATGGAACGGCGAACGGGTCGTCTTGGCCTCCGTGGGTACCTATCGAGGTTGTGTTCGACTTCCAGGCAGATCCGTTTGGTTTCAAGCGAGTTGTTCAAAAGACGTCAGCTCAGGTCCGATACGACAAGTACAACACATTGCGTCTCAAATACAATGACGAAGTCAATACCGATGGGCCCAACGAGACGTCACCAGACAGCGCGGAGAACAGAATGGACAATCTTTGGGTCGAGTTCCCTCAGGCTCGTGCACTATGCAACTCTTCTCAGTACTACGCTCTGTATGTCATTGTTCTGGATCTACTCATGTACAATGAACCCATGGAAAAGACTAGAAGCGAGCGCCTGGAAAAGATCATCTTGGCATCCGACTTTAGCGATTTGAGTGGCGCTCCTGCCAAGGTGCAAAAGCTCCAGCAGCGCATTAGGCACATGGAGGAAATCAAGGAACACTTCCAAATCTACTCGAAATACCTTGACAAGAGAGGCTGGGAAGATCGACTTCGCCTGGAGCGGGATATCGCTGCTTGCGAGGATGAGCTCTTTTTCCTGATGAAGGCCATTACCTCATCACAGAGGAAATACGATGTCAATACCAATACCAATACCAATGGATTGCTAAGATGGAATATTTCGGTGCGAGATATCGTCTGGCACTTGATGCAGGACTCCAACGAACCATTGGTGGAGCTACAGCTGAAAGATCTCGAGTACGACAGAACAGACAACTCGGACGGCTCTCACATCAACCTCATCCGGGTTGGCAAGGTGCTTGGTCTCAACCTGCTCCCAGATGCCACCTACCCAGAGATGGTTGCGCCCTTTATCGATACGGAGAAGCCACTGGGCCCTGACATGGAAAACAAGGAGATGATCCGAGTGTATTGGTACATGCTGGAGGCCATTGCTGGAATTCCCGTCATGGATCGCTTCGAGGTCAATGTGCTACCCATCAAGATCCAAATTGAGCATGAGCTGGGCACGAGACTGTTTGAGTACATCTTCCCCGGTTTGGACGATAAATTGACAGGCGACAACACCAAGAACGATTCGCCCTTTATCATCAAGCAGATGGGCGATGCCGACGAGGAATATGACGAGTCCCTCACCAGCACGAATGACCGGTCAGAGTCAAGCTCGTTTGACAAGGATTCTTCGTCATTCTCAACACGGCCTGGGTCATTGGAGCTTCGTCTGCGCCCGACGCTGAGCTCCAGCTCAAAGGCGGACCGGTCGTCAAAGAAGGCTCTCAGCATCAATAGTGGTGAGGGGCATTCTTTCCGACTCTTCCGCGCTCCTACGCCCAGGACAATGTTGAAGAAGCCTTCTCGCGAGTCCCTGCGTTCAAGCTCTACTCATCGCAATGCACTTGCACGCACCAGCACGGGCCACTCGTCGAGGGATGCTCAGTCGATAGCCAGCACTGATAAGCGCGCCGGCCGGTTCGGGCTCAGCAAGAAAGCGGAAGGCAAGGAGCAACCGTCGGACGATTTGACAAGGATGATGACCCGAGCAAGCCACTACATGACTTTCTCGTCAATCAAGATGCCGTCTGTGGTGCTCTGCCTGAGCTACAAGGGCAAGGAGCAGCGCAACTTTGCAGACGTCCATGACTTTGTGTTCAGGATGCCCAGTGTTGAGTGGCAAAACAAGACGTGGTCCAACTTGGATCTTGCCCTGGCACTCAAGAAGGCGGTGATGAAGGCTCTCATATCTCACACGGGTGCCCTGATTGGGAACAAGTTTTCGAAGCACAGGCCCAATGCTGAGCAACGTAACAAGCTCCGGGAATTGGCCAACAGCTCTGTGCTGATTGCCCCTTCGTCATCAGGTGCCTCACAGCATTATCCTGGCAGCATCGAAAGCGACGACTCGGCCAGCATGTATGGCACATCGCCCGTCGACTTTTCGCGGTCGCCGCCTCGGTCTCTACACGGCAGCACGCACGGCAGCATACCAGCATCCAACTCATCGCGCCGACGAAGCCGCAGCTCCAGCGTCACCAGTCGGAAGTCTTCCCGCACAACGGCTTCCGGTGCACCCGGGCCCAACATCCCTACGTATCTGATGATGACGCCGCCAACCCCCGTCGACGACGTCCGCGGCAGACAGAATCACGGCATTGAGCTGCTTCGCCCAGGGACCAGCAGTGGGTTCAGCATGATATCGTCGGGGCATCACGGGCAGACGCTGAGACGAGGCACACCCATCGACCGTCCCCAGACCAGCATGAGCAGTTATGACAACGGTGTTCGGAGAAAGAATGGCACCAGCAACCTCAAGGATAAGCTCAGCGCACTGACTGCGCGAATGGGCCACCGCGAGTCCAACGGGTTGCAGGATGACGACACAGAGAAGGATGAAGACCCTCGCCCTCCTTCACGAGACCCGAGATCTAGGAGGCTCAGTTGGAGCGGAGGAAAGAGTAGATGAAGAGGAGAGAAGATGATATTCCCAACGAGATTCTCTCGGTGGTCTGTAGTATAGATATCACATGGGCAAAAGGCGTACGGATGGGATTACGCAAGAGGAGGAGTTTTCTTTTGTCTCTTTCTTCACCAATTTCTTTTTTTTTTTTGGATCCCCATACATATACATATATATGTCCTCACGGCGAGAGAAAAAAGAACCCCATGAGAGTACAATACAGTACATGAATACGGGGGGGAAGGAGGGGAGGCAGCGTGTTTTGGTTCTCGATACATCTTGTATAGCACTAGCGGAGCGAGGTTCTTGGATGGGACAGGGACAACGGACGAAAAATACGTTGTCGTTTTTTTGTTTTGATGTACATGGGTGGGCGTTGTCCTCGCACTCCGCCCCGAGTTGAATTCCGTATGTAATACAACACATATTAGATATTCATTTCAAGTTTTGAAAAGTTTGGTTCCGTGAACATGCCCGGCTCGGTGTCTTCTGCTTCTGGCTCATGTTGGGACTGATGCATGCTGGCTGACAAATTGATGAAGAAGAGAATTTTCCCCAGCCTTTTTTTTGGTCCAACACCAAGGTCGATCGACTCAGTCAGAGTGGCATTTATGATAACACATTGCGTGTAATGTTGCATATCTCTGGCACTGTGTTTCATGGACAGGTCGTGTGACCTGCAAGCTTATCTCGAGATGCACCGTCGGGCTTTTTTTTTTTCCTGGTTGTTATGCACTACGACACGAGAGACAGAGCGACAGAAAGAGTCAGAGAGAGAGAGAGAGAGAGACAGACTGTGCTCGTTTCCCCTGTTTTTTTTTCTCTTTTCTTTCTGGCTTTCTTTCTGGCTACGTACCCTCTCTCTGGCTCTGTCTCTCTGTCCCTCTCTTACACGCCCCCTCCCTCCCCTATGTGTATTTGATCCTCCTCTCAAAGTGGTTTTTGAGACCAATTTGGCCATGTTTCCAAGACAAGGATGATCCAATTCCTCTCTCCCCTCCTCCTCCTCCTCCTCCTCCTCCCTTCCCTCTTTTCTCCCCCGCCCTCCAATCAACTTACCAGTTTCAGCCCTAAAGGCAGAGCTGTACCAAAAAGATAGATTATAGTGTTTTCTCATGTCTTTCTCGCCACTCCGTAGTGGATACCCCGTGCCGGAGCGGAAGACCCTGTGTGCCCACATACTGCATTGGGAAGGTCTGGCCTCATGTTCACGATAGAGGCCCCCCCTCCCCTCCCGGGCAGGGCAGGCACGGCACGGCGCATGGGGGGGGAGCACACATACACACACACACACACACACACACACGCAAACACAGGCACGCACGCACGCACAAATTGCCGGGGCGGGTAGTTCCGAATCGGCAGGAAGGAAGGAAAGGGGGGCGTGCAACGGCATGAGAGATAACGGACAAGGGGGCGTACGACGAGTAAGGGGACAACAGGAAACACAACCTCACAATAAGAGAGAGAGAGAAAAAGAAAGCAAATGAAGGGGAGGGGGTGATGTGAGGTGGTTGGCCATTGCATGTCTAGCATGCAAGCTCTGTCACAGAGAATATGAAAAATGAAAGAAAAAAAAAATTATCCTTCATATTTTTTTTTCCCTCTCCCTTGTCCCGTTGCTATTCCCCCCTCCTTACACCGCCGATCCACGCATTGGACACGGCGGCGCGTCCAGCTCAGACAAGTGAGGGCCAACAAGGACCAACAAGGACCAACGCACCCTTGCTCCTCCACATGTCAGGTCGAAGCTTCAATGTCGGAGCGCAGCAAAGAGGTGGGCGGAGACGATGACTCCTCGCTCTCCCGTCTCGTCTCGTCTCGTCTCCTCTTCCCCTCTCCTCTCCGCTCCATCCCTTGCCTGCTTGCGTGCTTTGATGCGGGAGCAAAATGACGTGCACCGCTCAAGCCGCGGAAACCAGCCCGAAAAAAAAAAAAACTAGTTATCGGGATGCGAATATTGCCCTAACAAGGAAAAAAAAAATAGAGCCATAGCGGTCGGGTCGGGAGGGGTGCATACAGATAACCCCCAGCCAGAAACGTCCTCCACCATGTCGATGCAGACCCTTTAACGCCCACATTTATCCCTTCTTCTCCCGTTTCCTCCCCCACAGCCAGCGCTGGATCGGCAAATGAAAGCGACAGGAGAGGGAGAAGAGAGAGAAAATCATGCTTCACCGCCCAACCAGTCTCACATTGTGCCATTGTCACAAGACAAACCCGGCCAACCCACTCCCCACTGACTGGTCCAGAACAACAAAACAAACAACGGCAAACCAAACTAGATAACCCCAGCCCAGCTAGACAACTAGACAACCCGAGCCAGCTAGCCAGCTCCACTTGGCCCTGACTGAGAACGAACGAACGAACCCTTCGTCCGACACAGGAGGGAGCGGGCGGGAATATCGCGCGTTTGCCGGTCCGGTCCCCTTGGCTGGTCCCCTTGGCTAGATCGATCCACTTCCCACGAGGGGCCCTTCAGTCTTCTTCTAGAACCGCTAGAAAGAACGCATTGAACCCTTGGGTTTTCTAATTTCCCAACCCAAAACCTGCCCCCCCTCCAAGCCCTCCAGGTGCCACCGAGAGCATCAGGCCAGGACCAGCAGCCGCAGACGACCCGGTCCCAGGTCTGGTCCGAGTCTGGTACACGTCTGGTACGCGATGGCCTGGCCCGGTGCGCCTTGGCGACCTGCACGCGAGACTTGCCACACGGTAGCCACACGGTAGACGACGTAATTGATGCAACCGTGGCGCGAATCCCTGGCCATCACCATCGTCTCCTTGCATTCGCTCGCCCACCACCCCGGGCTTGGATCCGAGAATCATCTGTCCCAGTGTCGGTATTCCAATCGCTTCACTAAAACAAGTCGTCCAAGTGGCCGTTGGGCACACTTGCATGCACCCACCCATCCCACAGAGCTGGGCCTCGTTTCCCCCACGCCAAATCACGCATACAACCAACCTAGTTAGCTCCAACCCGAAATTCAATTCCCAATTCCTCAATTCCTAACCCCACCACCGCCTCACGCGCACTTGCAGCAACGAACACGAAAAAGAAAGACACCAAAAAATAAAACAAAATTAAAAAAAAAAGATGTGTGTGAAATGTGTAAAATTTGTAAAATTTGTCCATGTGGGTGTCCAAGAAAATATCTACCAAAATGTTTGTTGGTTGTCCAAAATTCCCAATATGCTCGTCTCATGCGCCAATGACAAAAATGTTCCTCCCATCATACAGACACTATCGTAACATCCATCTGTGCCTTCTGTTGTTGATATCATCGGTTCCAGAGTTCGCCGTGCCCATAAATTTCTGATTTGCTCAATTCCATCCAATCCCTAAACAATGCTGCATTTCCCATTCTCTCAACAAACCCCCAAGTGTTACCTTGGTCAACCTAAAAATCTCCAACCCCCTCTCTCTCTTTCTTTCTTCAAACTCCGGCATGAGCCGTCTTACTCTTGAGAAATGAAAAGTAGACAAGATAAAAGAAAAGAAAACACGTCTCGGTGCATTCCGCCGCCTTGCAAAGGTCGAGACCCAAAAAGGAAACCCTGCAAGGTGGACGGAGAGAAGTAAAATAATAAGCAGAAGCAATTTCCTGACACCGTGCCATATGCTGGGTAATTCGTCTTTTCGTGGCAAGCTAAACAATAATGAAAAACTCCTGAAAATGCCTGTCGCTTCTAAATCATGGCCCTTCTCAAAAATGGGTCTAGTGGGTATGTAAATTGTGTGATTCGTCGTCTCTTGTGCTTGTGTCGTTGTGTTGTCAAATGCCGAGGTCCTCCGGTTCGACTTCCCGTCGTCGGGCTCGTGTCAGCTGTGCTGGCGGCTGTGCCTTATCGGTCGTATCGGTCGCCGAATGGGAGCGCTGCCGTCGGTTTTTTTTTCCCTCTGAGTCAGGCCCTGGCTGATTGCTCGGCGGTGATGTCAGGGCGAGTGTATTACCCGTTTTGAGACAAGGGCCCGATTAATGGCCGGCTTGTGGGACCCCGGCCCTGTGGGTGTGTGCCTGGCTTCCAAAACCCTTCTCCGTGGAAAATTTTTGCATCCTATTACCAATGCATTGGTAGAGAGGGCCGGGGGCGAGGGCTGGGTGTCGGGTGTCTTCCCGGGTGTCGTCCTGCCCTAATCGGTATTGCAAAGGAACCCTGCTCAGGCACATGACGTGTCATTATCCTGGAGGCGTCGGGAAACTGACGGGGAACCTTGACCCCCCAGCCTGCGGCAGAGGCCCTTTCACACTGTCATCGGGATCCACCTAACCGGGACGCCGTCAGCCGAGACCTCGTAAGGCTTCGTGCTCATCTTCCGAGGAGGAAGCGCCCAGCGAGCCCGGCCGGGTCGTTGGTCGTCGAGCTTTCCGCGCTTGCGCATGGCCATCTCCATAACCGCGACGCGGATGAAATCGGAATTCTCGCGCATCTCACGCTGCCGCATGCCGGGGGGGCAACCAGCCGCTTGAGGGCTGGGGCTCTGCTGCTGCGGCTGCTGAGGTTCAGGGCTTGGCTGCAGCGACGTTGACGGATACGGGTTCCGGCCGGCAGGTGCGGCTCGGTAACGTTGGATTTTGTACGTGCGCATTTGGATCGATGCAGCAAAAGTGCCTGCGCGATACGTCTTTGATGGTGACTCGATGCGTGCGTTCGTCGTAGGGTTGAGATACCGGCGCATCTCCTCCGATGGGATATCCTCCAGAACAGGCGGCCGGCGCTCATCCGCGTAAGGCACGTTGGGATCGATGGTGAGAATCGACCTGGTCAACATGTCATCCGGGGGGATGGAAGGAAAGTTGATGGCAGAGAACGACTTGGCAGCCGATCGCAAAGCGCGGAGCGAAGCAGTCAAGTTCGACTTAAACGCAGACCTCAGAGGCTTGAATGGCTGTAGGAACTGCGACTTCGTGCTGATGCTTTCCTCCTCTGGCTGGGGCAGGGGCGCAAAGTCCATCTCCTCTTCATCATCATCTCCAGCCAGGGGGTGCTCGTCCACAGATCCTGGGGGCGACAAGATGGGCTCAAGCGACATGCGCTTCGGGGTGAACCTGTTGCGGCGCGAGAGAGAGCTTGGCGTCCTGGGAGTGTCGAACGACGACAGGCCATCGCTGGAGAAGGAATCATCCAGAGACGGGATGGAGTCGATGGAGTAGGTCCTAGTGGACATGCCACAGCCAATGTTGCAGTCGCTGACACTGTCGTCATCGTCCATGGCGTCCTGGGGGGGCGATAGAAGCATATCCAGTGGGCTGCGGCTCAAGCCCCAGCTCATCTCCTTCTCGGAGCCATCATGACACTCGAAGAGGTCATCCAGCGTCATGGGCTTCATGGTGCGGCGGCGACGACGCTTGAGCTGGTCGGGCCGGGGAATGTCAGTGACGGCAAGGAGAGCAACAAGGGACGGGGAGATGTTCTCGGGAGAAAGCATCTCCTTAGTTCGCCTGCGCTGAGACGAGTGCCGCTTCTGGGGGTGGGCGAAATGGCGGTTTCCATTGCTCGTGGGGATCTTGACCGGGCTCGTTTGTGTTGTTGATTTGGTGGTTAAACTCGTCGTGGTTGTAGGCGGGCTTGCGGGAGACAGAGACATGGTCTCTCTTCTGTCCTTGCGTTTACCCATTGTGTCATCGGCTGGGAGTATAGGTACGGGAGTAATAGTGACGGCGATGTTGGTCTTGCCTTCGTCATACTTGGGCGACCAGCGCACAGGGGAGAAGATCGGGAGTTGTTGGCTCGTGGTTTCGACGGGGGTCCTGTCCAGAGAGAAGTTGGGTGAATATAAGTGCGTGGTGGTAGTGGTGGTGGAAGGAAGAGTTTCCGAAGGAATGGAATAACAGGAGTGGGAGGGTGTGGATGTGTTATTATTAGTAGAAGCCGCTGGTGCAGGCCCAGCTGAGGAAGCCGGGGCAGGAGTGATGCGCTGGCTATGGCCCTGGCCCTGGCGGTGGGCAAGCAGGAAGGAACGTGGAGACAACATGGTGGCACCTGCGCTAGTACCGACCACCCCGGGGGCAGGACAAGTCAAGTGCGGCAGGCAGCCAGGCGATGATGCTGGGGGTGTTTGGGGTCTTTAGTGTGCTGGCAGGTGGGCTAGCGGAGGGTCCACGGCCGTGTTCCCGCTGGCATGTCTCGCTGAGAGAACCAGCGGAGCCAGCGGAGCGGGGAGGGGTCCTTCTGGGGGGGGCCAAGACCGCTAGCTTCCAGCGTCCGAGGCCTGCTTAGGGCTCGTCAGGCGGCGGTCCAGTACGTGCTACAGCGCGTTCCGGGGCGGTGCTCCAGGCGGTGCTTTGGCGGAGCTCCAGCGCACCGCAGAAGCGTCTGCCAGCAGGATGCGGCCAGCAAGGCGGCGGGGGACCTCGAGTCGGGTCAGATCGAGATGCGATTGGAATGCCAAAACGGACGCGTTCCGTTCGTGGGTCAAATCGGGTGTCAAAACTCAGGGTACTTTCTCAGGGCCCAAGTTTCAAATTGTCCTTGAGTGCTGTGCTCTGCTTTCCTTTTTTTTTCCCTTTTCAGCCCCGGCGGAAGAGGGACTTTGAGTCACGGGGAATCCCAGACGTCTTTCCCAGCCAATCCCAGAGATGAAACCCGGGACTAGACTTGGCCGTGAAGCCGTTCGGAGACCACCGCGTGTACCTCCCGGCGATTCCCAGTACGTAAAACCAATCCTTGGATTGGCTATTGAGCACGAGGGCACAGGGACCAGCAGCGAAGCCCAAGGGAGTCCAAGAAACCGAGCAAATCAGAGCGCGGCAGTGAGTTAGGTAAACAGCACTACCGATTTGCGCGTTGTTCCTTGCAGGTCTCTCGATGTTCCTCTCCGCCGTGCTAAGTTATGAACGGCCCTTCTTTAACGCTGTCCGAGGCAAGAGCGCGCGTGTGTGGTGGGCTGGGACGCGTGGGCGAATCGAGTCGTCGTTGGGAGAATCGTGGGGCCGCGGAGATCCTGTGGACCATGTCGGTGTTTCTCGGGCGGCAGATGCAGAGCAGGCGACGACGACGGCGGCGACGATGGGGATTCCAACGTCAATAAAAGAAAAAATCCCGCCGCAGAAGATATTGATCCAGAAACCGACCTGGACCGTTGCCTCCCAACATCAGAGGGATGTGGTAGGTAGCGTATACTTATTTGTGCTTCGGATAGTTTCCCCCCAACGCCGTCGTGTGGGGGTGCGCGAATGGCCTGGATGGGGCGTGTAATCGACTATCAACTGCTGGCGCCTGAGACGAGCCGATAACCAAGTACGCCAAATACGGCGAGCGAGTTGGCACAATCCACGGGATCAGTCACGGCGCAATTCCTCGTAAGCTCAACAGCAGCACGAGCCAGTTGGGTGAGCAATGGCAGGCCTCGGCTGCGAGGGCAGGGGCTTGCTTCGGACGGATGGTATGAGAAGGGGTGTCGGCGAGTGCCAGGAGGAATCGATGACTGGACGGCGGCCTCGATCAGGCTATCCCCATAGTCGAGCGGCGTAGTCGAATTGAGTTGGGCCAGATGGCAGGACAGCAGTCGCCGAATACCTCTCTACCTGGGCCTGCTGCTCGCCTTATATCGACAGTGTCGGTCTGGCCTGTGCCGTCTCGTCGATACCTGCGTCTCTCTATCTACCTCGTCCAGGGCAGGCCGATACACTTTCCGCCGTGACTGTCGGGTCAAGCCGTGACGTTCCCGGCGCAGCTTCTCATCACCACCAGATAACAATAGCAGCGCCGGTCATCCTGACTGCTCCACCACTCATCTTCGAGCGCCACCCACACTTTAAACTCAACCACCCTCGCGCCCAGCCCACACCAGCTGTTACGGTACTGATAAGCAATTTACTTACTACTGAAACTAGCGGGGGGCCACCACGGGATCGGAAGGGATAGGATAAGACACCCATCCCATCGTCCTCTGATATCGGATTCCGCAAGGGGATGGGTGTTGGTTGCCGATGACCTGCTCAATCTGCCAATGGTCATCCTTGAGTCCGGCAACTCGCCCATCTACAAGAGTCATCATCCCTAAAGGGGGGGGTTGACCCATAACCCCGTGTAATATGAAATGTGACGGCGTGGGATGCGCATCCGTTCCTGCGATAGTGCGCATAACTTGTGTTTCGATAAGGAGTCAAGCCCTGAACGAAACACATTGTGTACGCCTTCGCCGTTGAGCATCAAGACGGCAGCACGCCGTCGGCCATAACCACCAAAACATAACGGAGCCATCGGGCGAACTCCCGGTTGTTTTCCGACGAGCCTAAACGGATCCTCGCCTTCAGGAATTGCTTATCAAGATGCAAAGCTCCAACCACAGATAGCCGTGATGGCATCATCGCACAAAAGGGCGAGTTCCGCCCACCCCGCCCTTCACGGTCCATCCACACTCTCCTTCTCGTCCTCGGCGCCAGCGTCTACTATCCCTGGAGTCGCACGCACCCCGACGTCTGGCCTCAGATGCGAGCGAGACATCGATCCATCCCCGGTGGCGTCACATTCAATGTGTGAGTGCCTGCTGAGGGACCTGCTGAAGGGTCTGCTGAAGGGGGGAAAGGGGGCCCGATTTCCTCATTCCCACGGCTCGGCGACCCCTACCGATAATTCCATTTGGCTGGGTAAGAGGCTGCTCCTGTCTTGGAGGATGACGGCCAAAGACAAACACGACGCACATGCATTGCCAGGTGTTGTGACAGTTATCTCGTTCTCTCATGCAACGCACACACCCTTTCGTGTCGCTTGATCCCGGGCACGACGGGTTCACGGATTCGGCTCTCTGCATCGCATCGCAGTGTTCATCCACGGCAACGGATGCTGGCTTCATTAAGCAGTGACATCACCAGTGGCGAGCTGAATGGTGTGTGCACGCGCACTAAGCCTAGGCTCGGGTCACGCGAGTCTGTCATCCTTTATGGCTTCTTATTGTGTGACATGTCGGGGCCTGGATTGGCTCTGGCGCCCAAACAAAGGCAGAATTCAAAGCAAAACCACGGCGATTTTGAGGTCAATGCCATCCGCCATTTCCGCGCTCCGCTCCTCCCATCCCATCGCGCCGTGCGATGGATGGCGGACTATGGACTGAGAGGTGCTGGCTTTGGCTTGGCTCCGTGTAGGCTGAACAGGCATGGGCTTTCTTATCAGGCGCGCCTCATTCGTCACTCATCTTGGCCCTGCGCCGCACCGTCATACGCCCCCCCCCCCCACCCCCCCCCCCCCCCCTTCCATCCCATCCCCCCAGTCATCCAAAAACGCGGGGTCTGAGGCCCACCCTGCAGGTTGGGGCCTGGTAGTCTCTCATCTCATGCTGATCAGACTCTCGCTTGTTACCTGCAGGTTCGCCTGGATAGGAAGTCAGAAGGAAGCATCGACGGATTGACTGTTGCACTGAGGTGGCACTGGGCAGAGTCACGTTTTGTTTTTGCCTATTAGAAATTTTTTCTCTTGGGTGTGCGTGTGTGCGCACTCGTGTTTGGTGTGTGGTGTGCTCGGCGGGTTGGGCTGCCGAGCCTTGGAGCATTCTGCCTTTAATGATGTTGTCGCCGGGGTCAAAATGGTTCCCACCTAAATGCCCTCACGTGTGCTGCATACCCCAGGCGCTCTCTCAGGCTGCTGTTCAGGCTGCCCAGGCTTGCCCAGGCTGGCTGGCACACACCTGCGCACACCTACACCTTGGTACACCTGGGTACGTGTGTGTGTGCCTAAGGCCGCAAACTCCAGGCGATGCCAAGTTTGGCAGTCCGCGGCCCCAGGATGCCTCAGCAAGGTTTCCATAACGTTCCTAGGGCCAAATCTAAGCATTCTTGAGTTGGCTGACATCAAAGCGCAAATCGAGATTTGATCCCGCTCTCGTCGATGCGACTCCATGCCCATGCCTGCCCCGTCTCGCCGCCATCGCTGCCCATTTTTCGCAATGCTTCAAAACACATAAACGACGCACGCGCGAACCCCCGAGCCCGACTCATGGCTCCTTCTAGCCTGGCCCCATTCTGTCACAGGCGCTAGCTCGCAGGACCCTTCAACCGTCGTCTCCGACCGCGGAGCGCGCTTATCGTGGCATTACCATCGCTTCTGACTCGACAATTGAGGCCATATCCCGCCTTTTGGAAACAGAGTTTGGAGATGCCTCGCGTGCGTTATCGGTAGGCGGATCTGATGTTACAGTGCTATGTATGTACCCTCGACACTGGACCACACACAATGCATGCGACCTGCAGTCCTTCCTCTTTGGGCCACTGCGTACAGGAGCCACAATGCAACTTAAACACTTCCCACTTATATCCGCCATTCTGGATGACAGCCCCAGCCGGGTTTCCGTCATCGTATGATCCAACAATTTTCATCCAATTCTTGTTTTTTCCCATCTTGTGGAAAAGATCGCTCCAATCGCCCACAATCGGTCCACGCGCTTGTCCAAAAGTTCCATGCACTCTTTCAATCGCAAACAGTAAACCCCGCCCAAATATCGAACGTCTTTGCTGGCCACAGCTCTCGGGCATCAATTGAGTTCCCGTTTGCTGGAATTATAATCCAATGCAATTCAAATAAAGATCTTCGCGCGTAAAAACCCCCAGATCCGAAGCATTGGAATTTCGCCGACGACCACGCTTCGTTAAACGTCCCAAATCAGTTCCACATATGGCGTAAAGCTTCAAGCCACATAGTACAATAGATCGCCCATAACACGATTTATGCCTATTCCATTTAAAAGCCTCCCAACGGCTTTTCTATTGATTTCACGTCATCTGGAATTCACCAGAGTTTCCCCATTGAACTAGCTTACACACCACATTCCACCACATTCCACCGCAATCCTGCCTACCCTATAGCTGCTGCAGGATAGATGTGCGACCACTAAAAACTAATACTATAGATATCGAAAGGGAAAATATACTTCTAGTTCCCTATTAATCAAATTAATATTTTTGGTCATGTTGTTTTTTTTAGATCGTAAGAATGTTATGCAAGTGTTGAATGCAGGCTGTCGGTGAGATTTTGGCCAAAGAAATCAACTGCAAAATAACACTCTAGGTTAGTTAGACCAGCGAGACGAAGAGATCTACTCTACACTCACTTCATACTAGATTTAAAATGATCAATACATTCTTCTACTAGAGATTTAGAGTCCAGAAATGACAATTATCCCATTTATTTGAACTTAACGGATGGTTGATGTTTATGGTCATGTGTGTTGTTCATTCATTGGGGCGAAGTGGTGTTCTATCATATCGGACATATTCCTACAGTTCTATTTTCGATCAAGTATAGAATTCCGTGGGAAGGGGTTAGAGCATAGAGCAGATTTCTATGTAATAATATCCATATATTCTCGGTAGGCTCATGATGGCAGCTCGAGGTTGTTCTGCCTGAAAAAGTTGTACGGCACAGGGTCGTGTTCTTGATGCCACTGGGTATGTCCTATCAAGATGTTCCTAGATTTACTGCCCGGTTGAGCACATTCTTTATTTTTTACCCATAGATTCCCGTTAGACTAAGAGTAGATTGGCTGATTGCAAACGGCCTTGATCAGGTAGGTCTTGTGGAACGATGGGAATGACGGAACGTGTTGGTGCGACATGCCACTTGTAGGAGCCATTGGATTTTATGCGAGAGAAGTCATCACATGCTGACGATATTTTATTGCTAATAGCTTGGCATAATTGGCATAGGCCAGCCAAATAGCCCTTTGCCCAGCCATGTATCTGTACGGAATGCGAAACACGGCGTGCACTTGCTTGATGGTGGGTGACATTGAAAGTATGAAAAAGGTAGAGTGATTTGTAATGACGGCTATTTTAACCTGGATGGCTAAAGCCTTGGGCTAGTCTTGGTAATCGTGAGAGTGTTGGAGTCATGAGGCCTTGGGTGGCTTGAAATCGGCCACACTCTGGGGATGCGCTTTTTGAGAAGAATTCATATGAGAATACTTATAATTTCATGATGTATTTATATTCTATCAAAACTATGGTGTATATATATTGTTCACGTGGAAGATGTTGGAGATTTAATGTAGGATCCTGGGAAATCGGTCACTGTGATGGTGAGGCCTTTGTAGACGAAGATGAGCCAAGTCATATATTTGGATACGCACAGCATGAAACATGACACCAAAATATACTTTGAGCTTAAATAGAAAAGTATCTAATGCACCAATAGTGGAAATTTCTTTTCTGGTGCACTGGCACGGAGGCTCCGGCCCTCTGCTAGTTCAAGGAGTGACTGAATGCTGCCAGCTTCCAGTATTGCCCCTGGATGATACGCCAGTACGTCATACTTTGTGCTGGCATGTATGCCAAGATTATTGGACCTTATATGGATAAATATTTCTGAGGAGGTGGCAAGCAAACGGCATTCTGCGTCTGGGATGTGCCATCCGGACCTTTTGGTCCACCTTTCAGGTCATGGAGCTACTCTCCGAAGACACAACCAAACAACTCGGACGCTCTCTGGCCGGGTGGATTTTTTGCTGATACAGAATGTGTTCATTTAGAATTTGCTCAGAAGTAAAGTTGCTTGGCAACCCCCTTGCGGTTTTCCCGGGTCAACTTGTAAACCAACCAAACTCACCCTTCTCCTCGTATGCGACGACACCTTTGTCGCCTGCTCTACAAACATGATGTTTGTTTAAACAGTAAGCGCCGACAGGTTTGGTACCGGTGGTCCGTACGTGTACCTGTATCAAAGTCATCCCATGTCTAGACGAAACCGATGCGTCATCGCCTCAGGTAACGCCCCTTTGGGCCCGGTGACGCGAACCATGTGCATGGTTTCGACCTCGCTAACAAATAGAGACCGGAGCTTTAAAACTCTTACGGTTTCGGGAGGTTATCGATAATCCCGGGACATCGATCCACGGCGAGGGCGTCCCCAGATTTTTTTGTTTTCCCGGCAATCCACTCTCTGTTTCGTCCAGGGCAACCTTGAAACTCCACCAATGGCGTTTTTCTCCCACGCGCGACACTTGAAACGTTGCGGTGTGCCAAGGATCCTCCAACAACGCAACCGAGTTTGAATGGCGGGTTTTCTCATGGGACTCGAGTCCTTCATTAGATCTGCTGTCTGGGATCTATCCGAACTCTACAGCCTCTGGCGTTTGCATTTAAGATGGCGTGCCTCTCCCACGATGGGGGAAGAACCAGACTCGTCTCGCATCTCGATACAATCAACCCGCTGGCCGTGGAATTTTCTGAATTTTTATACTCTTCTTCAGTCCATTT
The DNA here is from genome assembly GCA_020623665.1 of Calonectria multiphialidica. Lineage (NCBI taxonomy): Eukaryota > Fungi > Ascomycota > Sordariomycetes > Hypocreales > Nectriaceae > Calonectria > Calonectria multiphialidica. The sequence goes on from JAHVYC010000007.1 coordinate 371,519, forward strand.
TTAAAACAAACCAACCTTTTTTCTCAAAATGCGTGTCCTTGCTTCTCTTCTTTCTTCTGCGGCGCTAGTCGCTGCCCACGGCTATGTTTCCAACGGAACTATTGGTGGCGAGGAGTATGAGTTCTATCAGCCCTACACCGACCCTTACACTTCGCCCGTCCCCGAGCGCATCTCCCGAAAGATTCCTGGAAACGGACCTGTCGAGGATGTTACCTCCATTGACATCCAGTGCAATGGCTACTCTGCTGGCGGTACCAACGGCAGCGAGCCCGCCGCCCTGCACGCCACCGTCGCCGCCGGCTCCACTGTGAACCTGGCCTGGACCCTCTGGCCCGATTCTCACGTCGGCCCTACTCTCACCTACATGGCTCGTTGCCCTGACACCGGATGCAACGAGTGGCAGCCTGGTTCAGAGGCTGTGTGGTTCAAGGTCCAGGAGCAGGGCCGAACTGGAACCTCTGACACCTGGGGAGCAGTAAGTCAAGACTGCAGAAGATCAATGGGATTAAGTTGCTAACAAAAATATAGTCTTCGTTGATGGTTTCTGGCAACAAGGGCGTTGACTACACCATCCCTAGCTGCCTGTCTGCTGGCTACTACCTTGTTCGACACGAGATTATTGCCCTGCACGCGGCCTACCAGTACCCCGGTGCCCAGTTCTATCCCGGATGCCACCAGCTCAAGGTGACCGGCGGCGGTAGCACTCAGCCCTCCAGCCTGGTTGCTTTCCCCGGAGCCTATTCTGGATCTGATGCCGGTATTACTTACGATGCCTACAAGGGTAAGATGCCAACACCCCCTGAATACTATCAAGCCTTTACTGACGTTTAATTTAGCTGCCGAGTACACCATTCCCGGCCCCGCTGTCTTCACCTGCTAAGCAGCACGCTCTCATCTGAAAAGGGGACGAACCCAATGACAAACACATATTGGTTCCAATAGTACATAAAGCAACATTCATGTATATCTCTTCAAAAATATAAATTACAATTGTGGTTCCATGCCACCCTTGTTTCTTGAGGGCTTGGCAATGTTGATCCAATCTGACCAAACTTGTCTAATTTTATGCGTCTGAATCGTGATGTAACCTTCCAAAGAGAATTAGGAAAGAGGACCGAAAAGCAGCTCCGAAATTGAAGGATGAAACCTGCTTTCCTTGGGTTACACAAGCTCAGGAAGACTTTCGGATCGACAAGGTGTTGAACGCGGCTATTTTCGTCTTCTTAATGGCCTGGACAACCCCTCCACCCGGAGAATCAGCATTACCCCACCAGTGCCAAATTACGGCGCAAAGTGCTACAACTGTAGTCAAGGGAATGGAAATCCACAGCGTTGTCCAAAAAAGGGGCGTGATGTATATTTTCCAGGATTCTCTGATGTGGTTGGTCACAAAAAGGTGCGATCCAATAACAGTGGCGACTCCAATCGTAGGCAGGAATATTATCGTCATGGCGGCAATGATCTTCATCGAGTCGGAGTCCTGAAGCTTGGCTATGGAATCTTGCTGTGCGACGAGGTTGAAAGAAAGCGCGATGGCGCTGTCGATGCGCTTCTGCAGGCTGGTCAGGCGGAGCTGGCTGGACCGGAAGACGGACCGTCGATACTGCAGACGCTCTCGGAGCTGTGAGACGACCTCGTCGGGGTGCGAGTCTACCGGCGCTTGTTTGTCGCTATCAACGTATTGGATGGTGGAATCAACAAGCATGAGGCAGGATTCGAGGGCCTCTGCGATATGGATGATGTGCTTGGCGCAGTTCTGCATTGCCGTGAACGGGATCTTGGAGCTCAGCTTGCGGGTTCCTTTGTTGACGAATTCGATAATTGACTGCATCTGTTTAGTTTCGGATAAAAGAGAGAAAGCCCAAAAACTTCCACTCACGCGCTCCAGAGGCCCAAATATTGTATTCATCTTCCACAGCGTGTCGTCGACATCGTAGTACAAGCCTTCCAGGACCAGGTCAAACAGGATGTATGGATTGTCTAGGACATGCTCCCAGGCATTGGAAGCAATGAACTCGTTTAGCCTTTCTTTTACCTGAGGCGTGGAACCGAAGCATACCAAGGTGACACAGCCCTCGCCGTCGACCCGCAAGAAGAAGCCCGCCCTGTGCCAGCTGTAGCCCATCAACTCCTTGCGGTTGTCCACCTCCGGTGCCTTGCTGGCATCTCTTGTGACGTCAATATTCTTGCACAGAAAACGGAACCAAGAACAGGACCCTGTTGGGTCAGTTTGCCGGCCGAAGCTGTGGCTCACTGATTGAACACGCTCTCTTGAAAAGTCGCTTGGGACGCCAAGGATGCTGAACATCTCCAGTGTTTGGTCGAGCCATTCTCTGCGAGGGAGGTCTAGCGGTGCAAAGCTTTTGGTTTGTTAGAATGATCGTCTGGTGTTTCTGAAAGCCCCAGTGGGATTCCACAAAGATTGATCTGCAAAAGAGAGGCTGGCTTGGATGATGTGTCCGGAACTTACACAATTCTCAATGTCGCTCTGTTGCGGAAACAGCGGGGGTTTCCTTCGACACGCCAACGACCTCCCGGATGTTCTGTATCAGAGTCAGTGGGCATAAAAACTTGTGATCGAGACGGGACAACTGCACCATGCGACACCTCATAGATGTTGAGCAGCCATTGCGGGACCGAAATTTCACTTGGGAAACTAGTTGCCTGTTCCGTAAATGAATGGTACGGGCTGGCTCTCTTGGTCCAGGACATATTCACCGAGCTTCCCAAAGGAGACTGTTCTCGGAAAGGCCAGTGGGAGAAATCTCCAGGACGCAAAGTCAGACTATTTACCGTGGTCACCTAATGTGGCACCCGCAGAGCACAGTTTGGTTTTCTGCCATGAGCGCTCAGGGGTAAGTGCGATGCGGCTGAGCGAGCGTTAAAACCCAAAAGCGGCATTCTAGGACTTTTGAGTTTTTCTGATCTCTCAGACATTTTTCTGGATTAAGAAGCAGATGCAAGCCGGATCACCATGGGCCGCCATCTGGGTGATTCAGCCGTGCCTCGACCAGCGCCACGTCTCATCCTGGGTTCGAATCATCCATCGTAGCCGGGCGGCAACTAGGAGCCGTAAGTCCTTGGCAAGAAACGGTTGAGATGCATGTTTAAGGGCGGCTTGGCCTGTACATACTGCCGACGATCCCCGATGTGCTGGACAGCCAAAGCGTCACTCACCGGCTGGACAAATGGGGCCGTGGGCGATGGCGTTGGTCGTGAGGGCATTGGTGGTCACTAGAAGCCTGTTTACAATGCATGTCTCACAGTCGCGTATCATCGTCATTTAGTTTCCTGCAAGGCTGCCAATCAGTTCCCATAAATGACACCCCGAGCCGTTCCCACTCTTGTTCATTTGCCACATTCGAAGGTCATCGCGGAGATGATTGAGGGAGAAAGGCCCGTCCGTGATGTGGGTTGTGCGTCAACTAGGTCACTAGAAACGACTTTCATTCTCTTCCAATTGTTCTTCGGAGAGCGGCTCCGTGACTCTGCAACGCACAGCCCCGGTTGTTGTTTTGTGTTATGATGCCATGTCTGCTTTTTTTGAACGCCACCAAGTCCCGTGAGTTTTGTGGTAGAGCTGAGTTAACGGCCCTCCGAAGCTCCGCGTTGTTATGAGTATGTCGATCTACGGCACGACGTGTCATATTCGCTTTGACTAGTTCTATGACACCGGCTCTTCTCATTGAGCTAAACCACCCGAGATATTACGAAGCTGAATGTAGGGCAAGAGCAATTGCCGAATTGAGTTTATACGAAGAGTCATCTGACCATGCGTGGATGCAGGAGCCGGTTGCTATCCGGCCATTGTTCTGAGATTAACGCTATGAAGAATATCATGTTTTGAACAGTTCAACTACTTATTACGTAAATAACCCTGTGAATGAAAAGAACGAACGCTAAAGCCCCCAGAACCAGTCTTGGCGGCTCCAGAGTTGAGTTATTCTAGAACTCTCATTTTCATTGATCCGGGAGAAAACCTCCAGCTCTAAACCATGCTTTCATTTTTGCTAAATATCAAACACTGGAACTTGACTCCTATAAAAAGAATTCTCAATTCATCAAACTGAGCCGTGGCGCATTATTTTTTTTTTTTTTTTTTTTTTGCATAACTACTTGCTTCCCATGATCCCTGAGACTCAACTGCATGGAAATCTCTTTGGGTCTAATGAATCACCTAATAATACAACTTTACATGCCCTTCAAGTGAGTTACCTGGGTATTCTGCGACCGATCTTCTGACAATGGGTATTAAATCCCCATTTCCCATCGAACCTGACTCAATGAAAGTTGAGAGCGAGAGCAAAAAGGAAAAAAAAAAGGTCACGGTGGGGGTCGAACCCACAATCTCCTGATTTCGTATTCAGAGATAATTCTTTTCAATCTCTTTAATCGTAGTCAGACGCCTTGCCATTGGGCCACGCGACCGTCCTGAATTCTCGGAAGTGTGGACAACGATGGATTTGTGCTGGGGCACAATCGTAATTTTGTGATGAGGACGAAACTGAAATTTAATCAGGCCTATTTTATGTACTGAATAAACATGGCACACCGTCTGGGACTTCGGATATGACTCATAAACTCTTATTACAGTTTCGTAGACGAGAAAATTTAAGTAATCGCTATGATTGTGCTTTCCTGGATCGTTCTTGGGCCCCCAGAAACTCTGAGAAATGACATTTTATTATATACGTCATAATATGAAGAATAGACTATCCTGCGTATTTCTTTTCCCTAAATAGAGCATATGCATCCCCAGGAGCACCGCGCCCAGCCTGGGCCACCTTTGTGGCCGACTAGCAGGCACAATAATTTAGAATTAAACCACTTTGGCACTCACCCACCCTCCACGCAATACAACTATCCTGCGTACAACTACATCCGATTCCACTCTTCTAATTTGGCCAAAGATTTTATAGTATACCGGTGATTCCGTCCAAGCACCTCTTGCCGAGCCTTGACGCATTTCTTCATTAAATTCAAGGCCTCAGAATGTCGACCTTGGCCTCTCCAACAATGAGCAAGAATGTCCATACTGACGAGGGTAAAGGGGTGTTTGGGTCCAAGCGTTGCCTTCATCCCTTCGAAGGCCTCTAATTGTACTCCTTCCGCATCTTTCCATCGGCTTTGCATAGTATATGTTTTTGTAAGAAGGGCCATGGAACAGAGAGTGTCTTCATGGTTGGCTCCTAGTTTTTTTTTCATGCCATCTAATGCTACCAATTGAAGCTCCTCCGCGTCCTTCCATCGGCCTTCTTTCTGGTGTATTATTGCAAGATGGTTCATAACAATGAGAGTTTCAGGATGCGTGGGTCCAGAGTTTACCTTCATGCCCTCTAATGCCCTTAGCATTAGCTCCTTTGCTTCGCTTAGTCTATTTTGGTCAGCGTATATGAGAGCAAGAGTTACCGTAGAATTAAGGGTATCTGAGTGGTTCACTCCTTGCTTTTTCTCAATTCTTTCCAAAGCCTTCTCCAGTAACCCAGATGCCTTGGAAAACGAGCCTTGTTTTTGATATACAACTGCAAGGTCGTTCATGGCCCAAATCGTGACCAGGTTTCCGGATCCTAATTTCGCCCTTGATCTCTCTAATATATGTTGTGTTAAATTTTGCGCCTCATCCAATCGATCCTGACGAGTGAGGGCAACTGCAAGGAGTCTTGCCCTGTCAAGAGTTGTTTGATCTTCCCTTCTTAGTTCTTTTTCATATATTTCCATCATTTTGTCGAGCATTTTCTCTGCGATATCGTAGCTCCTATTCCTCACAGCATAATTTGCTCCCCAATATAAGATAGATGCTAATTGCTCCTTTGTTTTTACGTTTGTCGGATTATGCACAATGGCGGCTTCAACGTGTGAAAACAGGGCCCGGCAAGTTTCCCAGTTCTCGTAAGGTCGTCTAGGGAAAGACTCAAACATGAGCCCAATAAAAATTGCAATAACCTGCTCATGAAGATCGCTGGATTCAAGCCATGCTTTTGTCGATAGCTGTACTAATCCGTGCATCTCGACCACATTTCCCCCGTTAGTCATAGTAATTAAACAGTAATCCTGAAGGATTGCCAAGTCATCCTCGAATGCGGCACCTTTTGCGATGAAATCATCGTATTTTATATAATCTTTTAGGCTTGGGTTTGCAAGAAAAAAGCTGAGAAGCCTGCTAACGAAGTGACCTAGTTGAAGTGGGACAAACCTCCCAATCGTATCACAGAACCCTCTTTTGGGGACCATTGGCTTCTCAGAAGGTTTTAGAAGCCATATGGGTATTCCTTGTTGATTGAAGAAGCTCATAAGAGAAAGTAGATTTGCCGCGGAGGGTTGATTGGATCGGATGTGGTCGAATGATAGTTGCCATGTGGTAAGGATCACATTAGACGTGACCCCATCCCGTCTCAAGTCACCGGAATCGTGGCGAAGAAGTCTTAATCTGGCCTTATCGCTCTCTTGAAACTCAGATAAGTACTTCGATAACGAGGTTTGCGGCAACCGCTTTTGTATGTAAGCGGCTGCTTGGCTAATGGCTAATGGAATGAAATCAAGAGCCCGCACTAGATCTGATGCTTCACTTTTATCCGCGATCGATCCTAATTGGGCTTGTAGGAGCTTGAGGGCTTCCGACTCCGTCATGGGTCCGACTTCTAGTATGGCCGTGTGGTCGCCAGTCAGCCTGTAAGCAATATCCCGGCTGCGTGTTGTGAGGAGGATGGAACCGTTTCGGCTCTGCGGCAAAAGTTCTGCCAGCGATTTTCCAAGATGGTTATTTTCGCTTCTACTGAATAATACATCTGGGTGGTCGGCGCTATCAAGTATTATGCACCATCTTGGCATGGTTTCATTGCTCAGTGACCTATAGACTAGTTGGATGAGATCGGTATTTTCTTGGTTTCGCTCAGGAATTGCCAAAGTGTTGGCAATGGCCTTGAACCCTTCTTCAATTCGAGTCTTTGTGCTGGCATGAATCCAGAAAACCCAGATTCCGGTCTCATTCGTGGGACTGTTATCCCTCAGCTGGTGGGCAAACTCAATCGCTATCTGTGATTTTCTGGTTTCCCATCAGCAGGGCCCTCCAACGCAGCATTTGGAGCTTACCCGACCCCTCCTAAACCTACAAGAGCAGCGCGTCCCGCAGGCTCGGAACAGAGTTTGTGTATTTTCGACAGATAGCCATCGCGGGGGACAAATTTGGGATCGCGGCGAAAGGGTATAATACTCGATAGTGGGCTTGATTGTACATCCGGTTTCCTGTCGGCAGCTAAATATGCGCCTGTTAGCCACGTGGTACCAATGTAAACACTCAGATGGACTATGAAACATACGAGGCGTCACTTGGATGTTGATAGTTCCTCCAGACACGTTGTTACCGGCGAAGGCGCTGAGCCCTTCGATCCGATCGTTGAATGAGACGCCTGCCATATCCAGAGAGCAGTAAAGGAGCAAGGCCTTTGCGCCCGCCGCAGCCAGCGTCGAGAGGATAGATTCCAGTGGTACTTCTTGTGATTTGGGCTGTGGTGTTGGTTTTTGGGATCAGGCTGCGGGGGGTATTTTAGTTCTCACGTGGGAGGCTAACCTCTTGCTTAAAACACATGTCCACCAACCAAGCCTGAATTATGCTCTTACATAAACGCATGCAATCTTTGCCCTTTCTTTCCAATCATCGAGTGAGAAATTGGCCCCAACTATTTCCTTGAGGTCTTATCCGGTTAAAAACGTTAAAAAAACAGCTAGCGTAACATATATCCGTGCTGAGGGCAACATTCTGTGAAAAAGCGACTTGGTGGAATTCCTTGACCCATTCAATATTTCTTGATATGTTCCAAATCTCGAGTAAGTCCGATTGTTGAGATATGTTAAATTCCAGAACGGATTGGCGGGTATTGGCCCTCAAATACTGGGTCCAAGCGCCCAAGGTAAAGCTGCTGAAGCGGATTGGGCACTGCCTTTCTATGTTCGGTTCCTACCAAGCAGAGAAGCTATTGGCCCTGAACGTATTCTTCTAGGGGCATAGTATTTATGCAAGTAGATTCGGAAAGCTCTGTTTACATATTGGATAGACACGAACTTGTAGAGGTGGAAGTATTTAACGAGAGCTTTTTCACAGCCCGGGGCCTGTTGCGCTGAGCTACAAGAGAGCAAGAACGTACGAGAGTAGATTACAACGCTATTGTCTAACTCATTCAGCGCGTTTCTTAATTTAATACCCTTGTACCTTATTCTGACTGGGTCAAAGCCAGTCGATTGCCATCCTAATTGTTTGCGGTCCACTTCGTGGGATGAGCTCTTATCGATAAGGCCGCTAGGCGGCAACTCAGAGCGGGGCAATTCGCCATCAACAGCCAACCTCCGGTATCACCTTCACCTACGTCTACTCCCATCCCCATCTCCATCGCAACATTAATAGCCCTACACTTCCAAGGGAGAAGCGGGTCGTCACGATGGAGGCGGGTGCTCTTAAATCATGGGGTACGTGCACCCGGCGTCGACTTCTCTGGCCTCGCTTTGACTGATGCTGACCTTGCCACAGAGCTGGACAACAATGTTCAGTTGGTCGATCCGAAACGTGACGCTCTCTACAACTACGACGCCGAAGCGCAGAAGAGCATCGGCTCTGCTCGACCATGGACCAAAGATCCCAACTACTTTAAGCACGTGCGCATCAGCGCCGTTGCTCTCATCAAGATGACCATGCACGCCCGTTCAGGTGGCAACCTCGAAGTCATGGGCCTGATGCAGGGCTATATCGACGAGGACACCTTTGTCGTCACTGACGCTTTCCGTCTGCCCGTCGAAGGGACCGAGACCCGAGTCAACGCCCAGGGAGAGGCAAACGAATACCTCGTCGAGTACCTCGACCTCTGCCGCGCCCAGGGACGACAGGAGAACGTCGTGGGGTGGTACCACAGCCACCCTGGATATGGATGCTGGCTCAGTGGAATCGACGTTGACACTGAAGCTATGCAGCAGCAGTTTCAAGATCCCTTCCTTGCCGTCGTCATTGATCCCGATCGCACCATCAACGCTGGAAAGGTCGAGATCGGCGCGTTCCGTACGTACCCTGCCAACCACAAGGCTGAAGGTGCCAGCAGCACCACATCGGATGGTTTCCAGGCGGTACCGCTTGCCAAGGCGGCCGAGTTTGGTGCGCATGCCAACCGATATTACAGCTTGGAGGTTTCTCACTTCAAGAGCTCTCTCGACTCTCACCTTCTCGAGCTGCTATGGCACAAGTACTGGGTACAGACTCTCAGCCAGAGCCCTCTCCTCACCAACCGCGACTATGGCAACAAGCAAATGCTGGATCTGAGCTCCAAGATTAAAGAAGCCACTGGAAACATCACGCGAAGTAGAGCTACGCAGGGTATTATGGGTGGCAGGATGAAGGGTGCCGACAAGGCTGTGGACAAACTGGCCAAGGATGCCAATCTAATTGCCTCCAAAGAGAGGTCAGGATTGATTGCAAGCCAGGTCAAGGCGAATGTGTTCAACAATCTAGGAACGAAGCAGTCTACGACGAATGAAGCTGAATGATCTGTTTTTATTATGGGAATGCGTTAGTATAACGACATAGATGGCGTTCAAAGGTCAAATCAAGAAGCCTCGTCTGACTTGGATCATTTTCACCGCTGTGCCATTACTAATTACCAAAACTGTACGTGATACTACTGCACATTCTTGGACAGCTATATGGAGCAAGAAATCCGTTCATGATTATGCTTGATTCATCCCGAGAGTTAAACGCCCTAGTGTCCAATGAAAACTCCTTTGTAAATACACCTGAAATCCTCCCCTCTCGAAACGAACGCTTACAGCTTCACATCCCTTGGCTTCGTCAGATATTTCCTCGTCCACGCCCCCCTGGCGGCAATCGACGCCTTTGACACCGGGTGGTCCGGCACAAGCAGATCGAAGAGGTGGAACCCTCCGGGCCAGACGTGCAGCTCAGCCGCAACACCAGCTGCCCACAGCTTCTGCGCATACTCGACGCTCTCCTCGCGGAACAGCTCCGCCGACCCCACCCCAATGAATGTCGGCGGCAGACCCGCCACATTCGTCGCGCGGGCGGGCGACGCCAACGGACTCACGTCGGGCTTTCCCACCGCCGAGGCGCCCAGGTACGACGCCCACGCCGTCTGGTTGGAGCCGAGCGACCAGCTGCCCTCGCCGACAAACTGGCGGCTGGAGGTGTTCGTCATGCGGTCGTCGAGCATGGGGCCGTCGAGCAGCTGGGCCCGGATCTTGGGCCCCTTGCGGTCCCGCGCGAGCGTCGACATGCCGACCGCCAGACAGCCGCCGGCGCTCTGCCCCCACAGCATCAGGTACTCCGGGTCGACGCCCAGGTCTGCGACGTGGTCCCAGACCCAGGTGAGACCGGCGTACGAGTCGTCGAGCGGCACGGGGAACTTGTGCTCCGGCGAGAGGCGGTACTCGACGGTGATGCACACGGCGCCGACTTCCTTTCCTCGCTGGAGGACCTCCTTGAAGCCGAAGAAGCGGTTGCCGAGGATGGTGCCGCCGCTGTGCGCGTAGTAGATCGCTGGCCTTCCCAAGCTGGGGGCCGCTGTGCCCTTGGGCTGGAAGATGGACAGCGTGACGGGGCCGTGAGGGCCGGGAATGGAGCGCTCCTCGTGAGTGTATGGCTCGCCCTCGAGGACATCTGCGAGAGGTACGATGGCATATCCGGCGTCGCGGAGCGGCTGGACCATCTCGGGTGTGATGTCCGCGGGACCCGGGAGGGCCTCCAGAAAGGCCGCGAACTCGGGCTCGTACGGGGGCTTGGGGATTCCTGAAGGCATGGTGGATGAATCTGCGATTTGGTGGTTTCTTCAATTCATCACGTTACCAAGGGGTGCTCCGGAGTTTGAGGGCGAGATATGTGCTGCTGTTATACGTTTGGCCATGATCCACGTTACATATTGCCTGAACCGCAACGGAACAGTCTTCCCCACAGGCAGGTCCATCGTGGGGCTCGCTGATAGGTTTCCGTCTCGCAGCTCGATATTGATTCAGTTGTAAGAGGATAATGCCGAATGACCTCGGCCTGGGGTTTCGCATATCACAGATCCAACCTGGACCTGGGCCAGGGTGGGTCTGGGCGCCAATGTCGGGGGGACTTTGGTCGAAACATGCATATAATTTCTATGGAGAACAATGTATTGTTTTTTTTCTTGTATGACACTTACATCTTACGACTGGAATCTTTTAATATTATATTTGCATTCATATTTCTTGTCTCTTAACAAGAAGGCTGAGGCCCTAAAGTCCCTTGGAGGAGCTGTCGCATCCCCCCGCCTTGCGTGGAAAAGATCTTCCGGCAGGAGGGTCGAGATCTCATCTCAACTCAGATTCAAGCTTGGCTGTTAATTCCGCACCCCGGCTGCATTAACTTGCTTTTGGTATAATAGATGTGGGTGATTGCGGACCCTGCACCGCCGAGGCTGCATAGTCTTTGTTGTTCCCTTGCCCTGCCCTGCCTTGCCTGGGGGGGCCCTTTACCGCCATCGCAGCGGCGGATAGCACCAATCTTGCATGGCGAGCGGGCCCCGCACTCGCGCTCGGTTACTCAATCGGTAGAGCTGAATCGATAGTCTGCGGAGAACTTGGAGGCGGACACGGAGACGCAGAGCAAATGGTTTGTGGGTTGTCTGCAGCCACTCAGCCTGTGTAGCTGCCAATCACCGCACTGCTCAGGGATCCGATCGCTAATTAGAAATGGATGCAGTTGCGCAATAATCAGAAATAAACTGATAAGAATCACAGAGAAACCCATGCCATTGCAGGAGACAGTAGAGTTAGAGCTGGGTCGCCTGAGCAGACGAGTTCGAGTTCAGAGAACAAGGCATAACGCCATCATGATAACTTTGGTGTTGGGCGCAGCGGTAGGCTCTTTAATACAACGGGGCCAACTTGACCATTACCGGGCGCACATCGTTCGAAAATTAAACAGCGTACCATTTTTTTTTTGGGGAAACTCTTATCGAATAGTATTAATCTATCTTCTGCTACGGAGGGAAACTTCCCTAGCGAGAAGGAGACAACGAAGTGCGGCACCAAGGCCAAGATAGTGCGTGTGTGTACAATGAAGGCTCCGACCCAGCTTTGGACAGTGACCGTAAAGCCTAGAATACCTCAGTGGATGCACCTCCGAAAATCATAAAGGTCTATTTTCTAGCTCAAAACGAGTCGCAAGGCTATTGCCTACGTCAACAGACGGTCAGCCTTGCAATGCGCATCGTTAAATCTTCTTGGTGTTATGGGTTGGTGCATTGGGGGGCTGGTCTGAGGCCTGCGACACTGCAATTTTAGACTGTACACAGCATATCCCACCACCCTATCGAATTTTCATAAACTGGCGAATACAAGCCTTGAAATAAATAGAAAAATATAATTCATGAAAAAAAGATCCGATTTGGCGTATTATAAGTTGCATGTTTTATTTGGCTCGGTTTATTCTCATCATTTTATTTCATCTAACCACTCATAAACCACTCTATCAATGTACTTCCTAGTGTGCTTTGGTTTCTACCATTTATCTGTACAGCCCCTGGAACTAGACATAATGACATATGGCCGTTGATACGGGACGTGTTGGATTACTGCCGAGTAGAGAATCTTGGAAAAAGAATCCGTCACCACTCTTCCCAGCATTGCAACCACGAATTTTGCCTATTTGGGTTGAACAAGAAGCTTCAGTTGCATCCTCACTTTCAGTATTGGCCAAGTGCTACAGCAATACTTCATGTCCCATCGTCTCAATACAAATGAAAACAATGGTTAATCATTTACTTCCATATTATTTGCGCTCATTAGATCGGACTTGGTGCCCATGTGAAGTTGAAGTAAGCCTTATTATTCCCCGCAGAATACATTTTTCACTGCAATTTTAGTCCCCACAGAGGATATTTTATAAACACAAGCCAAGCCTTCTGCACCCAAATTTGCAAATCAAGTGCGTTGCGTGCTGTGCACATAAAAAATCACATTCCTCATCCTAGCGCGACTAGTGAGGCCTGACGAGATGCCGTGTTGCTAACCCGTGTAAAAGGATGTGTCGCTTGTGTCACGGCAATGGGTACAACCTATTTGGGTGTTGTTTACGCCTGCATCGCCGGTACAGAAGCGAGCAGAGCACATAGCCGTGAAAGATTATATATTTGAGAAAAGGATGATTAACTAGATAGGGCACGTCACTTGGCTCCGCAATCGAGTAGGAGACGAGGCTCTCATGGATGGAGGATGTGCTTTGCACGCATGGTATGATGTTGGTGTGGACGACAATACGCACAGCACCAGCTAATTTCCAAAAATGGATCGAGGCTGGCAGAGAGCCGAGACAAGGGATGCGACGTCGCGCAGAAAATGGCGATCATCGTCATTGAACAGACCAAGGACATGCTTCCAGAACCGGCGACCAGCTCAAATGAATATCGAAATCATCACCAAGCCTGGCCTCTGTGCTGCACCTAGCTGGCGGCATCGTGTTATCCCGGCTGCCATTGGGTGCCATGATCCAGTTCGCCGTGCATCAGGCCTCGTTCGACGCTCAGGCAGACAGGCAGGCAGGCCGAAATGACCTTTTTTTTTTAAATTTTTTTTTTTTACCTGAATTGCAGATGCCGTGGGTATGGCACCACCACGTACCCCATGTTAATAGGCCCAGATCACCACTGCAAGTATTGCAACGTGCGACACCCCTCGCACCCAGGCAGGCCTTGATGGTTGCATGGGCGCTGGCTATGGCGAGCGTACGGTTTGACGTCATGGATCGCCCGTCTCCTCTCGGCAGCCGAACATTTCCCTGATGGGCAATGTGCACGGAGCGGCATTCGACTTGGCGGGGTTGCTGCAAATCAGGGCACGAGAGCAGAAGCCGGGCCTGGCGATTGTGATGGATTGCGCCATGGAGGGGCGAACGCGTAATTGTTGATTAAATTGTGAATGGCCATGACGATGCACCGTAGTAGCTGAGTTGGGTTCAGCTGTCAAGGGCGACCTGATGCAGCGAGGATGGTCTAGTTGAATGGGGCGGCCAATATCGCGTGCTAAGCAACCTGGGACGGCGTGCAGTGGACAGCGGACAGCAGTGTCAAGTGAGCTGATGGGCGATTCTAGCCCAGGTACACTGCACTGAGATGCCCTGTACTGCGCTGTGCTGGTGGAGGCTGTGAGAATGCACAGACTAGGCGGGATCCATCCAACTAACCCTGAGAAACATGGCATATTTTTTTTGGCTTGAGCCGTTTGTGGCCAAGTATTCGCATGCCATGCCTCTTTTTGTGGAGTTCCTAACTGAGATGATTCACAAACAAGGCCAACAGGAATACAGAAAGGTGCAGCACAACCACAGACACCTGTGGCATAATGACCAGATTCAAGGCTGTCTGACCTGTCACCGGCACCACCGCCGAAGCAACACAGGTCAACACAGGTCGCGATGCAACGCCCCAAAACTGCCCAATTACAGGAGGAGAGAGGAGGAGGAGGCTGGATGCTGGAGGCTGGATGCTGGAGGCTGGATGCCTCTCGATTCTTTGTTTTGATTGCTAGCCTCTGGCTCAGGGTTTGGACGGCATTCACCGAACGCAAGCGCCTGAGTGGTGAAGGGAACTAAACCCGTAGCATGCTGCCATCAGCCGTCGCGGTGAGGCGCAGAAACATTGGACCGCGGGTCTAGACTCTGCATGTCCCTGTGTCTCAGCCATCTCCCGTCCCCTAGGCTATCGAGCCACGTTTGAGAAGAGCATGGCGGGAAACCATGATAACGACCCTATCAATGCGAACGCCGTGAAACACGACAAACCCTCGACGCAACCAATTCGGCGTCCAAGGCCGTGTGGCAGTGTCGACAGAGTTCGAGAACATTGTTCATAATGATGAACTTCAGGACCTTGCCTGCGCTGGCCGCTGGCCTCTTTTTGGCTAGGTCCCCACGCACACAGCCAGATGGGCGCACACCCCTGTCGTCGTTCGTCCCCGATCAATGATGCCATGGGTGCCGTGCTCGTACTGTAAGTCGCTAACTCTTGTAGCTTGCTCGGGGCGTGTCGGTACAGAGCAAACGACATTGCGCCGCTGCCAATCCGTTGTACCCCGACTCATTACGGCTACATCGAGTTTAGGGCCCAATTCTACCTGTGTCGCATCTTAGTTGGCTGGTTCGAGTGTGCCAGCCAACCGCCGTCTTAGTCGGCAGTCGACAGGCACTTCTGCGACATGGCCCGATGACGTCCACGATCAGCGCGTCTCCTGGTTCTTGCCAAACGTCACTCCCTACCCTCCAATCCAGCTTCCCCAGCAATGATGTAGGTAGGTAGCTGGTTACAATGTCAATGGTAGCTACTTTTGTTTGGCACCTCCCTTCGACCCGAGAGTATATGTAACCCATCGTCCGCAGTCAACCCTGCCGTGTATTCTGTTCCTGTCTTCTTTTCCTCTCCTCATCTCCTGGAAGCTCATTATACCCCGTCCCTTGGAGGAAACACTGACATAATCCTGTGATACCCAAACACCGCCCGTTCACCTTTTTCAACCCTTCCTGTTTGAGCTTCCCTTGACGAATACACCCGACCTTTCTTCATTTCCTTGATACCCAATACTCCCGCAACCAACCACAAGCACCTCTTTACCTCAATTAATACCCAACACATCACCACCGCCATGGCCTCTGTCAACAAGCCTATCAATACGTCTCAGAAAGAGTCAGACATTAACCGCAAGCTCCAGCTCTATGGAATCGTCAAGGCATTCCAGAATGGCAAGGTTCCTTCCGTATGTGCATTGCTTCCACCCCTCAAGTCTTTTGATCTCTAATCATGCTGACCGTTTGTCTCGTCAGAATGACCAAATCGACGTAGCTCTCAGCAGCTTCCTCCAGTCTAGAGCCCTTTCGAACCCTCCCGCTGAGCTTTCCGATGACGGCAAAGCCCTTGTTAATGATGCGCGCGAAGTCGTCAAGCAGGCCAAATACCTGCTTCTGTCCAAGAATGAGGGCAATTTGATCCAAGACTTTATCTGGGAAACGACCCATTTCGACCGCGAGTCCCTCAATTCTCCCAATGCCCCCGTCACCAAAGATGCCGCCAAACAGGACGGCA
The DNA here is from genome assembly GCA_020623665.1 of Calonectria multiphialidica. Lineage (NCBI taxonomy): Eukaryota > Fungi > Ascomycota > Sordariomycetes > Hypocreales > Nectriaceae > Calonectria > Calonectria multiphialidica. The sequence continues at coordinate 387,607 of JAHVYC010000007.1, forward strand.
AAGAGGCCTTGGAGGGGCTGAGAACCCTTGGAACACTGCTCATCACCAACGGTCAATTCCGCAAGCTTCTCAAGGACAGCACCGTGCTCCTACGAGACATTGCCGGGGACGCTGCTACCCACGCCGCCTCCAGAGTTCGTCCATCCGAAGACCAGTTGGGCCAGATTGATACACCTGCTGAGGATAACACCTGGCACGATGCCCCTGATTTCTCCAGGGAGAACATCAAGAAGCAGACGAAAGGCTTGTATTCAGGGAACGCGAAGAAGGACGTCCAGGAAGTTGCCTCGGTTGGTGTCAATGCTGCTGTCCCACAGTCCAGCACGGAGGTCCCACTTGACAGCTCTGCGGATGCCCTCGACCCTACTATCCCACAGTCCAACACAAACGCCCAAATCAATCCTACTGCTGGTATCGATGCCGCAACTGCGACTGCACAGCAGAAGCTTGATGGAAATGTTGAAGAAGGTACCAAGAAGAACATCCTCCAGATCAACGAAGAGTATCGTCGTCGTGCCCGGGAATACTTTGACAAGAAGATGCCTCAAGATCGCAAGGACCAGACCATCTTCCGTCTTAAGAAGATGATTCTCGAGTGCCAGCAGCACGAAGACTACTCGCAAGCCATCCAGACCATTCTTCGACTTGCTGAGAGTTACGGCAAGCATGGCCGCAGCATTGGTCGGGATGGTGCCGACTCTACCAAGAAGGCTCGGACTGGTTTTGCCGCTGCCGAGGCAGATCTGCGCATGCTCATCGAGCGCTTCGCCAACGGAACCTCGACCTCCGACTTGTGGGAGTCTATCGGCCAAATCTACAAGGATGCCGACAAGGACCCAGAGCTCAGGCAATGGTTCAAGGATATTGATGCTTATATTCGACGCTGCCTCCTGGAGCAGGGCTTCATCCTCGAGGAGGAGTCGACTCGACAGTGGGATGAGCTCTATGAGCGAGGCCGATACCTGCTCCGTGAGAAGTATCGTGCCCACACCGACCGCGTCATTGACGAAATCAAGTTTATCTCGGATCAGTTTGACAAGGATGCCCAGAACAACGCCTTTGCTAAGTCGGTTCAAAAACTGTTCAAGGATCTCGGTACTGGTGTCGATGGCAAGGTTGTCTTTAAACCCCACCTGCTCAAGGATATCGGCGAGGTGATTATTCCAGCTGTCTTGGAGAACATTTCCTACATCCCTATTCCACGCATTGAGTACAGCGACCCTCAGTTTGATGCCATCATCGAGAATTTGGTCCTCGAGAGCGACAACTTCACTCCCAACGTGCTCGAAGTCTCGAGTGAGCACTACTTCCGCTTGGGACGAAAGAAGATTGCCAACAAGAACCACCAGACATTTGAGGTCAAGGTCGCCGGTGTCCAGATGGATCTTCGTGATGTCAGCTTCCACATCAAGCGCAAGCAGGGCTTCCCAAGCATCACCGACACCGGTGTCATGGACATTCTGTTGCCGGGCGACGGCTTCTCATTCAAAATGAAGGTGGCTTCGGCTCACAAGAAGGATTCGCAAAACTTTTTTAAGGTTGAGAAAGTCGATGTTGACTTCAAGGGCCTCTCGTTCAAGGTCAAGAAGTCCAATCACAAGTTGCTCTTCGCCTTGTTCAAGCCCATTGCGCTCAAGGTCATGCGAAAGCCAATCCAGAAGGCTGTTGAGAAGGCCATCAAGGACCAGTGCAACATACTCGATTTCCATCTCTTCAAGGTCAAACAAGAGGTCGACCGTGCCGCAGCCGAAGCACGTGCCAACCCCGAGGAGGCTCCCAATATCTACACCCGCTACATGAACGCTTGGAAGCTGGAGTTTGCCAAGAAGGCAGAGAAGGCACAAGTGGCCGTGGCCGACAAGAAGGCCAACATTGCTTTTGTCAAAGAAGACAGCATCTTCCCCAACATTGATCTCCCCGGCGGCATCAGCAGCAAAGCCTCGGAATACAAGGAGCTCGCTGCCAAGGGCGAGAAGTGGGAGAGCCCCGTTTTCTCCGTCGGCTCGGCTCGAAAGAGCAGCGACATCCCAGCTGCGCCCAAGATTGAGCGTAAGGCACACCCGGTAACTAATGGAAAAACCAACGGTACCCACGCCGTCAACGGAAACGGCATTACAAACGGCCACAACAAGGTTTTGAATGGAAACGGCGTTCAGAATGGCAATGGTCATCACTACACCAACGGCCACCAGAAGATTGGCGACGTGGTCATCACTCCTCCTGCTGGCCAAACAATTTAGAAGATCTGGTGAATGGGGGTTACAGTGAGATGATGATTAAAAGGAATTCTGCGGGGGGTTGCAGTGTTTTACGTTATACCCTTTTGAATGAGTGGGATGCGTGTTGAATGCTTGTTTTTGATACCACAATGAAGGTAATGAGGGAAGACCAAAAAGGACTGGACTTGTTACGATGGCATGGACTAGTTTTGTTTGTGATTGCTTTCCATAATGATAACAAACCGTTAATAATTCTAAATTGATGTGTGCGCTTGATGACTATTTATGACATGGAGCTTCAGGTGAGGAAGGGATATTGCAGTGGTTTATTGAGGCTGCGAATCAGAGCCCGAGTGAGGATGACATGCATCACCTTAGCTGACGATGTGACCAAATTCATCCAAAGGGCAGACCATGCCTGCGGCGCTTTATGGGTGACATTGCGTGCGGTACAAGATGAATGCAGTAATCTGCACCCGGCAACAAGACCACACATAAATGAGATTAGAGATTCCTTTTCTCTTAAATCATACACACTTCCTGCTTATCGTCTGTAATCACAACAGGCCCTTGGAGTGATCAATCTGCCGTGGATTGTTAATTATTGACATACGGACAATTATACTACAAGAGCTGTTATTTCCCTTGAAGGAATAAAAATTGACACATCTCTTGATACCCAGCGTGGTTCAAATTGGTTTATCATTGAAGCATATCGCGCAAGAACAATTCATTTATAACAAAACTAGGTATCTCAAAAGACAGTTCCAAGGGAAACCCTGACCAAAACCTATTATACCTATCTTACAGAGACATGACAGCGGGTTCGCCCAACCCAAGGTTCTGGTACAAGAGAGCTCCCCAGACCATGCACTGAAATACGCCCCGCGACGGTCGGTTGTCCACCAGCCCGGTGAACAAGGCATCGCCGATGCATACCTGGCAGTCTGTGCTGATGTCTGAGCCCGGGGGGAGGTCCTTTCCTGGTACTATCCGTTGCCGCTGCCATGTGTTGAAATACCTCACCACCAGCTCGCGCAAGTTCAGGGGGACTTCTTTGCCGCCATCGGGGGCGCTGAGAATAATGCACCACGTCGACAGGTCCCAGACGCCGTCGATGTAGCGCACAGGACCTGTACCAGCGCTTCCGTAGCCTTCGGCAGTGCCCGGGACCCTGCCGCGGATCTCCAATGTGCGGCGCACTTTGTCCAGCAGCAGGGACTGCTGCTCCTGGCTCAGGTGGGCGGCTCTGCGTCTGCTCCAGTCGACGATTCGCTCTACGAACTCGGCCGTCATGTGAGGCCGTGATTCGCGCAACACTCCCGTGAGTGCGCCGACGCTTGAGATCTCATTGACCCGGTCGCAGTCGTCTCCCCGCCCGCGCCAGTGCGTCGAGTGCGTCGCCATCCAGTTTGCAGCCCGCCACATGTACTCCTGTTCCTCGGACTCGCTCATATCCCCGACTGCCTCCTTCAGCTCATCGCGCAGGCGCGCGATCCTGGCTTTGAGCCGGGGAGTGTGGTCCCAGATCAGGAGCCCGCGAGTTCGCTGAAAGTGAACCGGGTCGAACTCGGGGCTCGTCCATGAGTTGACGTGCTCGGCGCCTCGCACCAGGACACTGATCATGTCCTCCGGCCACCCGCGCCTCCCGCCGAACCGCCTGATGGCATCCTCACTGGGCGCACGACCTCGCACGCCTGCGTCCCACCATTTATGCGGGTGTGCGTCTCTGTAATGCACCCATGTGGCCCCCGCAAAGTGGTGAGCTGAGATGAGCGTGTGGATGCGCTCGAGGACGGTGTCGTTCGCCGGGTCTTCCCCCCCGACGTCGACGGCCATGTGCATGCACACCAACCCCCACATCACGGCCCCCTTGCACCAGGCCTCCCCGAGCGCGGGAAGCTCCCACTCTGATACGCGGCGGCTCCTCAGCCACTTGAATCCCTGGTGTACGGTCACGGCGCAGAACTCGCCGAGCTGCTCGATCCATTCCGCGCCGCTGGGCGTCCGGCACAGGCCCCTGAAGGCTCCATGCAGATACGAGGCGTGAAAGATTCCCAGCGCTCGGCAATCATCGTCGTCTCCCAGCATCTCCATGGGTGCTTGGCCACGCGTCAAGTACTGGGTCTCGAATTCGATAAAGTCGTCGACGCCCTCCAGCCACGTCTTGTTGCGGCCGCGCACCTTTTCTCGCAGGAGCAGCAGCTTCATGGCCTTGACGGAAGGGTCTGTACACTCGTCGATGATGTGGCAGGCGTTGTATACATCCACCATGAACTTGTCCTTGTCTCTGCCATACAGCCAGTCGGCCCACATGTAACCGTAGCCTCCTGGGAAGTCGGCTTTGGAGCGCTTCAGTCCAGCTGTTTGGCCATTCATGATGTCCATGGCGTCCTCACAGTGGCCAAGTCAGTGATATATAATAGGATAGTAGCGGTTGTGGCTGGTAAATTGTCACAGCAAGAAGCTCGGAGAGTAGAGATAACTGGGTAATAAAACACTCGCAGTTCTCCATCTAGACATTGTGAGAAGTTGGCTTCTTATACTTGTAGTGTCGAGTGCTTATGGGTTGACCCTTTGAGTGCGGTAAGCCTTTAATTGGGTGTCGGACAAGGGTTATGGCCAATCATAAAGTGTCAGATCAAATGTGCATTAGTTTCCTGCTAAATTAGGTGGTTGCAGAATCCCCCCAACAACTGCGGGTTCGATGTCGAGCTATCCCTTTGGATGTGCCAAGGCAAGCATTGGATCGTGGGCAAGGAATAGAGCCAATCAAGAAACAATATACCCCAAATAGATTCTTACCAACCTAAACTTGGTTAAGAAAGAAGTCATTGGGGTACTAGTAGCCATGCCTTGCCGATTACTCCGCTTACTAACACCAACACGAATGTACTTGCATTTGTCGGACAACCCTCGCCACTCTCAAGCAGCTCTTTGGAACGAAAGCTGTGTGGCACCAGTGAGGAAGTGTTTCATTGATCATATCCAAAGGGATGGTAAACTGTTGAGCCTGCCGACCAAGCCAATTGTGGAACGATTAGTGTCAATTGGCACCGCGGATGTATAATTTGTGGTGTTGATGTGCAGGGCACACCGGGTTCGGTATCGTTTAGAATTGGATAGAGTTTTTAACATAGGCTTCCATAAGAACATCTCGAGGTTGTTCTGCCCGGCAGAGCAAAGTTATTTGTACGGCACGGGCCCGCATTCCATGCCACTGATTGTATTCAAAGCGGTTTGTACTGTTAGGGCATTCCTAGTTTTCCTACCTCGCTTAGCCCGTAGTTAATACTCCCCAGAAATAAAGACATACCGGCCTATGAGGGGGATGTTGATGGATCGTTGCGCTGCAGCTAACATTCACTAGTTGCCCCGATGCTCTCGCCCCCGCTTGCCATCTGTCTATTATTGTAATGCTATGCGTCAGCAGGGTATCACTTAGCTCTTGCTACGGGCAACATGACACGGTTCGCACTCTTACCGCCACTTTCAGTCTGTCAAGCGGGATATATGTCACCATTGCACTGTGCATTAGCGGAATCGTCACTTCATTTTTGTTGTGGCAGTTCCGCTGTACCTCTCTGTGGGCCTTAGCACCTTAGCGTTGAAGCTAGCCAGCCGTGTCTACAGGCCGCAAGGGTTACAAATGTTAGCTGTATATGTCTGCATAATCCGTTATAGTATTGATACATTTTGTATCGCTTTAGACACGTGTACCCCCAAGGTTTCAGTACTTCTCTCGCCAAAAGCAAATATTCCAACGAGCCTATGGCGATGACATAACTGAACTTGAACGAATAAGACAACTTCCCGGGCATCCACCCGCTATTTCTACAGCTAACATTTGTAACCCCTGCGGCCTGTACCTGAACTTCACGGTGCTAAAAAAAGGATGAATTGGAAGGCCAGGTGGGGCCTACCTAGTGAAAAGTTTGGAGATGGATCAGGAAACGACCTCTTGATCATCATATTCCTCGAAGAATATAGAATCCACGCGTCCACGAGGGGAAGATAGACGCTAGAGCCAGGCAAGTTAGTGGTTCCCGTGTGTGCTGTCATCTTTCGGTTCCATGGTTGAAGTTAGTTGCCAGAATTAGGGCACATCCGACCGCTTATCATTAGCTGTGCTACTTGACTAGTTATATCAACTTGCAATAATAGCCAAGATCATCGGGTTTCCAATAGCTATACCAGTTACATGACTATAGGCCGCCGGGGTGATAAATAGTAGCTGCATAATCTGCCAGAGTACTGATACATTTCGTATAGCCTTAGACACATATACTATAAGGTCTTAGTACTTCTCTTACCAAAAGCAAATATTTCAACGAGCCTATGGCAATAACATAAGTTAAACTTGAACAAATAAGACGACTCCCCGAGTTATCTACCAGACATTTATGCAGCTAACATTTACTACCCGTGCGGCCTGTAGCTCAGTCACATAGCTAGGTCAATCGCACAACCAGTTAGATCACGCAACTATGTCGATCACACAACTAGGTCAGTCAAGCCGGCTTGCAATATTTACCGCACTCCAAGTGATAAGCGCATATGCTCACGCGGTAGCCAATGAGGAGAATGTGGGTGCGCTGGCATACTGCAGCTAGTCCTCACTACCACTGCGGCTTGTATTTTCGTCTCTACCTGCCATCTCACCATCCCACTACCACGCATCAACGGAGTGTCACTTGACTTTTGCCACGAGCGATCTGACCCCGCGCCGTAGCATTGGAGCTAGCCAGCCGTGTCCGCTGAGACTTGACCAGGAGGCCGAAAAGGACGAATTAGAAAGCTGCGCGGGCTCCCTGGTTCAAAGTCAGCGGGGGGGTTAGAAAAGAACCTCTCAACCACTGCGTCCCCCAAGAGATTCCTGTGTTCTGTTGGGCCCAAACCGTATTGTGTTGGGTTAGAATGTATGCGAGGAGTGTGAGGGCTGCAGCACGAGGGGGGCGACGTTACAATAGCACTCTGCTGCTTGCTTCTATTTATGCACCGTGGTTAACAAAAATATCTCGCCCCTGACAATGCTCATTCAACTAACCTACAGAAGTTATAATTAACCCTCGGATGAGCCTAATATGCTGACCTCATTCGTTTCGTTGAATGGCATTGTTGCCCTCTCCCTCATTATCTACGTAATATACCGATGTTTCTATAATATACGACATCAGGGCATTCGGCCCCCAGGCCCAAAGCCATTTCCAATTCTGGGAAATGTCCGAGACCTGCCTGTGCCCGGCGTGCCCGAGTTTCAACACTGGCTCCGTCACAAGGATGAGTTCGGGTCCATCAGTTCAGTCAGTATTCTGGGCACAACCATGGTCGTCATCCACGATAAGAACGCGGCCCATGATATTCTCCACAGGAACGCAACCAAAACATCCAGTCGGCCCACCATGCTGTTCGCGAGCCACTTGTGTGGCTATGGGCAGATGGTCCCCTTCAGAGGATACGACGAAATCTATCGCCGCTCTCGCAAGATGCTTAACCAAGAGCTGGGTACCAAAGAAGCCTCGGCTCGATATCATGACATCCAAGACGCTGAAGTCTCCCAGCAGCTTGTTCGTATAATTAACGAGCCCAAAAGCTGGCTACAACAGTTTAAAACGTAAGCGGGGTATAGTCCATCAGATCAAGCGTCCACGGTGCTAACTTTTACATCAGGACCAATGCCGCCGTCATATTGAGATCTGTGTACGGCTACGCCATTGAGCGTGATGGACATGATAGCTTGACTGACTTGATGGAGCGGGTCGTGGCCGAAATATCGCTTGCGAGCGTTCCCACGGCCTGGGCCGTCAACATCATCCCGGCGCTCCAGTACTTGCCCGACTGGCTTCCCGGTGTTGGCTTCAAGAGAATCGCGCAAGAGTACAGAAATAATTGTTGGACGGCGACCTATACTTCCTATCGCTTTGTCGAGAGCCAGATAGCTGCGCAAACGAACCGGCCGTCTTTCGTGTCTAGGCTCATCACACATTTCAAGCCAAAAGGTGACAAGGATGCAAAGTTGAGTGTGGAAAACAAGGACGCTATTGCATGGGCGGCATCAGCCATCTTTGCAGGTGCCTCTGATACCGTGTCCATTGCCCTTAAATCCCTAACATTTGCACTGCTTAAATTTCCCGATGTACAGCGCAAGGCGCATGAAGAGCTTGATCGTGTTGTAGGCACTAATCGCTTGCCTGGCATTGGTGACCGGGAAAAGCTGCCCTGCCTCAACGCCGTGGTTAAAGAAAGCATGAGATGGTGGACTGCTATACCGATGGGGTTTCCACATACAGCTGACGAGGACATAGAATACAATGGTCTGCATATTCCCAAGGGGGCAATAATCATGCCGGCTATTTGGTGGTTCATGCATGACCCGGATGTCTACGCCAACCCTGAATCCTTTGAGCCTGAAAGATTCCTGAGCCCACGCAGCGAACCTGATCCGGCGGAAATTTTCGGTTACGGCAACAGGATGTGTCCTGGCCGGTTTTTCGCAGACGCGAGTCTTTACTTGAGTATTGCCAAACTGCTAGCCACCTTCGCCATCAAGAAAGCAACTGCTCCGGACGGGACTGAAATCGACGTTGACATCCAGCCCACGCCCGGTATCCTCAACTACCCGGGCAAGTTTGAATTTCAGGCCATACCGAGAAGTCCACAACACGTCAATTTGATCAGAGAGGCTGGGGACATGCACCCATTTGAACCAAGCGAGGCTGGGCTGCTGGATTTTGTGGCGGAATAAAGTGAAAGAATGGCAAAGTTTGAGTCCCTTGCTAGAATGTAGATGGGGTGACCAGTCAACAGCATATCGTCGATTTATTCAAAGTCCGCTTGATATACACACTTGGAGGGAGAGATGACCAGATTCAAAGGAGTAGCAGAGGGCAAAAATCCAATGTCTAACAGTCAAATGGCTGCTAATTACACACAAAAGTCAAAGGAATGCAGTCATGCTCATCACGCCGACAGGCGATATCTAACCCTTGGTGTCTTGCATGAGTGGCAAGAATGTCTCAGTTCCAAAAGTCCCCTGTGGCATGCAATTAAGTGAATAACAAATTCACGTTATTTTAACCTTTTACATCTAAATAGATCTGTTTTAGGCTAGCCCTGAGGGTAGAAGTGAGGGCTTTTGGCACAGTGATCTTAACGATGGCAGCGATTGTTCTGGTGTTGAGTCGTGGTTCTGGTTCGTCGCGGTTCAGCACGGTTCAGCGCGGTACCGGATTAATATGACTCCGATACGAGCATCCATGGCCAGTGGGCAGTAACGTGTTTGCTGGCAACCTCTTTATTGAAACGCATTTGCTATTAAATGGAAGGGTTTCATTTTTATTTAATCAAGCATCCGCGGCGATTGTGATTAATTGAGTTGGCACGTGGCCCTCCGACAGTAAGAAACAAATAGGTAGTGTGGCTGGTGCCTATTTGTGGGTGCGTGAGGGTGTGTGTGGCGAGTGACAAGGTGGCGGAGGCCTCGCTGGTTCATCCCTCCCTCCCCAGCTGGTGTGTCCCTTTGGCGTGGGGCCACATGGTCATCTCAGGTGGCCCTCAATTGCCAGGGCCATGACAAGGACCAGGCGAAGGGCTGCAATCACTCCGTCGCTACATGCCTTGTTCGGTTGGCCTCAATTTCTCCTGCCCTGGCGAGGCTGAGCAGATGGATCGAGGCTATTAAGTTGTCTTTCGCGGCCCATATACTTCGCACCTTGGTCTCTTCTAGCTTCCCTCCCCCCTCCCAACTCTCCCTCCAAGCTCCCAGCTACCGGCCGGTTCAACGTTGCAGCACGAGACTTTCCAAAAGCTCTCTCATGCCCCACCACGTTGCATCATGACGCCTGCGGCTCTCACTCCCGAGCAGACGCATGCGCTCTTTGACATTCTCACCCACCACGAGACGTACGCCGAGATTGAGGCCTTCAAGTTTCCTGACGCAGTCACGAGCTATGGGTTCCCCTTTGCTAGGACGACTGTCGTGCCCCAGCAGCCACAGCAACAGCAGCAGCAGCAGCAGGTTTCGGGATGGAGGAGCTGGGCCGGTACGCCGGTCAACTCGACCCCGGGGACGCCTCGAGTGAGGACGCCAGCTCCCCCGGTAAAGTCGACCGTGGAGGAGGAGACCAGCGATGATGGTGACAAAAATGACGACGACAAAGACGACACCGACGCCGACGACGGTGAGAATGAGGGCGACCAGGGCCCGTCCACGGCGCCCGTCTCCCAGATGCTGCTCACCGGCTTCATCCTCCTGCTCCCCGGCGTGAGGGATCTACCCCGCGAATTCTGGTCGGTGCGGATGCAAGGTATTCTGGCGAGGTTGGGCGAGGCGGATCTCTCGGAAAGCTACGACAAGGGCGCCCTCGGAACCCGCAAGGTCCTCGCCACGGGAGCCAGCGTGCTCATGGAGATGATTGGGCGCGGTGCTTTGGGTGGACTCAAGCGACGTCCTCGTGCAGAGCCCCAGTCCACTGCAGCTACAGCTACAGCTACAGCTACAGATGCTGAAACAAAGGAAGAGGTATACGACCAGACCAAAGCCGAGGATCTCACACGGGCCTGGGATGATGTGATTGAGGGTCTTGTATACGGCGACCTGACCGACAAATTGTTTGATCATTACACCAAGTCGGACGATCTGGAGGCCTATTCCCCGGCCGTTGCGGCTGCAGCCCAGTATGCTATTATTCAGTACGTCCTGCCAGTGTTCATCACCGCAATGCATCGCTCCGTTGGTTAACCATGATGCAGCCTCGCCACCTTGATTCACCACATCTTTGTCCTCTCGCCGGAGGGGCAATACATCCTCAAGCAGCTTGAAAATGTCCACAACCTCATTCCTTACAAGATGGTCAAGCAGACGCTCCGCATGGGCAACGCCGCCACCATGATCAGCGCCATGATGCGCCTGCTCCTCGCCAAGCTGAGCGTCACCAGCCTCACCAACTGGGTCGGGCTGACGGCCAACGCGGATGACGGCATGAATCTACTACAGAGGATCATATCTCTGACGCTTTCATGGGATGCGGGCGAGTTCCGCAAGAGCGCTGATAAGATTGAAAAGGCAAAAGATCGCCCCAGTGACGAAATGCTGCAGGCTATCCGGGACCATATTGCCCAGAGCCGCTCTGAGCACGAGACGGTGCGAGCCGCCAGCATAGAGCACTCGCAGTCCATCATCACCGCCATCCTCAACGCCTCCAACCCCGAGCTCACTGCCGGCCTGACCGAGCAGAAGCACGCTCAGTGCCTCGAGTACTACTCCGCCCTGCTCTCCGTCCGCGACCGCGAAAGCATCATCACTACGCTATGTCGGCAGCCGCCCGACCTCTTCACCGCGACAGTCAAGGACATATTCACAGCCTATGAACCCATAATCCGGTCCGTCCACTCCCAGGTGGACCTGCGTGAGCACGTCGAGGCGGGTCAGGCCTTTATCGACGACTTTATCAAGACCAGCAAGCCCAAAAAGGATGAGACTGGCACATCGACGCCGCTGGGCGGGATGCGGTCAATTCTGAACAGCGATTCAGGCAAGGCGTGGAAGATGCCCTCTGTCGACGACTACGTGGAGCTGCTCAGGAGAAATCGATCTCTCTTGTACAGGTGGATTCACGCCTTGGCAAAGTCCTGCCCAGAAATTTGGGAGGAAATGAAGAAATGGTTCAATGATGCCATGATCAAATTTCACCAAGAGGTGAAGCCTGAGGAGACTCCAAGTGCAGAAGCAACCAAGACTGAGAGCGCAGGTGCCGGCACGAATGATGATGGAAAAGCGAGCAGCACAACAAAGAGTGATGCTGCCGGCACGAGTCTAATGGACCATCGACTCAACGAGTTATTCCAGTCCCTCTCTGAGTCTTCCCGGCAACCCGTGCTCGTTGCCCTCGACGCCCACTCTTCCTATCTTTCCACACTCTCCGCCCTATCCACTTCCCGCCTTCAACGCCTCATCGACTCATCCAATTCCGACTCCAATAGCATGGCGGGCCCAGGTATCTATCTGTCGAGGTGGCAGGGCTTGATAGAATCCACGCCCATCACGCCCAACCTGCCGCACGATGCTGTTCGGACAGGCAAGGATGTGAAGCAAGCAATGACCATGGGCAAGACGGTTGTCGCCGGTGCTGAAAAGGCGAGGGAGACGGCGCTGAAAATGGCCGAAGAGAGCCCAGACGCCCCAGATGTCGACGTCGTGGTCAAGGAGTTGTCAGAGGGCTTCCGAAAGCTGCTCCAGGATCTTGGGCCACAAGAAACAACAAACACTGCATGAAACGGGAGAAAGCACATACCCACGTTGAAATCATAGAAGATGCCGTTTCTTAGAAATGACAGTAGAGTAAGAACTTTGTGTAATTGCTACGGCTTGAAACTACCAATAGACTCGAAACACTGTTCTTGAACGATTACATCCTGCGGTTGATAAACATGCTTTTCGTTTCCGTCTCTCCCAAAATAAAAATGATACCTGGTGCAACCATTTGCGTTTTGTAACTCATCATAAGCCCTCGCCTTGCCCGTTGTGCTTGGAGACCCCCTGCTTGACTCTGGCTCACATTTCCTTAGGTACTCAACACGCAGAGCTCCGGCGAGCTGGAATATCAACGCTGAAGATTGATCGCAGTCTGGGCCGTCGCCGGTTGGTCGTTGCCTTTTCTAGCATGCCCGTCGAGCATTGTCGAGGTGACCGCTGCCGCACCGCAGCGCGGACACATGGGGATACACTCTCCTGGCGGCCAGGGAACTCAAAGTCGACGTCTGGACTGGGCTCGCGACGCAGACGAGAGCCGACAACAACAGCTGCGGCCGAGACAGCAGCGCTCCTGTCTGCGCGGGCCAGTATCCATGCAGGCGGCTCCGTCTTAGGAGTCGCGGGGAGGGGCTTGTTGATGCTGGCGGCGCCGGCGCCGGCATTGGCATCGGCGGAGACGAAGTCGGCCTCGGAGTCAAACCAGCGGACGCGGTCGCCGTTCATCTTCCTAGCGAACTGGATAATGGCCGCGGTGGCGCCGTCGGGCGACGATTCGAGCTGGCCCACCCGATAGGCCAGGCCGTCCAGGAAGTCGTCGGCGGGGTGCGGCGGGGCCGGGGTCGGGGAGATGGTGATGGCCGGGTTAGACACGAGGTCGACCGTCTCGAGGAGCTGCACGTCGCCGTCGCCGTTGTCGTGCTCGTCCTCCTCGGCCGTCAGGTCCACCATCTCGCAGAGGCCATCGCCAAAGTCCATGTCCTGGTCGTCAATGTCTTCGAGCGCCGGCCGCAGCCGCCTGGAAGAAGGCCCGTCCGGGGCCGTGGGCTTGAGGTTGGCCTTGGGGTACTGCTTGAGCTGCAGGCGGTGCTTCCAGACGAGGCGGATGCGGACGCCCGTGGCCTCCTCGAGCCGGCGCACCAGGAGCCCGCACCGCGCGCAGTTCTTGCGCGAGAAGTAGACCTCGAGCAGCGGCCGGGAGCCGTCGTCCCAGGCGGCGCCGCGGAGGCCCTGCAGGTGGCGCAGCTCGACCTTGTCAAAGTCGGCCGTGACGCCAAAGTAGCTGAGCAGCACGAAGACGCCGTGGACGGCCAGCTTGACCTCGACGTGCGAGCCCTGGAAGATGCCCTCGTTGTCCCCCACGGAGCCGAGAAAGTTATCAAACGGCCCCCGCATGGACACGCCGAGGAGCCTGGCCACGGCCACAACCCGCCGGGCCCAGAGCCGGTTCGCGAGCACCCCTGGTTCGGCGTCCAGCACGTCGCCGTACCGCCCGCACCCGTGGCCGCTCTCGGCCGCCGCGAGGACGATGCGCTCGCCCTTCGGATTCACGAGGGCGAGAAAACCTGCCGTCTTGCGGTCGAGCTGGCTGCCGATGGCCGAGGGCCCGAAGAGGGACCTGGCGCGCCTGTGGGAGAACTGGAACTCGAGGTTGGGCCCGATGACCTGGATTCGGAGCAGAGTGTTTTCGGGGTCGGCGATGTGGTGGAAGTAAAATGGCGGCGGCGAGATCTTGTTTGGGGATACGAATAGGGGCATGGCGCTGTTGTCAACGCTTGGGGGGTCCGACATCTTTTTAAGGATAATAATGATGATGAGAATAAGAATGATGTTTTTAGAAGAATGCTGAATCTTGAAACCTCGACAGATTGCTTTTTTCTCTCCCTAAAAATACTGTGATGGTGGTTAGCATGCGAAACAAGTCCCTTTTGGAGAGGAGGCCTGCATTACCTCGTGGCTCTCACAACTAAGAATAAACGATGATAACAAATACTCTTTTCGCATATAACGACATGTGCTTCCACTGCGCCCGCTGCCTTGTCGTCAATAAGTAATCCCAAAGAAAGAGGGGGGAAGTTGCGGGGAAGAAGCTCTGTTTCCTTAGGGTGCAGAGCCTCATGAGAGGCTCTCACGCTCAACTCTGTGCGCACCCAACCCACTCGGACCTTGATTCACATTCGAGGTGCGAAACCGCCCACCATGGTACTTTTTGGGGGGAAGAAATCACATGGTGCAAATCCTCTAGTCGTTTAAAAAGGATATATGTAAACAGGAGCGCAGAATAAAGCAGGTTGAAGATGACAGGATGGAGTTCAGAAGGAGTCTCAACCCACGAGAAGCGGTGGTGGAGGTTGATGGTTTGGTGGTGGCAGAAACAAAAAGGGCCCCCGCGTATGAATAGAAACAAAAGAAGGCCACGTATTTTAAATGGAATTGAAAAGAATATTCGCAGAAGCTGTCAGAGTCAACTCAAGTGTGAATGTGAATGGGATATGTAACATGCAGAAGGATGGCTCATGCAAGCATTGGCAGCCGGCAAGGTTGCCGCAAAAGAAGGCACATGTCATGCAGCAGACGGCAGATAACCCCAGCTACACTAGCAACTTTAGGCCTGTCCAATGCTGGGGCACGGCGGCATACAGGCCCTGACCCTGTAACGGCTCCGGACATCACGGAAGCAATATATACACACACACATTCATCAACTCAGGGCACAATAAAGGTGAAGTCGTCAACAGTGGACGGGTCCAAATTAATCAACCGAATGACCCAAGTGTCGGGGGAATCTCATTCATACATGACAAAATCTATGACCGTACGCCCAAATTCCATGTTTTTAAACCCCGCCATTTTTTTACTCGTCATCCTCATCCTCCTCCTCGGCCTCAGCGGTGGTCTGGGCAATTCGGTCCAAATCACGCTGGCCGGCCTGGGTGATGCGGCGGCCGCCCTTCTCCTCGTCCTGCTCGAGAACTCCGATCTTCTCAAGAGCCTGGAAGACCTTGCGGTCGACGGAGCCGGAGGCGTCGACGTGGTGGCTGGGGGCGTTGCCACGGTTCTTGGCGGTACCGTGGACGCGGCGGAGGCGGCCAACACCGACGGTCTTGCGGAGGTAGACGTGACGGGCGATGGAGGCGGCACGGACGTAGAACCAGTCAATGTCCTGGGGAGGGAGCTCCTTGGCAGGACCAGTCTTGACGGTGTCAACCCAACCTAGGCAGAGGCGTCAGCAAAAAAACATATCATTTGAGGACGAGACAGACAAAGCGTCTGTCAATTGGAATTAGAACTTACCAGGGATGGGCAGCTTGCCCTGACGCTTCAAGAAAGCAGCATAGGCAGTGATGAACTTTTGCGCCTGGCAACACGAGACCCATTAGCATGATTCCGTCATCAGAAGTCTTGCGACCCCCTCGCGCCTGCTCCTCAATCCCATAATCTGCACCAGTTCCGTCCTGCGTATACAAAGTCTCTAGCGGCCGAATCGTTCAGCAGCGTGTTGGTCAGTCTTCTTTTTTTGTGAGCTTTTCAACTCGCTGCGAGCGAAACAGCGCCTTTGGTTCATTTGCATTGCGGGCCGGGCGCGGTGAGGGTATGTTGGTAAGATTGTGTTTGCCAGTCGTCGAGGGTTCGAAAAATAGAGGTCGGGAGAATCTGTTTCAATTCTGCCATCGGTTCTTCAGGGAATACCTACATCGACGTCGCGAACGGTGACTCCGCCAGCCATTTTTGCGGTATTGTAGGGAGGGTTGGAGGGGTGGGCGTTGGGTGGTTGATTGTCGAAGCGTGTCGGTTGCAAGCTCAATTCTCGGTAGTGCAGTGAAGCCGAATTGTGAACTTTTTCGAGTAGGGTTCGTGGCCCTAGCGGGGCACACCGAGGATGACTAAGGACAGTGGTTTGGTACAGTATCACCAACTACACACTGTAATAGACACTGTATGTCGAAGGTGGGTCCATCCCAAATTAGGCCAAAGGCGGGGACGGATCCAGCATTAAGCTCTCTGCTGTGTACGACATCACAGTTTGACTCCAAACATTCTGCGCCTGCGAAACGGCGGCACTAAATGCGCCTCGCCGACGTCATCTGTGCTACAGCTACATGCTAAATGTGTTTGGTTGAAGTCGCTGTTGCTAAAAGCCAGGGGCCCCGTTCACCATGCTAATTTTGCTCATCAACCAGACCCATCCATAACACAAAAAGAGTTGAATCCGGAGTATGTGTCACGGTAATAATGGCAGCTTTCCGGGTCATGTGATGGCTGGATATTACAATATAGACTCATGAAATTGTCTTCGGAGTCGTTATGTTCAAAGTATTATCAAAAGGGGAACCAATGCAAACAGACGTGGTATCATTGCTAATAAAGCAGTCTATGAGCATTACACGAAAGGAAAGTTTTGTATATCCATTTAATCCAGTTTCCCAGTCCAAAAAAAAACATGATTCCAAACTGGCATTGTATCTTTCACTCATTTTCTTAAGCCCACTTCGCCAGGATAGCCATCACTGCGACGCCAAATGACACACAGGCAAAGGCCAAGAGGAGGATCTTGAGGGGAGCCTTGCGCATGTAAGGGTTGAACATGAACTCGTGGGCGAGGAGCTCGACCAAACCAGTGTACATCAGGATACCGGCGCTGATAGAGTCAAAGATACCGTTGACGAGCTTCTGGGTGTTGGCGTTGTTGGGCTTGGCGCCAATACCGGCGGCGATACCAATAGGGGTGGAGAGAGCAAAGATGAGGGCGAGCACATAAGGCACCCACTGTCTGTCTTTGGGCCAGGGGGCAACAGCCAGTCGGGAACCCAGACCCAGACCCTCGAAGAGCTGGTGGAGCACGAGGACGATGAGGAGGACCGTGAGCTCGTCGGTCGTACCGAGGGTCAGGCCGATGAAGATGCTGTGGAACACGACACCAAATTCAAGGATGAAGATGGAGAGGAGCTGGCCACCAAGGCTGCTGGAGTCGCCCTCCTTGTGCTCTCGCTGGTGGGCCAGGTGCGACTCTCCGCCGGGGGCAAGGCCGTTGCCGTTCTCAACGTCGTCAGAGCCTTCGGGCTTCTTAACCGCAACAACGTCCATAGCAGGGTCGAGGTCAAAGTCCTTGTCGTGGCTGTGGCTGTGTCCCTCATCTTCCGGGGCCAACCTACTGGCCAGCATCTCAACGAAAAACATGACCATGACGGTCATGAGGGCAATGCATTCAGCCCAGTCGTATCCGCCGAGTCGATCCTGCAGACACTCATCGCCCAGGTTCTCGATGGCGGGCACCAATAGGTGCATAAATGCTGTCGCAATAATTACACCGGTACCGATGAACTTGCAAATGAAGAAGGTGAGCTTAGGGATGGGGATCTTGCTCTGGCGGGCGAGGAAGACGGGACCGACCGCACCAAGGAGCGAAGCCGCCATGATGATGAAGATGGCACCGATTCGGAGACCGCGGTGGCCGACGTCGACGGCATCGCCGTTGCAAGCGTCTGCTGCGTCAGCCATGGTGATGTTTACTGTTGTTGGATAATTCGATGCGCTCAGAAAGATGAGCCGCCAGGACCAGGATATCGAGGCGTGCCAAGTAGATCAAGCGAGAGAGATCCCCAAAAGTGGAAAGCCTGGAGCCCAAGGAGATCGGACGCCAAGAAGGCCAAGAAGGAGGGAAAGTTAAAGGTGGTCGGTTGGGCCTGCGCGACTTGGAGTAGTTCGTCTTGGCCCTGCAGCGAAGCGGCGACGTCTTATATATGAGGACAAAGGTTTGACACAAAACGAAAAGAGTTCGCTATTTCCCGAACTGATGATCGGAGAAGAGTTCGTCACGAGTACCTTGATGGCGACAGGGCACGCAACTTCAGGCTTATTATAAGATTGTGGGTATAGAGTGGTGTGCGGCGCAAAACCAGACCGGGAGGGAGAGAGAGGCGTAAGTTTAAGGTTAGTAGTTTGGGGCCCAGGACGACATTGATGAAGAGCTTGGACGGGAGCAATTTGCCGAGAAGTGCGACGAGCTGAGGCTTCGCTGGCGGCCAAGAAGCAGGGAAACGGACGTGAATGGGCTATCGATGGAGACTAAAAACGGCCCTTGGGGGAGGGGGTGTGCGAAGATGCGAGGGAGAACCTGGTCTGACGGCGCCGGGCCCAAAGACGTGTGCGTACTGTAGCGGAGCGGTGCGGGTACACGCGACGGGGAGAAACGAGGATCTCGAGGCGCCGTGGGGGTGAGGAATGAATCCTGGGAGCGACGACGGTGACGGGCGAGCAGCAAGCAGCACGGTGACGGAGGAATATTATTATCAGGACGGCCACGACGAGAAGGAGTAGGTGGACAGGTGGACACGGACGGTACATATTGGATCGGAGTGTCTCGCAATGGGTGGTGCATGGGGCCTTCCCTGCCCCGGCCTGTCGCATGAACCTGGGGCCTCGAGTCTATCGCGCAAGGGCTGACTGTGTGTCATTTGATTGTCTTGCGACGATGTTCCGAGGGTCTGGAACACCACGTTTTTTTCTCCTCTACTCATGACAGGCGAATCTTTGCCTATTTGCGCCAGACACAAAGAGCACATTAAAACTTAAAAAGAAAAGCTGAACTGGAAAAAACAAAACAAGGGAACCACCCATCCATCTCCAATACGGAGAGAAAACTCTGATTCGCGAAATGCCCCAGAGGCCGCGCCGACGATAGCGGACGTCGACCCAAGCAGAGACCAGTCGAGAGAGGGATAAAGTGAGCAAGGGCGGGCCGTCGATTGGCCCAGCTCCGGGTGGGTCAGATTAAGGTGAGGACCTTGATGGCCAAGGCCGCCGACAGGGTTGCTTGCTTCCCCCCCGCCCATGATTAGCATAACGTACTCCGTATTATTCGCAGTACGTATGGACGGAGCGTTTTTTGCGCGCATTGTGGCTTGAGGAAAAAGAAAATCGGACTTCTTTAGAGCAGCAGCTGATGGTTTACTGGTTTGTGATGGTGTGAACGTTTTTCTTTTTTGTTTTCCTCAGGTAAACCCTCTTTTTTTTTTTTTTAAGTTGCGGACCTGTCTTGGCTTACGAGCCTTGATTCACCAAAAGGACATTCTTGGTTGGGGTCACAACAAGCGAGGTACTTTTTTGGGATTGTTCAAAATCCCTCCGCTTCCCCGTCGTCATTCCCCCGTCTTACCCCGTCACCGGAGTGGACTCGACTCCCAGACAGATGTATGTCTTGCAATGACTGGAAAGAAAAAACACCTGAGGTCCTCCACAGAGTGTGGCGTTCGATAGCCCCCGTCCACCCGCCCCCCACCATTGGGCTCCGGCAGGCCCCCCAGGTCCCTCTCAGAGCCTCTCAGCGCATCCCGTTTGGACCAGATGGTTGACCTCGCCGGTCCCTGATTGGCCGCCCGGGACCCCTGTCCATCCCACCCACCACCAGCCACAGGCGCGTGGGAACAGATGAGCCTCGAGGCCATCAAGGTCCTCATGGCCCATCACGCTGCATCATCATCGGTCAACCCTCCCACGCCAGGTCAGCCAGCCCAAAAAAAATACACCACCACCCGGATCTCGCGGCAAACCCCTCCCGCCGTCCCTCTCTTGGCATCGGCTGCCCCAATTTCGGCCTTGGGAGTGGCATCGTCGTGGTGTGCATGTATGTGTGTGTAGGCTAGTTTAAACCATCCGTGTAAGTGACGCCGCTGCGAACTTGCAGCTCGACAAGGCCCTCGATGACGACGGCAACCACGTCGACCCGCAACACACTGCAAGCCAAGTCGGCCTGAAGAGCCGCATCACTTGGCAAGCCACGCTCCATCCGTGTATCAAATTCGGCGAACCTTGACCAGAATAATTCAAATCCGTTTCCGGGCCGGAGAGTCTCTCGCTCAAGTCTACAGACTGGACTAGTCCTCCCGCGCGAATCATTCGTTGCCCTGCCGTATATTCCCATCCCACGCCAGCGCCTGTCCCATTTCCGTTTCATCATGCTTAAACCCACACCTTTCCCATAATCAGACCGAGAAACCAAAGACCTTTGGTGCCCGCCGGACGAGGCAGTCGGCTCCGAACACGCCCCCCCACACACAGATGCCAGAAACGAAGTCGCATGCTTGACTTCCCGCCAGGCATGCCCTGACCGCGGTGGATCGTCCCGCATCTCATGCCAGTGCATCCTCTCCCGGGCGCCAGCTGGCTTTTCTCATGCGTTTCCATGTGCCTAATGACTCCTCCCCTCTCTTCCCCTCCCTAGTCCCGGCGGGCAGTTTTCGTAACCAGAAACGTAAACGTAACCCGAATATGACAATTAACGCCGCGCGCGCAGCAGCGTCGTGACTCGTCACCCCCGAGTCACATCGAGTCAGGAAGTACGCCGATACAGGGATTGATCATGACGAGAACTGAATTTCCAATCCTAGAGTGCGGAACGGCTTATCCAGTTTTCTCAGGTCGATTCCACTCCCCAAGCTAAACAAGAGTGATTTTACGCGGCCCTCCCAGAGCACTCCGATTCGGAGGTTCTGATCCAATCGCGTCTTGAGAACACCAGCGTACCTTTCCTCGCCAGGTTTCTCTTCATCAACTGGTTGCGGTGGTGGAAGAGGCGCTGGCTTGGCCGTCTTCTTTGCGGGTGGCTTCGCCGACTTATCTGTGGGTGGCTTGACAGCAGGCTTGACGGCTGGCTTGATGGCTGGCTTGATGGCTGGCTGAGTGTCGTCAAGCCGCCACTCCAATTTCGCTTGGAAACTGCGCTCCTTCGGTCGCGGCTTTTCGTCTTCCTTCGGTGGCTCTTTTTCAGCTGGTTTAACCAAGCCTTCTTTCAAGCCTTCCTTCAAGCCTTCTTTTAAACCCCCATCGTCGCTGAGGATAGGTCGCGCAAATGGTTTCCGCCACAGCTCCATGCCAATGGCCCAGGCGCTCTCATAGCTAAACACATTAAACTCCATCCGCGTTCCCAGGGTGCAGTGTTTGCCGGCAACGACCGCATAGCTCGCGCTAATGTTGCCCATCAGGGGGTTGAGGGTGAAGGTTGCGGAGAGCGGCGTCCCCTTGTGGGAGGGCAGCGTCGCAAACCTAGTTCCCAGGCTGATCCCGCCCGACTTGTTCAGAGTCCCGTAATATATTTCTCCACCCGTGCTGAACCGCCCATATATCCTTTCCCTCTCGCCATTTCCGTTGTCTGTGGGCCTGGGCGAGCCAGGCTTGTCCGCGTCGCCTCCGAAATTATACACTCCCCGAAATCCCAGCAATCCTCCGTCGGACGACGCCAGGCCCTCCAGGGCATATTTGCCCACGTCGTATTGGGCCACTCCCAGGACGGTGCCTCCATTCCGAAGATGCTTCCCCGACACGGCGCTGAGCTGGATCTGGAGCGCGGGCGATACTCGCTTGACCACCAGCGCCTCGAGGAGGGACTGAGGCAGATACAGTCGGCCGTACAACAGAGACGACTCGGGCTTGTCTTGCGGGGTCTGGGTGGATGGGTCGGCCGGTCGGGGGAGCTCTGCGAGGGGTCGGTAGGAGCGCAAAAGTTCCGGCAGCGACACAGTCTCGGATTGCGGCGTCAGGAGCAGGCGGAGCGGGACGGAGGAGAACAGGTACGATACGGAGCCGTCGACGATGCCGACGGATCCCATCTGGTATGACGTCGCAAAGTTGGGGCTCGCGAGCGCCGAGAGGGTGAATCGGAGCCCCCTCGGGGTCTGGAAATTTAGGAGAGCTAGAACAGACAACGGCCGTTAGCGAGGAGCCGGGCAAGCGTGAGAGCTATAACGCTCACCATCGGTTGTCGAATTTAGCGCCGCATAGGAATTGTCGCGGTTCCAGCCGGTGGCTTCGTAGAAGGCAGTGTGGACATAGTCCATGAACTCGCGCATCTCAGCGATCAATGCGCATGCCTTCCCGAGCTGCGATCCGTCGGCGCTCTGGAAGGAGGTCGAAGTCTGAGGTCGAGTCCAAGATTTCCGTCTGCCAGGCGACGGGACGCGACAAATGCGACAGGGCTTTGTTCGGGAATGCCACCTCAAATTGCAAGGGTAGTAAGCTACGAGCCGTGTCAATCTAAGCTTCCCCCGGCGGCACATTTTCGGAAAATTATTCCAACCGCGAGACACAATGGTGGGGTAAAATTACCCTACACTACACAACCACTAGCGGTAATCGAGTGAATTTTGGCGACGTTGGTGGATGTGAAATAGGTTGGTGATAGGGAGAAACAGATTAATTAATATTTTAAGTGTAGATATAAATTAAACTCGAGTCATAATTGTGGTTATTCTTATTTTGGACACACTATTCTGATTAGTGGCAGTTGCTGAAGTATCATTTACAATAAAGCAACCCCGCCGCTTCCTTTGACATGTTAACATCACAAGCACCGCGCAACTCAATCGCCATGAATAAATGCACCTATTGCATTTCACCGAGGACCTCTCTATCAGCCCTACAAACTACAGGGAGGGTCTGCTCTTTTGCTCTGTCCGATTGCACGACTTGGGTGAGGTGAATTATTTATGCGGCATAGGTATCGCACCGGCACTGGGACTACTTAGTTGCCACCAGTGGCTTAAAACAAGGGACCGCCAGGCACCGCCATATTAACCGCTTTTCATTGGTTATAAAGGAGCGCATAGCTCGTTGCACCCACGTATTGCCTTTGCGCACCAATTTCGTGATGACCTATGGGGGTCTTCCACCTCAGCTTGGCGGCAAGGCAAACATATCATGAGGCTGTGACGTAAAAATACCCCGCGCGCCATGACTGTCATCATTCTCTTGGATTGGATTTTCTTTACCATCACCTAGGCTCCCCTCGATTGGTCTTGGAATCCATTTCATTCTTTTAGTTAGTGTGGAAGATCAGCTACAACCCTAGTAACTCCTTTTCATACACACTGGACATGTCTGAGCCTGATGATTATACTGTCGGCTGGATCTGTGCCATTACCTCCGAATACGTCGCCGTCCGGGCACTCCTCGACGAAGAGCATGAGGAGGTAGTCGCTGTACAGCCCCATGATAACAACGTTTATACTTTGGGTAAAATCGGCCAACACAACGTCGCCATCGCGGTATTGCCGGATGGCGAATATGGAAAAGCCTCAGCGGCTAGTGTGTCATCTGACATGCTGAGTAGCTTTCCAAACATTCGAATAGGCCTTTTGGTGGGCATAGGCGGCGGCGTTCCTGGCAAGAATGATATTCGCTTGGGTGACATTGTTGTCAGTACGCCTCGTGATGGTCATGGAGGCGTTTTCGAGTACGATTTCGCCAAGACGATACAAGACAAAGGATTTCAACAGACACGATTTCTAAATCAGCCACCGAGGATACTACGGGCTGCTTTGATTGGAATCCAGGCGCAATACGAGATGAGGGGGCATCTGCTTGAACAAACTATTAATGCAGCCCTAGAGAAAAACCCAAGATTAAAGTGCAAATACCAGCGCCCACCGGAAGTCACAGACATGTTGTTCAAAAGCGGCATCATACATCAATCAGGAAGCTGCGCAGAGTCTTGTGCCAAGGAACCCTCCAATATTTTACAACGGCAGAAACGAGCTTTGCATGACAATAACCCGGCAATTCACTATGGCACAATTGCTTCAGCTGATCAATTGATGATGGATGCTAGCATCCGGGATCAAATTTCTGCGGAGAAGAATGTACTGTGCTTTGAAACTGAAGCTGCCGGGCTAATGAATCATTTCCCTTGTCTTGTTATTCGAGGCATCTGTGATTACTCAGATTCGCACAAAAATGAGGACTGGCAAGGATATGCGGCTATGACCGCAGCCGCCTTTGCAAAGGATCTTCTCACGCGTATTCCTCTGAATAAGGTTGAGAACGAGAAGAAAATTACCGAGCTTCTTTCCAGTGGTTAGTAAGCCCAAGACTATGAGTTGTTTCATTACTAACCCAATAGTAGCTATTGATACTATTACGTATACTAATCAAAATATCCAAACTTTAAAAACTGCACTGGAAAGAAAGGAGGATATCGAGATCCTGGATTGGCTAACTACACACGATTACGGTTCTCAACAAAGTGATACATTGAGCAGGCGAAAATTAGGGACTGGAAAATGGCTATTGAATTCTAAAGAATACCAGGCTTGGAAAACATCACCCAAATCAACCTTGTTCTGTTCGGGAATACCAGGCGCGGGGAAAACAATTCTTGCATCCATCATAATCGACAACTTGAGCCAGAAAATAAAGCATGAATCAACCTCTGGACTGGCGTTTATATATCTCAATTACGAACGCAAGGCTGAGCAGACAGTGGAGCATCTATTTGCCAGTCTATTAAAACAGCTTTGCCAGGCACGTCAATCATTGCCAAGTTCTCTACAAGAGCTATATAAGCAGCATAAAAAGCAAAGAACAAGATCATCTCTCGAAGAATTGCTACAAAGCTTAAAGGATGCAGCGGCTTCTGTTCCAAACATTTATATTGTTATTGATGCCTTGGATGAATGTGATCAATCTAACGGATGTCGGACAGCTTTCATATCAGATATATTCGACTTCCAAAAGAGAACAAATGCAAACCTCTTATTCACATCTCGACCTATTCCGGAAATCTCTAGAGAGTTTAATAAATGCCCAAAACTGGAAATCAGGGCACAAGTCAGGGATCTGGAGATTTATCTTGATAGCCGCGTACTCGAGTTGCCCGGTTTTATCAGAAACTATTCTACTATATGGGATGAAGTTAAAGATGGTATCCTACAGAAGGTCGGTGGGATGTAAGTATATTAGCTTAAAATATAAGCTGGAAAAGGCTAATAGTGCTAGGTTCTTACTTTCTCAGCTGTATTTCAATTCTCTGGTCGGGAAAACAACCCTAAGATCAGTCCGGATATTTCTACAAGAAATATCATCAGGGTCGAATATTTACGACAATGCATATAATGATGTCATGAACCGAATCCAAGGCCAGATCAAGGAACATAAAAACCTAGCAGAAAAAGCATTGACGTGGATCCTCTACTCAAACCGACAATTACACATACCCGAGCTTCAAGAGGCTCTCGGGGTTGAATACGGTACTCCATACATGGATAATGAGAATCTACCCGATGTGGATACTGTAGTGTCTGTTTGCGCTGGCTTGGTCATCGCAGATAAGAAAAGTGATATCATTCGCCTTGTTCATCACACAGCGCAGGAGTACTTTAACAGGACGCGAGATGAGTGGTTTAAAAACGCTGACGCTATGATCACCATGACTTGTATTTCGTATCTCTCGTTTGATATTTTCGAGACTGGAGGCTGTGAATCGGACTATGAGTTTGATGAACGGTTGCAATTAAACCCTCTCTACGACTACGCCGCAAATAGCTGGGGATACCATTGTGCTAAATGTGTTACATTAAATAACACAGTTATCATATTTCTTCAGGCAAAAGCTAAAACTGAGGCATCAAGTCAAGCACTGGTGTCTCATAAAGAACTCTACTTCAGAAAAGGGTACAGCCGACAGAATCCCAGGGGGATGACAGGACTACAATTGGCAGCATACTTTGGACTTGGTGCGGCCATCGATTTACTACTCAGACTGGGAAATAGCCCAGACTCGAAGGATAACTTTAACCGAACGCCAGTGTGGTATGCGGTTATGAATGACCACCAGAACGCTGTTGAAAGACTGTTGGAAGCTAGAGCCAATGTGGGCGTTGCTGACATTGACGGATTTACTCCTTTATTTCTTGCGGCGAAACAGGGCAGTCTGAAGGTTGTCGAAAGACTGCTGTCAGCTGGAGCTGATGTAAATGTTGCTCCTGCTATTTATGATGGTATTGGTGGAAGAACTGCCCTGCAAGCAGCAGCTGAAAGAGGCCATCTAGAGATTGTCCAGAGCCTTCTAGCGGCGGGAGCCGCTCCAAATTCTGCTGATGTATGGGGAATAACTGTCCTACAAACAGCAGCTGGAGGAGGCCATCTTGAAGTTTTGGAGAGCCTTATAGCGGCTGGAGCTGATGTAAATGCTGCTTCTACTTTTGGTGGAAGAACTGTGCTAGAAGTAGCAGCTGAACAGGGCTATCTAGAGATTGTTCAAAGCCTCATAGCGGCTGGAGCTGATGTGAATGCCGCCACTGATGCTACTGATTCAAGAACTTCGCTACAAGTAGCAGCTGAAAGAGGCCATCTAGAGATTGTCCAGAGCCTTCTAGCAGCTGGAGCCGCTCCAAATTCTGCTGACAGATGGGGAATAGCTGTCCTACAAACAGCAGCTGGAGGAGGCCATCTTGAGGTTTTGGAGAGCCTTATAGCGGCTGGAGCTGATGTAAATGCTGCTCCTGCTGCTATTGATGCTACTGATAGAAGAACTGCGCTACAAGTAGCAGCTGAAAGAGGCCATCTAAAGATTGTCAAGAGACTACTGTCGGCCGGAGCTGATGTAAATGCTGGTGTTGGCGAATGGGGGAAAACTGCGCTACAACTAGCAACTACAGGAGGCCATCTAAAGATTGTCGAGGTGCTAATGTCGGCTGGAGCTTATGAAATTGATGCTGCCGTTTCATGGAGAGCCCTTTTATGGAGAACCGCTACATGGAGAAAAGAGATGCTGCAAGTAGTAGCTGAAGAGGCAACATTGGAGTTTTAGAGTGCCTTCTGGTAGGTGGGGTTGATGTTAACGAGGCTAATCCTTTTATGGAACAACTCCTTTGCAAGAAGCAGCAAAAAGAGGTCATCTGGAGAATGTTGAAAAGTTGCTATTGGCTAAAGCTGATGTAAATGTTGTTGATCATTTTGATGGAACTGCATTGCAAGAAGCTGTAGAAAGAGGACATTTCAAGGTTGTTGAAAAGCTGCTATCAGCTGGAGCTAATATCATTGTTGATGATAAAGGGGAGAATGTTCTGCTTTTTCTGGCAGAGAAAAAAGGCCACTGGGAAATTGCTAAGAGGCTGCGATTAGCTGCGGCTAATGCTAATTCTTCTGCTCCGGGGGTTGAATGATTGTACTTTTAGGGGTGGTGGAAAGAAGCTATCTAGGGATAATTGAGATATTATTGGCAATGAAGGATGGCTTTCGTGTCACTGACTAGAATTAATGGGCTGGGTGGTGTCTTGCAGCAAATCCTACAATGGTAGTTACAAGCAACACCCTCTGCGAGAGGCCCATATTAATGAAAGCCTGGTCATATCACGGCAGACAACCCTGATTACGCAAATTTGAGTGTCGAATTACGTTTGATCATGTGGATTCATGGATTCATGAATCCGTACCGATTAATCCTCAAATTCATGAACAAGCACTGTTCCGAGATGAGTGAAACGGGGGATGGAACTTGTAAGCACAAGATATCATCCCAAAGGTAAGGGGATGAGCAAAAGAGGCCAAGCCCTCAGCTCACACGTCCCAAGACGGATGCAATGTAACACGAGCCCAACCTCAAAAGGGGTTGCGACGTCTGCCGGCATTCCGTGCCCTCGCGTAGGAGAACCCTGCCTCTCGTTGCACCGGGACGTCGTGGGCCGAGAGATGGGCCCTTGCAGGCCGTGATCTCGTCGCCAGATCGACCACATCTGCGCTCCCCCCCTGGCAGCCAGCATAAGCGAGATTCTTACGTGCATTGCCGCTGGGGGCGCGTGGGAGGAGAGAGGCTGGCGGTGCTGCGCCGCCGGCCCTCGAACTTGCGGCTGGGCTCGGGTTGCGGCGGATTCACATGATGGAAGAAGATGGCTTGAGCATCTCGGCCGATCAACATAAAAAAGAAACTCCACACTTTTCGGTACTTGTCTGCAATGTTTAAACCGCCACTAGGCGATCTTGTTTAACATGCGTTTTGTCGGAACTTCTGGGCCCTTTGTCCGGGGGTGACGTTCAGTTCGACTTGGCGGCCTTGACAGGTTGGGGCCGGCTGGGCGGATGCGAGTTCCCCGTTGCAAGCGCACTCAAAACCGCAACACCATCGCCCGGCCAGCATAGCACCGGGGCGAGCAAGTCTCCCAATTTGCCGGGAAAGCCTGGGGGAGTGGAGTTCCCCAAAGTCTGCCTGGCCTGGCCTGGTCTGAGGGTCGACGGGGGGAGGAGAAGTAATGCGGGAGGAGGAGAAGGCCGGGGAACCGGCTCCGACGAAGAGAGAAGCTGGGGTAAAGAGAAAAGCAATCTGGGGAAGCGCATTAGCCTTTGTGGATGTGATGTTAGCAGGGAGGCCTTGTTTGGAACGGATCCGCGAATGGTTGTGTCACCAGTCTAATGGGCTCTCGACGAAATGATCTGATCAGAACGAGATGGGCGCAGGTGTCGCAGGTGCATCTCTGCGGCTCCTATATCACTTCCGCTCGTCCGTCCCCCGCGTGTGAACCTCACTAAGGGGATATGTGGGGCCGTCATCAGGGCACTCGGGGCGCCGTGGTTTGCTTTTTGCGCAGGACAAGCGCCCTAGTAACGATCGGGTGGACCGGCTGGGACAGGGCCATTGTGCCTGCAGATCTGGGGGCGAAGGGGGGCTGACAATAGAAGGGGAATCCTGGATCAAACTCTTCACCGACAGATACACGTCACATACACACACACGCACAATACGAGAGAGACTTAATGGTTTTGTGGGATTAAAAATATATATTTCTCTTAGGGTATCTGTACATGGCCTATGTACATTGGTGGTCATATCATTATCCTTGGCGCTGGCCATTGCTTCCAGCCGTATTATGTATGTATGTATATGTAAAATAATCGTGATCCAATAAAGTGACTTTAAGCGCGCTGGATCGTGTATTGCTCCTGGTTCTTTGTTGAGCTCGCCTCGCTCACTGCCCTCTCGTGGTGCTCCGGGACGTCGTCGTCGTCGGCGGGCCCGATTCTCGTAATCTCCGTCACGACCGTCTTCTTGATGCCCTCGAGGTTCTCGCGCTCCTTCAGCTCCAGCTCGTCCTCCTCGCCGAGCTCGATGTGGGTTCTGGTCAGGGTGGCGCCGAACCGGGTGTGCTGCGTGCGGGCTCCAGTGGCGTGCGATCGGGACCGCGAGCTGTAGTCGTTGGATCCGTCGGCGTTGCTGGCCTTGACGACCTTGGCGATGAGATCGGCCATGTTCATCTCAATGTGGAGCTTGAGAAGGTATACAAGCGGGTGAAACTGGACATAGCTGTGAAAGGGGAGTGTGAGCTGGGGGTTCATGCGGTGCATCTTGCTTTTGCGGGAGGGGCAAACATACACAAAACTGTTTGGCAGGGACATCATGCAGATGAGAAGAATCTGGTATGCAAGTTAGCAAGGGTTCCGTGGTCAATCACCGAGCTGGTAAAAACTCACATCCAGGGCAATGGAGATCCCGACGAGGAACAAGTTCATCTGGTAGAGGCGGTTGTACTTGTGCAGGCCGTTGGAGATGAGACGCTGCTTGACAATGTAGATGAAGTAAAAGTTGAGGGCGGCATCCATGATGGCGAAAATGACCTTTTCGCAACGATCCCAGACATTGTTGATGGCAATGTACTGCTCGCTGATTTGAAGACGAGCGGGGACCCAGATACAGAAGACGCTGGCGTTGACGGCTAAGAGGATAAAGAAACAGATCCATTTCAGTCTGGTGGCGTTGGAGCGGACCAGCATCAAAAGGCCTACTCGATTGATGATAATCTGGATGAGGCATTGCACTTGCATGGACCAAAAGACGACTGTGGTGGGCGGTTAGCATCTTGGTTTCGTGGCTGGGCTTTTATAAGTGGTATCGTGGTTGCCATACTAATAAAGAAGTAGAACTGGAAGCTGGGTGCGATAACTTCTCGGAGGTAAAGCCAGACCATGACACCGAGGATAGAACTAGAGATGACCTCAACCCAAATCAGGAGGATATAACTGGTCAGTCTCTTCCTCTTGCTAATGGACTGCTTCGATTGCCGGAATGCCTTGGCGCAGTTGAAGACGGTGACACCCAGGGACAGGCCCCAGATGATGGAGGCGATGTTCATATCATCATCGCTGGTGACCTCGTTCTTGAAGTTGTCCGGCACAAGAAACCCGCGAGCCATCTCGACGGTTGTTTTGGGAGCAACCCCCAAAACTGGCACTTGGCGGTAGTCGTCGTCGTTGCTGTCGTCGTCGCCGTCGCCGCGGTGCTTTCTATCGTTCCAAAAACCGCGGGGTGTCCTGGGGTAGAAATGGATGGAATGGAACTTGGAAGTAAAAAGCAAAAAACCCCCGATCCGACCAACTCTTCTGAGACAGAGAAGCAGACACACACAAGAAGGCGGATGGGGCGTTGACTGCAGGTGGGGAGGATAACGGGTATTTTAGAAGACTCGATGGACCCAGGAGTCCAAATGCAGTGGTCATGGCTCTGCGACAAGGCTTGTGCTGGCAACGAGGATCCAGGCTCTTCCTGGAGAAGCCTGTCAGCTCCTCTGGCGGGCGGTGATCCGAGTCGCGTACCTAGTCGGCTCTAGGTAGAAGGACCAAGCCTAGGCTTGCCGCGCCAGAGGCTAGGGCCAAGCTGGCGACAAGGGGCGGACGCCTCGCCTCCACTAAGCCCGCGGTGCTGGCTCGACGCCGATGCGTGATACGGCGGCAGCGGGAATTGACACTGCGCTAGAGAGTCGTGGCCCCAGCCAGAAGCACAGTGGCAATCAATGTACAGAACGCACACCCGGCGACGCAGGCACTTGGCACGCTACGGAGCCGGGCTGGGCAGACATTCTGGGCCTGGTGTGGCAGTATTCCCAGAGAGAATCCGGAAGGCTGGAAGCTGGGCTGAAGGGATCTATGTGTAGGTTGTGTTGCAGATTTGGATTCCAGGTGGCTTCGGTGCTGCCTCTCTGCACACTCAGAAGCAACATCTCAATCTCAGGAGGAGGATGTCACAGCAAATCCTACTTCTGCGACAGATGTCGCCCCCTCAATCCTACTCTCTCATCTCGTCACCCAACAGTGCGCGCCGCACACACACTCGTTCACTCACTCTCCGACCTGGGCTCGCTGGCTCTGGCTCTGGAATCCTCCGGCAGGCCGAATCCCTGGAGCGAACCCTTGCAGCCCATTAGATCCCCTGGACCAACGCGTGGCTTTGCATGGTGCGAGTCAGTGTCGCGCAGACCCAACCGTGATCGGCGCAGGGGTCCACACACCGATGGGCCAGGGACCGGCGGGAGCAAGGAAAACAAGAGTCGCCGTGGCGCCAGAAAGACGATGTCAGAGCGATGGGAAATGGCTGGAAGCGTTCGTTCGTGCCGCCTCCTGGGGAGCGACTCTCTCCCAGAGAGCTGGATATGGTCCCATATGATGACATTCTGGGCTCACGACACACAGACAAGGAAGACCCAGACTTTTTTTACTACCCCAGACCTCCAGATTCAACCCCGCGATCCTGAAGATAGGACCAGATCAGTTTCGATCTGATCGCAGGAACCCCCCTCCCCCCTTCTACAAGCGAGCGTCGTAGAAGCGGCGGGCTGCCATCTTCGTCGACTAGAAAAAAAAATCCCCTTCAGCCGGATATTTTTGCACCCGGCGAAATTTGACCCCTCCTTCGCTTCCTAGCTTGGTGATTGGTATCTGTGTCATGGCCCCGAGACTTGCTATACGGCATTACACGCAAATGGACGAAATCTCTGCAAGATCCTCAGAAGCTGAGACCAACTAAAAGACCCTGGTTTTCGAAACCCGGGCCGGGGGCTAGCATTAGTTAGTCTCCCCTCCCCTCCCCCCCCCCCTCCCTCTCTCACCTCACGCACTCTCTATTCCCCTTTGCGTATCGGGCAAGTCGTTTTCTAGTCTTCGCGGCGCGCGTATCTCGTATGACCTTCAAGTCTAGACAATTGCACCGTCGCGGGTAGCGTGCACCAGGGAACCCGTCCAAGCCGGTAGGGCTGTCTAGTCATTCACGAGTTCTGCGTGTGCCTGACTTGGACCGGTCGACGGGTGGGTGAGGGCCCGGCACTTGAGGCTGACTTAGCCAGATGGCCAGGTTCGTTTCAACTGCCCCGAAGCCTGCCATTATGTCGCTTAATATTCTTGAACGATGGGAAAAACGCCTGCTTAGTACCGTTCGAGCAACGATTCGCAATACATTCTCTCTTTTGGTTAGCTAGCATGGAGAATTTTCTACACTATTGCTCTAAAGTCAGACAATACCAATATTGAGGCGCGCTCGGCCGACGACTGGCCTCTCTTCCCCGTCAGAGCACTAGCAAATGTCGATCAGCGAGTGGTGACGGCGGGTTGTGCGAGGGCTGCGGCCGGATCTGATTCCGGTGCTTCAAACTCATGTTATCACTCGACTTTGTGGACGCCGGTGCCCTCGGAGCGAGCTCACCCGAGTGCTGGTAATTGGACCTGTGGCACCGGTACAATTTTGCAGTTGATCCAGGCGCCTGTCCCGCGTCGAGCACGGCTCTGACAATCGCGTGGCCACATGCAAATTTGACATGTGCTGGACAAGCATCCTCCCTGTCACGGCCGGGCTCGAGCAACGACATCGAAGGTCACTTTACGATTCAAGCAACATCACTGTTTCAATTCGGTTACGCAAGCAGAGTGTCTTGTTCTAATATCGTTTGCATATGTTTCAGTGCGGAGCCGTAAAAAGCAAAAAATAAATAAATGGAACAATAGAAGGCTTTTTTTCTTTCTTGCCAGAACAGCTTCTACCGAGACACTGGAAAGACAAGAACCTTAATCCGAAACCAAGAACCGCCCCCCCAAAAAGTACAGTCCGGGGTCCAACAGTTCCAGCGTCGAATGTCACGACTGAAGCAATGTTTTCCCGTGTGGCGGCCGCCCGAGAGGGTGCCAAATGGAAGCCAAGCATCAGCCCAAGACGCCAGTCCGAGCACAAGTGCCCTCTCCAACGGGTGGTGGTACGATCCCCAAACCTATTTCCAGCACCACGGGCTGCCCCCCCTGGGCCCCCTAGGCCCCTAAGCAGCCGTGAGGTTCCAAATAGGGAAACTAAATGCAAAGGCAACCCTTTTCCGTTTTTTGCCCTAAAGATGTTGTGTTATTGCCGGGTTTGGTGCCCCTGCCTGGTGTTTTCTACCCTGCTTCCTTCGGGCCTTATCGCCCGCCACGTGCATGCACAAACCAGGGCCCTCTACGCCACCTCTGCGCACCCGCCTATCATCCACGTGCTGCACAAGCAACTGACTCGGTCTAACTAATTGGGTGCGATACGAAGCGAAGGATGTCGAGTCGGACCTAGGGGGGGGGGGGGGGGGGCGGCATGCTCCTTCTCGGGACCGACATTTGCACATCGCGGAACGACTGAACGAGTACCGAGACGCGGCCAAGTGTCTCTCATGTGCCAGGCCCCGGGGCTCTGGTTCTCAGCTAGGCCATTAAAAGACGCTTAAATGTCTTTCAACATGATTAGCCTGTGTTACCAACTGCTAAATTGACCGACCGTTCTCTTGGAAAACAGGAAAGACGAGCGAGCGCTAGGCACACCAGTCCCGACACGCCGTCTGCGTTGCTAGCGAAAAACTCATACCGGCCGTACGGAGAACGGCCGTTGACCCGTTTTTTGATCTCAAAACAAGATTATCGATGGCGAACCTGCATTTCTGTTTGGTGTAAACAGACGACAGCCTCTTTTCCTTTGACCGCAATTTCTCGAGGCCCTTTGAGGAAGAAGATCCGCTCATGGATGTTGCCGCGCAGCAGCCAACGTCTCAATTCCGCGACGGCGTTTTGACCAAAAGTCCACGCACACACAGACAGCGGGCTGGCTGGCTGAAGCACAGATCAAGTATTAATGTAAATGTAATGACGGTGCGTTGGCTGTCCGCGGCAATCGAACGCACTGGCAGATCAAAACACCCGCCAGTTTGACAGGACTCTGCTTTCGTGGGGGGAGAGAGACGCCATCAATTTAGGAGTGCCTGCATGTGCTCCGCGCTCTAAAGGCTGGGGGCCTGCGAGTGTTCAAGGCTGCAATTAAACCACTTGCTCCAATCAAACCTGTGGACCCAGACGCAAATGATGAAAAAGTGGCCAACGCCCTCGTCGATGGTGTAATTGCGTCTCGTCATCCAGTATTCGCGTAATGACATGCAGCATGGCAGGGAGGAGGGTCAACAGCCCCACCGGTTAAACGAAGCCAGGAGAAGCAATAAAATGGCTTGGAATTGGTTGAGGCTTTGGTTGCTGAGCCATTGGCTTACACCGCTCAGATATTATTCCTGCCTGTAGTGTTGAAGGCTTACTCGCGGTCACGGTGGCAAACCTGCGTGTTGGAGAATAGCGTCACTGCCTTCATCCAATTCGGGCGAATGGTTTAGTGGTATAATACTCCCTTAGCATGATTCGTCTGAATAATCTGGGAGTGGTCCAGGGTTCGATTCCCTGTTCGTCCATTGGAGGTGGTTTGATTCCACCAAACTTCTCTTTTTGGAGTTCTCGCCAACGTGTTTGGGGAACGGGATGCATCAATTTTTTTTTCTTGCCAGGCATTCTGCTAATTACAAGATAAGACTCTAGACCTCTACAGAGATCTTTGGGCTTAAACCCTTTTCCCGGGAGTTTCGTTCCCATAAAAATAACAACAAGTCGGTTTGGGATTAGACCCTCTCCACCGCGTATTGACTTTTTAGTGTCAACTCTGCCCACAACCAACCCACCTTTCACCCCATCCCCAAATTGGAGCAGTTCCACAATTATAATGCTCGCCTTAATTAATGGAGACTGGACACGGAACTGTAAGTCGCAATATCAATGTTTTTAAAACATGTTTACTGCGTCGTCCGGAGATGCTGATGTGCAAGACCGCTCCATCTGTGAATGTCGCACAGGTACGTAGGCCCTGCAGATCATGAGTCGACGATATGGATTCTTCTCAACATAACCTCTTCATGCTGTAAACATCCAATGTAACGTACATACAGTGGGATTAAAGGATGTTACCAGATACAAGACCTCTCACCCAGAATATGAGGCGCTCTCTTGCCTCTGCGGCGACCCGACCGAGGCCCGTTCGATACAAATGGGTGGTTGGAAGCATTATGTCACAGCTAACCTGGAGGCCACCCCGAGATATGTGCGCGATAACTCAACAACAGCAGTCCTGTAGATCAACATTTTAGGTTTCGACCAGGCTGATCTAGCTGAAAGAGCAGGGTAGGTATAGATAATTCACACAATCTATTCCCAAGCCTAGCATGTGACTACTTGGACCAACGAGTCCTGCAATGATGTCATTGAATTGTTGCGGGAGCTTGGGGGATTCTTCGATGGAGCCCAGTTAGATGCAGCTAACATGAACAACCATCACAACACCATGTCATCCCAATTGATCAGCCTCGGCTTCCCAATGGAAACTCGAAATTATTATACCTCCGTCCAACTTCTTTGACTGATCGTACTGGGTAATCCAGGAACCTGTCTCCCAGTATTTCTCACGTCAAGTCATGTACCTTCTATTGTGGACATGCCAAACTCGACATGAACTAATATTATAATGCATGTATCGGCTTACACTTCACCATGTTGTCGTCGAAACTTACGAACTCAGACACGAATGATGTAGACAAACCCGGCAGATGCCAAATTCTCGGGAACCACATCTACCCTCC
This sequence comes from Calonectria multiphialidica, assembly GCA_020623665.1. Taxonomy (NCBI): domain Eukaryota; kingdom Fungi; phylum Ascomycota; class Sordariomycetes; order Hypocreales; family Nectriaceae; genus Calonectria; species Calonectria multiphialidica. Next base: position 423,561 of record JAHVYC010000007.1, read on the forward strand.
CCAAGGGCTTGCAATGGGCCATGCCGCCATGATTTGCAAAGCCCAATCGCAACTTGGGCCGCTGGCCCTGAAACTATTCTTCACTACCACCAGGAGTTTCGAGGCGAGTGATGACCGTGGCAAGATCTACCTCCTGCTGGGCTCGGCTCTCGAGGAAGACCAATGTTTTGTCCAAACTAGGAGAGGCGTATCAGGGGACTTCTGGCGGAGCACACGAAGTCCTTTGTACAGAGAGATGGCTCCCTGAACGCAGTATTCTAAACCTAGATCGGGGAGTGCTCAGCGGCTTGAGATCCATCATTCCAGCGACCAGTGTGACAAGCCTCGATACTAAACTGGGGAGTAACAAGGTCTTAGGGGAGTTGGCTTTTTCTTCCCGCAGTCTTACAGCAACAGAGCGTGATGTCTTTTGGCGAACACTCATTCTCAACAGGGATGAAACTTATCCTCTGGGCCCAGGGACCTCCTCAGTGTCTCCTAAAAAAAAGAGTCGCTGAGCCGTGTCTACTTCAAGAATGAGCCTTTACCACTCGATTCTGATCCCGGGGAGGCAGAACCCGCCAGGCTCATCCCATACGCCACGCCGTATTTTAGTCAAATGTCAACCGCATGCCCGAACTACACATTTCTCTCAACTGCGTCAGGCCTCATGGGCTTGGGGCCCTGCTGCTCCCATACTAAAGACACTGTGGTGATTCTGTACCGGTGTGGCCGTCGCACTATCCTGAGGCCGAAAGATGCGGGCACTCCGTCGTGAGAGATGCGTACGTACGTGGTGTTATGAGGAGGAGTGGATGGAGAAGAGGGGGCCTGAAGCCGATGAGAATGTGATTTCCATTTACTAAATAGCGATATTAACAGTATTTCCTAGTAGATAAGTTTACGGTCCTGGCGCAGCCAAATGATCTCATGCACTGGAGACGATCAACTCAATTCCCTCCGTCCAGTTCATGATGGTCTGGGGATGATGTAATCCATGATAGGGAGTGGCGAACCGTTGACAAGACTTCCCCAATTAAATATATTGAGTCGCCGATCTTTCATGGTCCCCAAGTTTATTAAGCAAGTTTCCCAGAATGACGACATGAACAGCGTCAACCCAGATGTAGATCATGCCGCCCACATTGCGGAGCAGAAGAATTGGAGACTGTGATATGGTGGCGTCAACTTGGCACAGATTCAAGCATGCATGCATTCAAATGCAATTACCATTTGTGCGGTTTGAGAATGTGTCATCTATTCGCGAGTGGTGATCACAGGCACGCGCCAAGATTGAACACTCAACACTCTAACCAAAATACATCAATGTACAAACAAGTGCGTACAGTGTGGTACTATTACAACTGGTCTTGAGCCGCCAGTGATCTATGGGTATTGGCGGCTGGCTTGTCACTTTTACTTCCTGATGAGGGAAGTATCGATATATTTACATTGCTCAACCTTCCCGGCGGGAGTTAGCGATCGCTCCGTCCGGTACATTTCCATCATCAGAAATAGTACATCATTGCGTTTTATTATTAACCATCAAATTAGACGCATATTAATTAGGGATCGTAAATCCATGTTGCAGTCGCAGTGCGCATTCCCGCGAGTGCAATTCGAAGCGTGGCTCCGACGGAAGTTGGCCAGCCTGGCAGTTCTTCGTCCCACGTCTCATCTCTAGAAAATATTGTTAGACAAATAACAAGACCAATTAATACAACTTACAGAATGGCCACTGTTCGGTTCACTTCCCAAAACACCCCGGCTTGAGCATTCAAACCGTTTTTTCGTCTTGGGAGAGATGACACCAGCGGAAGCTGCAGCCACGAAAGCCATTGCCGGGAGAAGGAATAACATTATTAAAGCGTATTTTAGATATAAGACAGCGGGCGTAAGAAGAAGTCGTGGTTTGGTCTTCAGTAATAGTCAATCTTGTTGTTTAGAATAAGGAGCGGGTTCTTGACAGCAAAAGTCTTGTCCCAGGGCATGAGAATGCTTTCTCTTTATCACGTTTATCACAGGGCTGGATTGCATATTTCCTACTACTGGTTGCGGTCCTTCTGGGCCAAAAAGTCTCAAAAGAGTTTCGGCATGCAATGACAGGACGCTCTCGGAAGAAGTTTGTTGTTTACAGTCTGAATGCGGAAATGTTGACTCCAGTCGAGAGCAACTTCACTCACTGGTTAAATTCCTGGCCTAAATCTTGTTTTTTAATGTTTTAAATCATCTTCACAAGACATTTTTCACCCAGTAATACATCAGGTTTGCGGATCAGAGCCTCAAATAAAGAACCTGACAATGGTAGACATTGGCCAAGCACGTAGGCAATGATCCATTACGATGTGAACAGTCATCACACGCCAAATGATTGGGTGTGTCATCAAAACGTCTGTCATGAACAATAGCATAGAGCATGCCAGAAAAATTACAAAACACTATTAGCGATCGTCTTGCAACAGATACGACGGGAAACACGAGCAGTCAGCTGGACAAACACCCGCACGATACATTCACATCCGTCGGAAAGCCAGCATCGGCTCGCCTTCCGATGCCGGGTTACTAAGCTCGCTCTTATCAGCGAGTATGACTCCGGCCCTCCTCGTGATGCCTCTTATCTATCCCCACAGCTCAATGTCCGCACTTCTCCAGGTTTCTTTTTTTAATTCCCGATGGCTTGCAACCCCCCGCATGCAAGTGAAAAAGTGGCCACAAGCTTGAGTTGACCGCAGCCGGCAGCCGCAGGCCTCGGACTTTTTGGCTAAGGTTTTCCAGAAGCCTATGCCGACGCTCTTGGCGCGAAGGCATGCTCGCGGTTCCTCGCCTGCCCGCCCACCAAAGGGCAATGCCCAGCGGTGGATCTGTCTAGAGGGAGATCATTAACGTGATGGCGGGGCCCAGAGCTTAGACCCCTGGAAGAATTGAGAAAGAACAAAGTAAACAAAAAAAAAGTTTATGTATTATGTACCTGAAAATAGCTTCGTCTCAGGTCGGTGGGCGGAAGAGTTGAGGTCTTTGGTTACCTGACAATCACGGGAACATGGCATCTACACCGTCTCATGGTTCCACCGAGGAAAACACAGTCTGCAGTTGCCAGATCAATACATGATTCATCGATCGGGCTCAATTACACCTTGGTCATGCGACGACGGCCCAAAGCTGACGAAATTGGGTGTGAGCTCCAGGAGCGTCCCTGGAAGCAACCCTGGGCTGAGTTCATCGTGCACACCCCTGGAAGTACCCGCTCAATAGAAGTTCCAGGATGGATGGAGCCCGTTGCATTAAAAAAAATAAAAAGGCGGAAAGGCAAGCAGGAAGAAAAATTAAAACAAGAGTTGCGGCGGTCCATCTGCGGCGGCGGCGGACAGGGGGGGTTCCAAAGGGTGCCACCGACGCAGCGTCGCAGCGGGGGTGGGCTTCGATCCTTCACATGAACGTCCGTCGCAGCCAACTACCGACCTGGGCCGGGTCGCAGAGGAAGCCATCTCCGACACGGGTACGGACAACCACAGGGACAGAAACTCAATGGTAGGCGAGATCGAACCAGGACGGGGGATGCCGCCCATCCAAAACACGCCAAAGGGGAGGTGCGATTGATGCCTGCTTTGGCAAAAGTTCACGACGCCCTCACATCTCCAATCTGTACGGCGGCGCGCCCAACGTACCATATGACAGGTCTCCCACCATGGCCTGTCTCCATGACGCCAAGCAACGGACCATCCATGCCCGCACGCACGGACGTCGCCGCCATGGTCGCACAATGACATGAGCAGATCGGACGGGGACGTCCCAGAGGAGGGCGCGCACATGACAGTCACCGTTTTGGACGTGGGGTGGGCGTGCGCGGAACGGCGACGGTTGAGCCACACACGGCGAGCGCGGTGCTCCAGGGGTCAGGATCCCGTCTCCACCTGCTGCAATGGAAAAGGGAAAGGGAAAGAAGAGGTCAGTGTCAGTAGTGCTGGTGTGGTGTATTACTGATTCGCGTAGTGGGCGACACCGGCCACCGGCCACCGGCCAAGCTGCCTCTCTCTCCTCTCTGTTCGTCTCGGTCACGCACACCGGGTGCCGGGGCCCATTCCGCCTTTGCGCTCCTGTTCCTGATCCTGTGCTCCTGTGCTCCTCTTGGCCCGCCCCCTCTCTGCCCCCTCCCCCGCCTGTCCGTCCGTCTCATTTTAGGAAGCCATCGTGAAAACGGTAGGGGCTGGCGGGAACAGTAAGTCTCTGCGCTGCCAACAGTCCCGACCGAAGCCGAAGCCCATTAGGGGGGCGGAACCGCTCCCGGCAAGGTGAGGAAGGTTTCGGCAGGCCATTCCGATGGCCACACGTTTCACCGCCGCGCGTGTCGTAGACGTCGAGAGAAGCTGACGACGGGCTCAGGCCACGTCGATTCCGCACGGAATGCCTCTCCGACCACAGCTTAGCCCCAACTGCTGGACCAAGACCTCTCGAGCCGCAGCGACTCGATGTCGATCTCCCATCGGGAGAGTATGCAGGAATATGTGCGTGCTAGCTCTCTAGCTCTGAGCTTGTTGTGGACCACACCCCAAAAAGCTTCTATTCCAAACATGACAACCACCACCACCACGTCAAAAAACGTGCTCCCCTTTGCTTTTTTCTGTTTTTGTTTTGACCCAGCTTCTGTCTTACGTATTCGAGACCTCACCTCCTCCAATCGCCCCCTTTGTCCCTCTGTTCCTTTGTCACATGTTTTGGACCAGCATCAAATGTCATGTCTCAATGAAGCAACACTAGACAACTTCCCGGGTTGCGTCTCACCGCTGGCTCCCGAAACGTGATGCAGAGCGCGGAATGTAGTACCGAACCAAAGCGAGAAAGCGAAAAAAAAATCCACCTGCCACAAAAAAAACAAAGGAAGCCTTACCGTTCCTTGATTGATAACTTTTGCGGATGGATCTTATGGGATAATTATAGCGTAAGAGTGGCCCGCGCGCCGGCCTTGGTGCGGCTCAACTAGATGGCGTCGGGCCCGCGCATAGAGCACACCCTTTAGCAGGTTTTTAGACAAGATCCTATTTACGTACACGATGAGTGAGCTATATGATCCTTCGCAGTACGTACCGGCTTCCTCTTTGCAACAGCACCTGCGAGCTCTTCCAATAGTCGCAGCGGCCCGCCTACCCGTGTCTCAGCGGGAAAAGCCACAGGGCGCTGCTGTGCTCTTTTTTAGATGACTGCACGCTTCGGAAAGCATCGGAACATGACGACGGCCAGCAGACTTCTGACGAAATTGGTTCTCATGTAGCTAGAAAATAACTATTTCGTCTTCGAGGCCCGGGCCATCCATTCGCAACCTAAAACGCGGTTGGAAATTGAAACGTGCGCACGTTGCGACGAGGTGGGCGATGATTGCACCATCGCCACACCCGCTCCAAACGAAGAGGACGGTGAAAAAAAAAAAGTTCAACTTCAGACGGGTAGAGTAGACCAGGGGTCCCCCCTCCCGAGGAGAAAGGTGTGCCCAAGGGCTTTGCCGCGACAGGGCTGAGCAGAGGTGCACGCACCCGAGCGAGATGAGATGTGGCTCGTGGTGGCAGGCCGCCGATCGAATGGCGCCCATGGTTCGCGAAGGTCCAGGGATCTTCAGGCACCCAGAGCAATATGTTACGTATTAGACCCGCGGGCGGGTGGCCAGGGCCCTTGCACGCTTTGGGAGAGCCGCAGCGCCTGAGGCTCGGTCACTGCCGAGGAGCTGCTGGCCGGCGTGGGAGGGCGTGGGTTTGCCTGCTGGCTGGCATCAGTCTGGTTTCCGAGGAGGCGCGGGTGCGTGCGTGCCCGCGGTACGTGGTGTCGTGTTTCCAAGGTGTGCGTGATGCGGTTGGAGAAGTCTCCCCCCCGGTGGAGCAGTAGTACTCTATAGTGCGCGCCCCTCTCCTCCCCCTCCCACCGTGTAACAGCACACGCCAACCACTCAGCTCTCAGCTCCCTCTGCCCCTCACATCACCAAGTACGTAGCTGGTAATATGGAGATATGGAGACGAGGGCGGGCACGACGGAGCAGCAATTACCCACCTTCAGCGTGGAATTCGCGGGGCAGCAGTGAAAATTTCGAAAAGCTTGTGTATGTGGACTGTACGTGACGCGGACCGGGAGTGGTGAAGATCGCGAGGCGGGATCTGGATCGACTACACGGTGGCAAAGCGCGCCGTGTTCTAGAAACATGCCCCATCGGCCACACCCACGGGCAATTACACGCAGCATGGGACTCGTTGCCATCCAAGCAAGAGGAGGAAAAAAATTTAGCAACAAAAAGTGGCAACATTGAACCCACAGAAGAGGACCCGTACCCGTTTTGCTTGGCGAAAAAGAACAACGACAACGACAACAGCAATGACATGTCTCTCTCCGTCTAGGGTAGTGGCTTCGCGGATGACTTGCACCGGGGACGGGAGAAGCAAGCTGTGCATTAGCTCCTCCGGAAGGCTTCCTCCAACTTGCAGCTGCTGCCTTGATTTCGTGTGACGAATGCGAAAATGCCCTACATGTCATGGACTTGGCTTATGCAGCACGTGTAGAACTACAGCAGAGAATTGGACATGTCCGTTGCCCTCGTGTCATGTCCTGTTAGCTAAGGACCGTCTGTTCAACATCTGATTCTGGTTCAACCCGTCGCGGCTGCTCACTCAGCCCCTCCCCCAAGTGCAATAGCTGCAAAAGGCGGGCCACATAGTCGCATCGTCGATGGAGATGGGTACGTCTCACGATGGTCGCAGCACACCTGCGGTCTGGTGGTGCATCTGCCTCCAAAAGACATGATGGACGAACGGTTGGTTGCTGTGTCGTGGTGAAAGGGGGCGTGCGACTGGATCCACGTGGGACCTTCTGGAAGCCCAGACACCTGGGTCGATCCAGAGATTCACACCCCTCTCGCCCGCCCTTTCGAATGACACAAGAACAAGACACGGCCCGCTCAGGTTCAGATGAACTCAAAGATCCCTCCCAGGCAGATAGAGATTTTCCCAGGATAATAGGCCCGTCAGGCGTCTGCCCGGGCCAACCTTGACAGGGAGTGACGTGAATTTTCCTGTTCCTTTGGGGTCCAAGTGAGGTGCTTTGAGTGCTTTTGCTAACACTTCCATTTCTAGAACGAGGGGGCTCCAGAAAAAAAAAAAAAAGCTTGGAGCGCTCCAGCAACCAGCCAACCAGGCGAGGGGAGCGCGCTCGTTTGGGTTTAGGCCGAGGGCCCGCATGCTGTAGGTACGTACCTTAATCCCGATGCGGAGCGCGGGTACGTACCTCGCTAGCGTGTAGGGCGCACACTTTCCTCTGAAAAATTTTCAGGTCCTGTGCTGCCATCTTGTTTTTTGGGGGAGTGTGGGAGAGGATGAGAGTGGGGGCCCACACTACGCGCTGCAAGCAGCAGCGAGCAGTCAACGGCGAAGGGCGAGCGAGAGCGGCGTGCACGGGCTGTGAGTGGCCAGGTGATGAGCGACTTGAAGCCAGGCCCCGGCATCAAATCAAAAGAGGGAGACGACAGGAGAAGGGAGTGAGCACCGTTTCCCGTCGGTGGAGCAAACCCCCCTCGTGGGACCGGCATGAATTCTGGTGGAATGCCATGGCACCGCGCTTGTAAAAGAATTTTCCCCCTTCTTTTCGCTTGACTCTGAAGTGGTGATGATGCTCTCTGGCTTGTTTACCCAAGGCGGGGCCGGTCCCGGAGTGATGAGGGGTACGTACCCATGTACTGTATTGATGTACTATGTATTGACCACACCGGGCATAGCCAAGGTGTGTTGCTAGACCGAGAGAAACAAGGAAGAAAAGAAAAAAAAAAAAAGGGAACGGGGACATTGAAAAAAAATTGGACATGTTATGGATCTGATGATGCAACGCCTACGTAGCAAAGTAGCACCAAGGCTACAGTTTTGCAAAGTGCAAAGAAGCGGAGAGCAAAGTATGGCGTGGGATTTCGACATTCGGGCATCCAATTCGTCAACCAGGGCACATGATGTGATGCCAGGTTGGGAAACCCTTAGCCTCCAAGCTTGCATCTCGTCCAACGACATGTCTCGGCAAATATGTGTGAATGGTGCGTGTGGTGTGGTGTTGTCGTCAGTCACCGTCGTCGTCGCCGCGAGCCTCTCATTTGTCCTGCCCAACGGGCAGGAGGGGGATGAGGCGGACGCTTGTAACCGGCCATGCTGATGTCTGCTTGCTTGGCGTTTCCAAATAAACAGCCTGTTGGACTGACCAAGGCGTTTGCGGCGTTTGCATGCCATCTAGCATGATGGATCGCCAGGGTGCAGCCCGCCCCTGGGTTCGTCCAGCCTCTTGTCAAACCTCGACGGGAACCTTGGCCAGGGTGTTATTAATTTCTTCATTCTCGCTCCCGCGTGTTCCTTGTTGGTTGTTTCGTGCCCCATCTCATCCCAAAAAAGGGAGCCAGTTAATGACTAACACATTCAAGAGTCACGCTCAGGTGTGTAAATCCTGTTTGATCAGGAGGAGCTCCAATGTTGCGGTGACCTAGCGGCCTTTCCCCCCTTCAATAAACTCGCTGCATCAATGCATCGAGTCCCGCTCCCCTGGCCCCTGGGCCCCTCCCGGGAATAGACAAAAAAGACGTGCTTGATGTACCGAAGCATGCACTAAAAACAGCACATACACCTCACCTTCCTCGCGTTTGCGAAAATCCCACGGCCGGCAAATACCTGCGGCATGCGTCCAACTAGGCAATTATGGCTCAAAGTTGTCTCTTGTCCCCCCTCACTAACCCCCATACTATGTTTTTCTTTTTTTCTTTTTGGTCTCCATCGTGCACGCCGGCGGCCATATCCACCGCCTCGTTGGCTGCTCGCCCGCCGCCCACCCCTCGCGCCTTTCGTGGATGTCGACGCTTTTCGCTGGTGGAGTAAAACCCGACCCCATCGGCCGAGAGTTGGAGGATGGCCCCACCCAGAGATCCTCTCAGCGCCCTGCTTTGGGACGTGGTGGGATGTTTTTACTAGAAAGAAAATAAAACGAAAATCCACCACCTTCTCTTGGCTGCGAAAAAGGGCCCCCCCTCCCATGTAATGGATGCACTGAAAAGAGCGAGGAGAGAAATCCTGATGCTCAGCTGGCCATTTTTTATTGTTCTCTCTTCTCGCCGTTTCCACTAGTTTACAGGGATGTCAAACGTCGTCACACATGGCCCTGTGTTCCTGGCCAGCATCTTACAGCAGCACATGATGGATGGGGTTAACTGTTACAGGGCGGGCGCATGTGCAAGCACCAAAAACAGCAGAGGAATGGGTGCTTATGGTGTGGCGCCGCCTTTACCCATCGGGACGGCCTGGCCTACAGGCGGATGAAAGTCAAAAAGGCATCAATCATGTGTGTGCGTGATGGACAGGAATTGTTGCAGCATCCCGTTAGCCCTGTCTTCCCTTAGCTGGCGGGTGTGCCCTTTCCGCGCCGAATTGCCGATTGAGAACCCCTTTAGCTTACACGAGGGCCGAAAAGGAAGACTCTGGAAATATAGCCTTTCTCGCACCTGGTTGGCGAATGGCGTATGTTTGCGCCTTGAGCTAGACAGACAGGTACCCTGACCCGACAAAAAAGGCGGCCGGGAGCGCCTTTCGCCAGGATGGAGGGGCAGCACATCAGGCGTTGCTCGCGGTGCGGACGGCGACCTGCGACGGCTAGGGCACAGCGGGCAGCTGGGCTGGCTGGCCTTGTACCGAAACCTGCCCATCTGGACGCTGCTCTGGGCTGGTGCTGGGGATCCATGGCCGAATCCACATCGTCCCAGACGGCATCCATGGCGAGCAAAGGCAGAGGAAGAAAAAAAAAAAATTAACCAGATCCACCCGTGCTTCAGAAAGGCTGGAGCCCGATCGGTGCTTTCGCTCATCGACGCTACGGAGGGGAGCCCGTGAAACCAGCGTCGCCACAGTGAGTTTAGTGCTGCCGCGCCAGCGCCAGCACCAAGGCGTCATGTGTGCTGCCACATCACCTCATAGGCTTTTTCCGGTACCCGAGACGGGCGGTCCCCCCTTTAGCTTACAAGCGCTCCAGCGAGGGAAGGAAGGGTGCGTGCGCCTGCTGTCAGAAAAGCTCTGTCCAGCCAGAGGAGAAGAAACAAGGCCGGGCCGGTCCAGGGATCGGGATTTGCGGCCACCGACCGATGCTCGCTGCTGGGCCACGGCCGCCGCATCGTGGGCTCCTGCTGCTGTGACTGGTGGGCGGCACCGAACCCTCCAGGGCGTGGTCGGCGCCACCCACCACTCACGGCGCTCCTCGGGGTCCCTGTGAGATGTGAGCAAGAGAGCCCGAGGCGCGAAGCCGCCCTGTAAGACGGCCCCCATTCAGGGCAGGGCGGGCGCAGATGATCACTGGCGGCCACCACCGCGGAGGCGCAGAAAGCCAACGCAAACGGCGTAGGGCTGCCAAACGCCGTCTCGCGGGACGGCAGAGGGAGCGAGAGGTGAGAGCGAGGCGGCGGGGAGGGTTTTTCGTAATTGGGTCTGCTGCTCCATCGTGGCCTCATTTACAGTCAATTCACCCAACCCTAATCTCTCTCACTGCTCGGTTCCGGCGACAGAAAGGCAGAACAGCGCGGCAACAGCCGGTCAGCGTCGGTTCTCAAGGTGCTCTTCTCTCTCGCGCGCTGGACCTTCTTCCCTCGCTGGAGCTTGATGGATCCGCACAAAACTCGAGTCAAGAAAAAGACCCCTGCTCTTCTCATGACCCAAAGGCCGTCCATCCATGCTGACGGAGGGCGCACCAACGATCCACGATCGCTCCGACCAAGATCCCCCTACCGTACCGTTTTTCTCTTTTGCCTGCTGGGTGCTCCACCCGTCCGCCCTTTCCATGCCATGTCCCAGGCCAGGGTCGCATGTAATTCGTATATCACATCCCGTGTCGGCTGTAGACGCACCCCGTCGCAGCCAGTCGTCCAGGCACACGCCCGGGTGCTCCACCGCTTGGGCGTCCTGTCCTGTCTTGGCAGAGCACCTCATCACGTTTACCGTTGATGAACGCACGCGCACTCCACCCGCAGACACGCACGCCCCCCCCCCCCATCCATCGGCGGCGCTATTGTGTGTCTTTTTTTTTTTTGCCGGAAAACCACTTACACACGCCTGGTGCTACACACGCCCAGAGGGCAGTCAGGCGGGAGCCGCTGTCAGTGGATGCACACCCAAGGCGCCACTGAACAAGCTCGTCATTGCAAGGCGTTGCTTGCTATGACACATCGTTTCCCAGCCGGTGTAGGAGGCTCGCCAGGCGACCAGAATATTTATTCTTCAGCCCCCGAGCCTCTTTAAAGGGGACGTCCCTCCGCATGATTGATCTCTTCACGATATAAGATCACCGTGTTTCCCCAGACTTTTTCCTCACTGCTTCCATAATACCCCAGACACACAAAGAGCTTCCACACGGCTTCCATCACCCACAGCCCTCTCACCCCTTGCCACCTCGCTGCCACTTACACGCACAACACACTTACAACGACAGACCTCCCACCTCAAGACCACGTCCTCCGGTCTCGACTACAACAAGCAATTGGCTTCTGATTTGGACACTTGTCTGAAAGTCGCTCGCTCTACCCTCGAGATCTACTTGTGGAAAGAAAGGGAATTTGTCAGAAAAGGCAAATTAGAAAAGAGGCAGGAAAAAAAAAACTTGCTCGCAACCTAACCACACCAACAAACGCACGTACACAAGCGCTCCGCCCTCGGCGCTCCGAATTCCCGCCCACACTAGAAGGCGATCGACCCTAGTTAAGCTTCGACTCGACTACAACGAGTTTAGCTGCCCTGGACGCCCTTTGCATCGTCATCGGACTCTACTGCCGTGTCTGCAACCGCTGCTTCGTCTCTCTGCGTCAGCCGACCGGCGACTGCACCAGCGCATTTGTCAACAGCCAGCATCCCTGGAGGTTGTCAGAGAGCCCGGGTATATAAAAAACACCCCCCCAATCCGCCTCAAGCTCAGCGGCGCCGGACGTCGACTGTGCCTTGAAAAACGTCCTTTGGCCTGTTTAGCCGGGTCAATTTACTCGAAAACTCGAGCATAAGCCGAGCCCCCCCACCAAGGGCTTCTACTCATAGCTGAAAACCTCAGATCATCCATCACATCGCCCACCATGCCCCACCGCGTGGCCAACTTCCTGCGCACATCTTCGGGCAACATCGCCCAGATCAAGAAGGTCGCCATCTCGCGATCCCGCAACACCAGCCCCTACACTTCAGACGGCGAGGACCAGCCCCATGCCGTGTCAGTCAAGATGCCCGAGCTAGTCGACGGCCTCAAGAAGCACCACCGCATCTCGCTGCCCTTTGGCAAGTCGGCCAAGGAGCACCAGCACCAGCCCGCCGCCCTCAGCTGGAGCGTCGAGAGCCCTCCCGTCGTCTTCCACGGAACACCCGAAGAGAGCACCGGTGCCCTCATCACCGGCCAGATGTTCCTCGACGTCCGTGACGAGTCCGTCGAGGTTGGCACCTTCACTGCCTGCCTCCGCCTGCACACCGTCCAGAAGCGACCCTTCCAGGGCCACTGCACCGACTGCCAGCACCAGTACACCGAGCTGCAGAGCTGGAGCTTCCTGGCTCACCCCACGACTCTGCGAAAGGGACGACACGCATTCCCCTTTTCCATCCTCCTGAGCGGCCACCTCCCCGCCTCCATGGACACCCCCCTCGTGGCCATCTCCTACGAGTTCAGCGCCGACGCCCTCATCACCAACAGCTCCTGCTCGCACACCGGATCGTGCGCCCCGGTCCGCTTTGAGAAGACCTTCACCGTCAAGCGGTCCATCCCCGAGCACGACCTGCCTCACCACTCCGTCCGCGTCTTCCCCCCCACCAACATCAAGGCCAGCGCCCACTACAGCTCCATCATCCACCCCACGGGCACCAACAAGGTCTCCCTCCGCCTCGACGGCCTGGTGACCCGCAACGAGAAGGCCAAGACGATCGACTTCTGGAGGCTCAAGAAGGTGACCTGGAGGCTCGAGGAGACCATCAAGACGGTGGCCCCCGCCTGCGGGCGTCACTCCCCCGCCGCCAATGCTACCGACCCCGAGAAGAAGGGCATGCCCAGGACTGAGGTTCGCTTGCTCGGCGAGAAGCACCTGCACGAGGGCTGGAAGTCGGACTTTAGCGGCGTCGACGGCAACGTCGAGATGGAGTTTGACTACTTCGCCAACCAGTACAAGGCGCACACGCGCGAGCTCAAGTACGCCTGCGACACCAAGACGCCCGAGGGCATCGAGGTGACGCACTCGCTCCTCATCGAGCTCGTGGTGTCGCGGGAGTACGCCCCCGAGGGCAAGCCTCACATGGCGACTCAGACGGGCACTGGCCGCATCCTCCGCATGCACTACGGCGTCGTCATGACTGACCATGCGGGGATGGGCGTCAGCTGGGACAACGAGGCCCCGCCCGTCTATCAGGACGTCCCTCCTAGCCCCCCGGCCTACCCTGCCCTCGAGGCGCCAATCGAGTATGAGAGCCTCGAGCCCCTCGATGCTCACCGTCTTAGCGTTGAGCGTGCGGACCGACAATCCGGGGAGCAATCCGGGGATCTACCAAGGCGGGCATCGGCATAAAGATGCCGGCCGCGACCCTTATCACCATCACCTGCATAAAGTGATGATTTACTCTTTTATTGGTTATTTTTCGCTTCTCCCTCTATCTTTGTCACATATTCTGTTATTTTTTTTTCTTACACGACATTTACAAAGCCATGCATGAGAAACGCGGCGAAGTTGTTTATTGTTTTCATCTATCGAGGATCTTGGTTTTACTGCGAAAAATATACCCCACCAGCGTCGATTGGAAGATGAATGATCTTTCTGCAATTACAAAGGAACGGGAATACAGGACACATTTGATGCACAAAAAAAGTACGAGTGGGAGTAATGAATTGATTGGGTCGTCACATACTTGGGCGAGAGAGAAAGAGAGAGGAGACATTAAAAAAAGGGATACCCCAGGTGTGTGAGTTATTACATCACAAGAGAAAGTGAGAGAGACAAACGGGCCCGGGTGAGGGAAACTACCCACTCGATGGCCGGAGCCGGGGATGCATTAGCCGGCAGTAATAGCTAGAGATAGGCAATGATAAAAAAGCAAAAACAATACAAAAACACAAACAAATTTGATAAAAACATATGCAAACCAAGCTGCATCTCGAGTCGCATGACCTGTGCCACAGTGACGATCAATGGGCCCGTAGCCAAGTCTTGCAGCCAAGTCTCGTAGTCAAGCGGGAGGGGGCAAAGGGCGCGCGCTCAGACGTCCAACCGCCGTTAAGTGCCTGCAGAGTATGCAGATGGTCACCCTCAGGCCGTGTAGCGACTGGGCGCCAAGGTGGCCACGCTGCAGCTCAATGGCGTCTGGGGGGGGGACACATCGCGGGGTGAGGGGTGAGGGGGGACATTGAATGAGAGCAGCAGCTCGCCATGGCGGCGCGGGGATGGGGGGGATAGGAGATTGGGGGTGGGCGGTGGGCACTGGGGATTTGCTGGAAAAGTTGCCCTCGTTGGCCAGTCCAAGATAGGACATTGCGGCGCATCTTGTGCAGCAGCAAGGACGGACCCCCGGGTATAGGGCGGGTGACTCCGCTATCGGATATTCGTACGACTCACGATCTAGCTTCTTCTCTGTTTACTTTGTAATCCGGTTCCTTCTTTTCCGGGACTGGAGCCCGCGGCGGCCGGGATAATTGTCGGTCGGTGCGCATGAACGCCTCTCCATTGCCAGGCCCCACTGATGGGCGAGGAGCCGACCGACGGCATCGTACGTGGCCAAGGGGTGGTGGTGACCGGGGGTGTTTGTAGATCGAAAGATCAAAGGGAGGGGGGTGGTGACGCTAAAGCAGAAAGAAAGAGAGAAGAGCAAAGAGGAAGAGGGGTGGTCGGTCGGTCGGTGATGATGATGATGATGGACGGGAAGAGAGAGGTGAAGGGGGGGCGTGCAATCTTCCGGAGTTGGCCATGGTGCCATAACACATGGGCGCATGTGATAGCGAGACGTGGTTTGAAACGGGATGCACATGAAAAAAAATAACAATTACAAGGCGTTGGATTAGCATCGGAGAGCCAAGACTAAAGCTTAAGTCTGTCTTTGGATTTCTAAGCTCTAAAAAAATTCTTCTCCACTTTTGGGTCAGATGCAAGTGACGACGACGACTTACTTGCCAGAATGGGGAAAACAAGAGGATAACTAAAAAAGAGGAAAAACAGAGAATCGGCTGGAAGCGAAGCAAGGTGGGAAAAACAAACCGACGGGAGCGATAGTGGACGGCAACTTTATCCGACCCTGGCTGGCGCAACTGCGCCGCTTGAGTCATTGCCTTTTGTGTATTTTTCTCTCTATTTCTCTCTCTTGCGAGAGCGAGATGCATATGTCCCGATTCAGACGGAGGAGGCCACGAGATGGTTTCTTTGAGCGGGTTGCCAGACCGAAACCAGAATTGCCCGGCTTTGGTTGTTTGTTATTATTCAGCAAAGCCGCAACCCCTCATACGCGGAACACCCTCCCCCCTCCCCCACATAACAAGTGCGTGAGAGCGATCAACACCCCCCACATACACTGAATGCCGAGAATTGAGAAAATGGCGATGGGTTAGTAACGTAATTGACATGTTACTCATAATATTACCGCAAATTAACTCACAATGTGCATGTTGTATTCCTCGTCTTCTTGCGTTGTCTCAAACTCAAGCAAGCTGGCTTGGGGTTGTGGGTCAACATTCGGTAACCCATGGCAGGTCGGGATGCAGCAACATTTACCACAACGGTTTATTAAATATACGGCTAAATTTATATGAATTGCTAATCTCGGTACATGTTTTTAGAGGTCTGAGACAGGACTCGGAGATTGTCCCGTGGCTAGTTTTGTTGAGTCTGCTGGCATCAAGATCAAGTATTTGGGAGTATTAAATAATATTGGAGCCAGTATTTTGCACGACTGAATGCATTCAAAATAAATATTACGCTGAAATATCTGCGATGAGTTTGCGATAGTCTATAGAAACCAGCATGTATTGGCTTGGCAACTGTCTTTGTGACCACAATCCAATTCAAGGCAACCTTGACATTCAGCAGTTCGTAGCTGTAAAGGATGGGAATGCGGAAACGAACAACATCTCACTATGGCATCTGAAAACCGAAGGAGGTCCAGATTAAATAGTTCCCCAGTGTTGGCAGCTTTTGTGCTGTATGTTCCTGGGCGCCTTGGCAAAAATATTCACCAAGTGGGCCAAAAATGAATGGAGTCAAAAGGCTAAAAAAAACATACAACAGCGAGGATTCCCCGGTCGTCACCGACCCGAGTACTAATTCACCGCTTCTCAGCTTGACTATGGGAGAGCGGACGGGATCCCGTATTTTCTGAGAGCTATGGTCGTATGTGAAAGGAGTAGCGGTAGTCCATGATTATGTAGATTGGCTTGGAGAGCAGCGGATAATTCCATCACAAGATAACTGGCGAAATTAGACGTCAGCTGGAGTGAAATAACCATTATAAATGAGTGAATGGTCCCGTCAAATTGGATCAAGTTTTACAGTGCCATGTTCGGTGCCCTCAAGCCGTATACTCGAGCTCTTCGTGGAATTGTCAATCTCGTGCCGATCATTGACGACGACTATCGTCGTGATTCCGCTCTAACCATGCTGCTATGAGCTGAAAGCAAATATAATCTTACCATTGGAATATCAGAACTGGCTAGCAATCATATCACGGAAGGCAAAAAGAAGTGCAATGTTCCCAACTCATTTCTCAGATATTGGATATACCCGTGCTTGTATATTTCACGTCTAGCTGTCTAATAATGATGCCTAAGCTAAATAATGCCGCTTGAAACCTTTCATGTACCTTGGACTAGCAGCAGGCTGGCAATTACAACTTTCCATCCCGCTGCCCAACTCTTGGCTTCACCTTCTCAACCCACTCTGCATCGATCGTGGACTGCTCTCGCCTCGTCTTCTGGGCTTGGTACTTGCGAAAATCGTCGCGTTCTTGTTTCCAGGACTTTTGTTCGCTCTCGACGAACCCAGACACAGCCTCCGCACACTCAGACACACGTTCCATGGCCACCAAGTGGCCGCAGTCCAGGACTGCTTCCTTCACTTTCCCGGCAGAGACACCGCCACTGCCACCCACGCCTGAACCCGTCCTATCCATCTTTTCCTTTCGCATATCAGGCGTGCTGAAGGGCGACTGGCCGCCGAAAACGTACAAGACACTTGGTCGCAGTTCTGGTAGTCTTTGGAAAACGTGCAGTGCCTCTGTTCGATAGAAAGGATATCCGGGGTACTCTTTGTCGAGGAGCGGATCCTTGTCAGTGAGACTGTCTCCGGGGACAGCTCTGTAAGTTGGCCTCAAGAAATTAAACAGCTCCTGGTGCTTTGGGGTTGTCAGAGTCACCCGTTGATCCGTTTGGGGAGTTTCAGAAGGATAAAGCTCGGTAGGAAGCTGACGAAGGCCGTGCTCGACCCAAAGATCGAGGACCCGAGGGTCCCATGATTGATAGAACTTGGATTGCTGGAATTTGGCTGCTGCACCCTCTCTGGATGGCCAAATGTCGAGGCGAGACGTGGATAGACCGGCCGGTACGACACCGCCGTTCGGGACTTGTATCACTGGATCAATGAGTACAAGGGATCGTAACAGTCGCGGGTGAAATAGTGACAAAATGGAACTGCCATCATGTCAGGCTCATATAAATTTAGCATCGTGATAGTTTTCCTACAGTTGCGTGCCGCCCATACTGTGGCCAACTCCTATGATTGGATGGGGCATGTCGTCTTGTTTCTGGTTGATCAAGCTTAGTAGATCTCTTGCATGGTCAAACCAACTCGCTGGTAAATGTCAGCCAATGTAACACGCTGAGGAGTGGCTACTTACGATCATTGCCTATTATCTTCTCGTTGAGAACCCCCGATTGGCCCTGATTCCACATATCTGCAATCCAAATGGACCGTATCCGAACTCCATTGCGGCTCAATCGCGTGTGCAGCTCGTCCCAAAGAGGTTCATATAATTCCTACCCCGAATTAGTAAATTGGAAACACCTGAGAACTCGGTAACAACCTTGGGAAAGCCGTTGGCATGAGCAGCTACGATTGTGACATCACCTGGCTTTGGACTAGGGTTGTCCAGAGGAATGTACTGGTTGACAGCCAACTTTATCCTGTCCTCGTCTCCATTGGCGGTAGCTGCGGGGTATTCCCTTGTATGATGCCCATTGATGACATGTTGAGTTTTTGTGAAATGCGACAACATTCTAACCGACGAATTTGATCTCTTGAGCTCCGGTGTCATGTAATTAAATCTCAGGTGCCCTGCTCTTCTTAACTGGCAAAGTAAACTGGAAGGCCGTATTTGAATGGCGACTTGTCTCATTCTGGCTGCGGTAGATGGGAAACAGTGTCAAAAATATCCCAATTTGGCCTCTAAATGCTTCTATATCTACTATGCTACGGAGAAGGCCGAGTTTCCCCCGCGATGATTAATGATCCATCGGCGGCGCGGAGTCCGGACTCGGGCGGGACTGCGCCCTTTCCTAGCCGCCAGCCCCACTCCGTAATAAGATCTGCGCCCTAACACATGCTTATTAGAGGACCGATGCCGCCATTTGTGCCGAATACATCCGCGGCTGCCTCGGCGACGCGAAGAGGTTGATTCGTGCAGCGCCCGACGAAGCCAATGGTTGTTACTTTAAACACGGCTCTGATTAAAATGCCCCGAAACCGACGCAAACCGAGCGTTCGACCTCGGTGGTTGGGCCGCTGTCACCAGTTATAATGATTCAAAGGAGCCTTTAACTTACGGTGCAAGAGCCAGGAAAAGTCATAGTGCCATGACATATTGACGACTATGCGGCATAGCATTTTTTCTGAGATTGGCTGCCGATCATCATGAATACGGAAATCGAAATTTGCTCTGCCTTGTAGTCGTTGGCGTCCTTCTTATTTGGCATGATCTAGCTTCATAAATCCCATCAATAACAATTTCACATACCCACTATATTCCGCACCCACGTTGTGATGCTCATGCTAGGGCCGTGAAAACGGGAGGCTGTGATTTATTCCTGACGATTGGACCAATATGCTCCGTTATCAGCATGATAGTTGATGGAGGAAAGTTTCAGTCCATATCTTTATGGCGTGTAAGGTGTTATGACATGCTGGCATCGATGCAGCGACTCATGACGGCTGTGGAAGGTTCAACTTTGAACTGAACGTGAAGTTGACGGTTACTTCACCAACTTTGCTTAATTTGGGGCATTAAAGCGATCCAGTAAGCCCCAGAACGAAAATATGACATATGGGAAAGAAGTGCTCTTTCTTCTCGAGAAAGCATATGATTGTCCGAATATACAGCTAACCTGGAGAAAACAAGGCTCCTATTATCCTTACTATAGCCCACCCAAAGGATAAAATGGAAAAGCTTTCCTGCAAAATAAGACTTTGTGCAAATATAAAGACCCTATCATCGGAAGAGCTATAGGTATATGCCCAAACTAATGTAAGAATCCAGACCATCAAAAAGACAATTGCTCTGACTTGTTTTTGGCGTTTGGGAGATACCCGTCGCTGGCTAAAATAAGCTTCGATTCTAATCCATAATATCTGAAAACCAAATGTCACACTTGTCAAAGTTAGAAACATCAAAGGGTGGGCTGGAAGTGTCCCTGAGCTAAAGGTATATGCGAACGGGATGCTATAAAGGGCAATGCTGGCTACAAGTTGTACCAGTGCTTGCTTGAGTTGCGACGACCGAGGTTCTTCGGCTTCCCGTAGGTGACTGTGTCTCATTTCAATCATCATCCAAAAAGCCCCAACAATGTAACATCCCAGGATCAACGCAATGATTGCACCGGCGCCTTCATAGCTCGGGCCTGTTCGATCAGAGGGGCCATATCGATAAGTCGACATAGAAAAGAGAGCAAGGAGAATCAGGAACTGAAGACATTTTGAAATCCAATGTTCAACTTCAAGATGCTCGAGCCAAAAACAGACCAATGCCCATGATAGTTGGCAAAATGGCTGGTTGAGCAAGACTTCAAAGATTCTCATCCATAATAATTTGGTGAACTTTTGTGAGTTATTTGAGAGTATATATATACTATTATGAATATAAAACCAAGCAGAGAGAATCAGGAGCCCCTGGAAGCAAGAGGATGATTCGTAGAGTTGTTGAATTGGAACTGACGAAGTACTAGCTTGATCGAGTTGATAACCTGTCAGGTCTCTATGAAAGTTGTCTAAAGTGGAGAATATTAGCGATCCTGAATTATACGATGATAAAAGGTAGGAGGCTGGGCGGGAAAGAAAGCATGTATACTGTCAAGTAACTGGCAACATAGGTGAAAAAGTGAGAGAGTTGAACAGGGGATATGCTGATGCGATGGGAAATGCTTACACAGAGATATATCTACTTCTTCCGATTCTATACTCGTACTCGGATTCGAAAATCTTGGGGCATGATGAAGTTCATTGTCTGCGATTTGTTTGGTAAGCGGTGCTGTAATGATTGAAGAACGGCCGGGAAAGAGGCGATGTTCTAGCATTCAGGACAAATAAAAGTATTTAACGACTAGAGCTACGTACCGGGATTCATATTGAGACTATTATCGGAATCAGATGCATCGCCTATGTTCTCTAAGATGGCCACCACAGGTGCTAACAGCAGGACCAGTGGCAGAACTTGACCGAAGGACCAAGTATTCTCGCCGCCAGGTGTGTACTTTCGAGTATAGAATAATTTCATGGTTCCCCATATGATAGAAAATATGAGAGAAAATATCTGAATATACAACCTCCATAAGCTCATTTCGCATCGTCTGTATTCATCGTGTAGCTCACCTCTGCCAATACTGATGTGAGAAGTTCAATTTGAACGTGAAGGACTCGGAAAACTGCAATAACAAGGGGCCTTGACATTTTAAGTGCCACATCTACCTCCATCGAGGTAGAAAAACTTGTTTTATAGCTCCCTGATAAAGATATGGCCCGATTTCTGAACATCAAGGCTACCTGGCGTAATCGACCTGTGCAGATCGGAGACATCTTTGCTAAACGAATCGAGTATCCGTAGAGGAGCAGCAAGATAGAAATGACCATAGACTCAAAAGCCGAGGTATTTCTCCTTAAATGTTTTGTATAAAAGCAAATAGAATGCTCTGACGGTAAATTATCGTCAGAGTCCCCCATTAACCATGTAAAATGTGCAGTTGGGCCTATTGCTATCGCCAAGAGTACCAATAGGAAAAGCATTGTGATGATTCTCCATAATCTCTCTTTAGGATGATTGTGCAAATAATGGCGCAAAAATGATAAAGCTGAGAGATGGGTAACTGATGCCAGCCAGGCAAGATTAACAAGCATTTGCCAATGGTATGACGAAAGGCCACATCTCATGGTGATATAACCACTGACTAGAATTGCGACACCGGAGATACTCTGGGTATCTGCAAATACAATAACACACTAAACATGTATGGAATATGAGCATTCGATTTCCCATTAGTTCGGTTGCATATTACGACCTTACTAATGACATTTTCAATTTTTTGCTTCTGCTTCAGGGACCCGAGTCGCAAGCAGCGACACCAACCCATCATCGCGCGACAGTTTTTCAGAAACAGTATGTCGGCAAAATTAGGGGTTTGTGCCAGCGTTTCGTGGTCATTTGCGGGCCGGAACGGATCCAGTGTTGGCTCGTAGAAGAGGACGTAGTATGCTATGAGAAAACACACAACCATATGGGCTGTTGATAGGAAACCAAGGATGACCTTGATAATGTTTAGTTACCCTTGGGCCGAAGCTCAGAGAAGGCTTTTATAAATACCCCTAGACCTGATATATCACCATTCGGTTGGAGCTCTCTGGGCGAGGTACTGCATGAAAATGTGCATTTGTCTCCATTGTCAGCCATATTTGAAGCCTAGAATTACCGAGAGCTGTTTAACTAGGTTTTTAGTAATTTGAATGATCAACTGGCTAGTAGGTATTGGAATAAGACAGTTTGGAATATGTGTCTGATAGGGCGACTGGAGAAATTCGTGTCCCGTGGCCACGGAATAGCTTGGTTGAACGTGTGTGACGGCAAGGAATGTGGCCACTGGATACCCTTACCGTTATAACAGTCCTCGAGGAATATGAAGAAGAGAAAAAGTGGTCTGGCTGCAGAGTAAAAATTACGAAGTGTTGGGTCATTGTCTCACTCATGCGTAATATAAAACCCTAGCTGGCGCGTATTATGAGACAATCCTGACATTATTTCACTTTGAAGGTCACGATTGGTTCATTCAATGGGTTATTTTCAGCTAAAAAGCGGGATGGTATGCTAGTGACCGGATATTGGAGCGGTAGTCTGTCTACCGATGCAATTAATCGAAAGCTGCGCAGTACTTTGACCACGCAGGGCCTGACGTCACCAGTCTCACCATGACCCGTATTCATATTTTCTCCTCTGCTGGCTTGTATGAGTTACTGATAGTGGTTTTTGAAAGAGTCATCACTGAAACTAAGATGTGAATTATTATTCTGTTGTTGGACTTCGAATGGGGAGCCTAGTTTGAACTTAGGGCACACACTCTCAAGGCATATTCAAAGATGCGAAAGGGCTTCTTGTATAGGGAGAGCCGGCGGAGAAAGGTGAGATGGCGACAGAGGATCGGTGATTCAAAACCTGAACCACAATAGAAGACGTAGAACCTCTTAATATTTCCTGCATGGTATTGTCTACTTAGCGGATGACTAGCATGGCAGGTTGAAACATGTGCTGCAAGCGAAAGGATTTCGAAACATGCCCCCCCAGCGCTCTTCCCCAGATCCCCCTAGGTAGGTTTGCTGAATAGATTGCGAAATGATTGACGCGTGTATTCCATAGCATCTACATGCGACGATGCAGAATGGAATACCGGCTACTACATCCGAAGTAGGCCACCCCTCCACCAGAATATTCTATTGGTCCATTTTTGGGATATTCGCGGAAGGATATGCCGTAGTGCAAACCCCGCATTCTCGAGTATCAATTATTTTGTTTAGCATACCGGGAAAGCGGGGCTAGAGTGATTGATAAAGGTCAACTTTGGGACCATGTGCTTCAGATTTCCGGAAAGCTAATCCGCAGAATAATGGCCCATTGGCGTAACTTCAAAAATCCCGTAAAAGTTATAAATAAGCTCTAAAGTAGGCCCAGAGATACCTTCTGTAATCCACGTCATCTAGTCACCATGGTTGTCAATCAGATTGTACCAGAGACATTCTATGTACCTCCCACTGCCCATTCTCCCAATTCAAAATTCCCCGCCGTACTCTATAGGGACGTTTTCGTCACAAAAACACCAGACGCTATCTATGAAGACATGGAAACAAGCGAGTGGACCCAAGGGGGTCATTGGAAGATTGAGGGTAATGTGTTGGCGGCAACCCCGCATTATCACACCATCAGTCATGAGGCCTATATAGTCTTGAAAGGAAGTGCCACTTACCTCCTTGGAAAGTCGCCGCTCGATCCGGAGGTTGACGAGAATGGGAAGCCTGTCGGAGTTACATTTACGATCAACCCCGGGGACATGATCGTATGGCCGGTAAATCTTTACTCACGTCGAGGAATAGACGCGGAGCTAATCAAGCCAAGGCGGGCGTGTCACACTGCGTCACCAAGATATCAGATGATTTTGAAATTCTAGGCTATTATCCTTTGGTGAGTAGGCGTGAAATTGACTGTATTGCTGCACGGTTGACCCATGACTAGCATTCACGTAATACTCGGGAGCGGCCGTTTGACCGAGAGATGGGCTTGGACACTGTGGAGGTGACAAACCAGAAGCGTGAGAGATGTGAACTAGTCCCGACTCCAGTGTACGATCCTGTGTATGGAAAAGACGGTCCGCTGCCTAATTTGTGGAAAAAGATGAACATGTGATGAAGTTAATTTATGAAGCTAATTCCGAAGAATGGTGGGGGTGTTATTTATCTTATTTATTTATATTATTTATCTATCTTATTTATCTAAATTCTTCTTCAACTTATTTCCCGGAGATTTAGTGTTGGCCACCTTGCTACCGATGAATGAGGACAAAACCACTCCTTGTCTGGGTCACTCTAATCTCCAACCTCTGCACAGGCGGCTTGCGTCATGCCTGAGTGAATCTACCTATGTTACACCTCCCATTTCAAAAATGTGCCCCACCCAATTCGGTTTGTCTGGGCAGCTGGGTGTGCTTGTAGGGCGTGCAGCCTGAATTTACAGGCGAACTCCGAAATGTTTGCAGAGGTCCATGTTTGCTACTTTGCTGGCTTTTCAGCTTTGACTCACCACCCTAAGACTTTCTGCCCCCTCCTCCTCTCTCTCTCTTCCCCCCCTCTCTCCCTTCCTTTCTTTTTCGTTGCCCCAGCTGATCCTGACTGAGAGGCAAGATTGTCTGTCAGCAGCGACAATGTGATGGATCCACTTACACTTTATCGTGCCAGAACCAAGCAACGACCCGCCGTGCCCTTTCTCATCGGCCCAGTCGAAGTTGGCAGTCGCGAGAAGCAAGGTGTATGGCGACGAACATGCGATGATACTCACAAAAACGGGCAGGGACTCACCGGCGACAGGTGTCATAATGATCAAGGTAGACAGATTTCCATCTGATCGCGCTTTTTATCTAACCAACTTCCACTGTCGCAAGAGGTATGGTCGGTGGTAGTTTGATGCGAGGCGCTTCCGCTAACAACTCATCGTAACAGGGCGGAAACTGATTCCCACTATCTTGGCCGCTCACCATATCGACACTGGACAAGCCGACAACCGTCGAGATGACAACGAATCGACAGTTGACATTGGATGTCCTTGGGACCCCTTCGAGAAAACCCGGTATGAGCAACATGGAAAACGTCCCAGCCCATTCCGTTTGTGTGAGTAACCTAAAACGTTGGCGCCATTCTTCGTGCGTGAGGACACCGGTATCTGGGAGTGCAGCTAGCCCGCTAACGCTCCGTTGGGTTAGAATCAAGCCATGGCTTGCCTCGCCTTTCTTTTTCCGTTGACCCCTCCGAAGTTGATCATCGTGTGAGGTAAGATTCTCGGTAGCGAGGATGTGATGAGCTTACTGACACTCTATCGCCTGGCAGGCCACGCCCTCAAATGAGGCTCCAGCTTTGCCCACCTCGTGGTTCGACCCATTTATCTTTTGATACATATACAAGGAACCATGCGCTAGGAGGTACAGCCTCCGAACGAGCAGGTGGAGTGCCCTGCAGAGGAACTGCTGCCCGAACGTTTACTGTCGAAGCGGTATGATTGATGATAGTTTGATTTGAAGTGCTCACTCTAACAACTGATTCATGCAGATCATCCCCACTACATTCACCAGCCATGTCGGCAACATCAGATGAGCAGGTCACCACCGAAAGGGTAGATACTGCTATCAAAGAAGAGAACTTGACGTTGAGCATGTTGAGGGAGGCCAGTCTACCTCCCATCAAGGTGGCCAAGATTGATGAACCAACTTTGCGGATTCCAAACACCTGTTGTACCTGTCCAAGGCTGGGTAGGAGCCTTCATTGTACACACACACACACACACGCGCGCTGTCTTGGCCTTGGTGCCGCAACTCACTGTTTCCTTCTCGCTAGAGAAGTTGCTCTCCATAACAGAGGATGGATTAAATATCAGTCGATCCTGAACACCGTATGGTCGACGAAATGTTTAGGCTCGCAGGAAGAGATCCCAAAGACCACCAAAAGTGTTGGACTCCTTGCATCGATAAAGTGGCTGTCACCAAAGTCTTGTCTGCGAGGACGTTTTCTGGTTGGGAAAGCCACAAACAGCTGAGCATCGACTTCACTCACTTGGCTTGGGTACAGACCGACCAAGGAGGCATATGGAGGTTGTGCGCGCCAACCATTGTAGCAGCTTCTGGTGCGAAGAATATTCGGAATGTCAGAGGCGGCGAGAAGGACAAAGCTTCAGACACGATGCGGCGCTTTGATATGTGGTCCTATGTGGGTATAGCAATTGATGCATATCCAACCTTCAAGATGAATGGAATTTTCTTCCTTTAAGGAAAGGAACAGCTGAAAAAAGTGGCAGCACTTTGGGGAAGGACAAACCTATCTACTTCCAATCCTATGGCACGATTGCCCTCGTGCCAGCACTCAGCTTCGAAGCCTTTAGATTACGATGCCCTACGAACGCTGTATCATCTATGAGGGTGACGCCCCTCCCGAATCTGAATCTGCACATCGCTATGTGCACAAAAAGATCTGAGCCAATGGCATTCAATTCACAAAGGCCGAAATAAAACAGCTCAAGAAGAATTTTAAAGGCCCATTGGCATCAGGTGGTGGCTTATGATCAAAAACCAAGGTCAGGCTTATCATATACAACTTTGAAGAGGTCGATGTTCAAAATCATCTTGAAATAAACTCCTGACAAATCGACTTTTTTCAAGAGTTGCCCGGATGCCAATGGACCATGTGTTGCCGGAGCTTGGTATGAATGCTCCAAAAAGGCTCGGGACATGGTGGACGTTCGTGAGTATCAATCCGATGTCTCACGAGTCTTGAGCCCATCACCAGAAACTCCCACAAAAAAGTCGAGGTTACTATCACTCGCCATCAGGCGATGGATGCTGCAGGCGATATCTTCGACAAAATTGGGAGTTGGGAGCATGACCCCGAATCATTGACCAAACCGGTGGACGACTGGCTGTCGATTTCACGAATCCGACTGCTGCCGCAGGACGCGAAGTAAAAATTGTGGATGTGGTGTTCCGGTTTCAACAAGAAATGGCTGGAGGAGATAAAGGCAGCCAGTGAAGATACGAGCGAGTTCACTTACTTCGAGAAGCAAACGCTGCCAAAGATCAACTTCATGGCAGACTTGATGGAGAACCCGATCAGGGATCTCCAGGTCTTCGCCAAAGCCGTTGACAATAAAAAAAGACGCGCTGGTTTGCATGTCATTGGCGACCAATTGGTCACGGCAACTAGAGCCGTGGCCAGAATTGATACCGAGGCAAGGAACCGACTGAAGCAGAACCTCGAACTATCCCGATCTTTGCAGCAGTCGTTGGATGATGCGAAGGGCTTGGCCAAGAAGCGGTCATATGACGATTACATTGCCTTGCACCCGTATTCGGCTCGGGATAAGTTCCAGACGAAGCGAATGGGCCATATCGTCCGACTCTTGCCCGGTGAGAACAGCGACATCTCACAGGCTGTCTGGGACGGTATCGGGTCAATCGCAACCCTAAACTAAGTAAACGAGTTGAAGATGATCCGTCACAGCTGGATCAAGCGATCACAAAACTGAGTGACCGCCCATCTTCGATGGATATCAGGGAGGTGGTGTGGTGGCGAGGGAGGGCTTGGACTAGACGGAACGTTTGGGCTGAAAGGAGACGCTGTTTAAGCCTGATCGCACCTCTTTGTGACCTACTCTAAGTTTATCAATAAAATGCCAGGCTAAACGTTCGATCACGCAAATCCAGGACACTAATAATAAATAATAACCTAAAAAATATAAGATAAGTCAATAAATGAATAACCATGTATTATTTATTTATCTTTAATTATTTATGTACCATATTTATTTTCCTTAAGCATTGAGGCTGGGTGGACTTGTATTTTCCTGCCGCTGTTTCATGCCCAACTCGGAAGCCTCGGTTCCAAAGAGCAACCAGATCTCCATCACATGACTGTTTGCAGTCGCATAATCCATGTTCTACACCACAGAATCATCGGCGAGCTCGTCGGGAAAGACCTGGACTTCTCGGGCTTGGCCAGCAATATTGAAATTGATCTTCAGCGTCTCGCTCAGGTTCCCGGTTGTTTCGCTGGAATCCGAGTCGAAACCAATCCCAGTGTCACAAAGAAGCTTATCAGAGTCTGCATTAGTATAGTCTTGCACCTTGATACGTCCTATTGCTTTGGACAGGAGCCGTTCGTTGAATTCTCAGGTCCCCGATTCAATATCCAGCCCACTGATCTGAGTGTAGATCTCATCCATGTTCAACTGGCTGAGTCGCTTCGCCCGAAGGTCTTGCAGGATCTCCAGGAAAGCAGCACGGCGCAGAACACGATCTCGGTCCTTCTTTGCGGCAAGATCTCCATCGTGTGGGTACTCGTGCTCGGTGTCTCGCAGCTTCTCAACGAGCAAGTTCAAGACGGGCCCCATCGCGTTCAGCTGCTTCTGGTTGAGTTTCGTGACTGCGAGCATATCTCGAACGTGCTTTGGTTGTTCTTGGGCATCGTCCTGTCCGAGGGCAACCGCCGTGAGATCAACCAGGGTAGTTTTGTTTGCGGTGTAGTAATGCTCCATCACCGCAGAGTAAGGGTCGTGAGCCATGATGGCTCGAGTTCGCTCAGAACCAACCTTGTCTGAAAGCTCCAGGGCAGCATGTCTCCAGAGACTGTAAAAGGACACAGACCCAAGAAACCCAATCTTTGTAGCACGCAGAGACAGGTGGTCAGCGAAAGACTCTGATGCTCATGGCTTGTTGAGGCCAACACCCAATCCGCGCTTGGTTCCTGCAACTGGAACCGGTTTGTCGAGTAACATTGCCCGCTTAGGACCGAGGATGTTGCTTTTCAGATTTCTGATAGTCACCTTGACCAGGAACTTCCCTGGTCCGTTCATGCGTTCGATCTGCAAATCCTTCCATGCCAAGAAGGGAAGAGGATTGGCAGTCCAGTCGTTGTGGGAAGGCGGCCCAAGAGACCCAAGTCGAAGTGCTGCTAGACGGCCCAGAACCCATGCTGGGCGGTGGCACTCCGCGAGTTCAATGCAAGGGGTGAATCGAATCTCAAAACCCATCAACTGAAGAAACTCCTAGGTGTCAATTTGTGTGTTGTTTTTGACCGTTTGTCGACATGCCCGAATCTTGAACTTGGAGTTCAAGTATCTCATCATCCCCGTCAGACCGAGCTCAAGCCGAGCGTATGAAGGTGGCTTGATGCCGCGTTCGCCACACTTCCTCTTGAACCAGAATTGCAAGCGCCTTCTGCATTCGATGAGGACCCCATTGCCGATAGAGTCGCCGTTGACCTATCGAGGAACGCAATTTGGAACGCAATTTGGAGCGCAAATATTATTAATTGTCGAAGCCGATGGGACAACACACGAAAGGTCTGGGCACCTCCTTGAGGGTCCGGGAAGCAAATGGCATCAATGGCTGCTTCATCGTCGGGAATCTGGTATTGGCCGCTGGCCAGGATGCCAGCTTTGGCCCATCTTCGGTATAAAGACAAGACACGACCTTGTTGGCGTTGTGCTGACAAAGCGTGGTGTCGGAAACCGTGGGCGAGGTTGTTTAACTCCTTGGATTGGTCGTAGAGCTCTTGGAACACTGCACAATCGTCAAAGCTGCCCCCCCAGGATGAAGAGGGAATCTGAAAATTTCGGTGTCTTTCGGCCTTTTGAATATCGTCTCACACCCAAGACATGTGCATCCACTGAACGAAGCTCTTGCTTTGGCGTGAAAGGCAATGAGGTTGTTGGTAATGAAATGGTACTCTGTGTTTGATGGTGGAAACATGGAAATGTGAAAGCGGGGTAAATTTTTGAGTCACTGGCGTGTTGTGAGTTTCCATGTGCTTTTATGGGCTTCCATGTGGTTCTGTGATTTTCGGTCAATTTTATTCACTACAGTTGAGTGCTTGCAGTGAATCACTGAAACTGAGACTAGAAACACTTTGACAAGCATTTGCCAGATAGATAAGTTGAGTGAGGAGATGTAGATTCCAAGTTCAGGAGTGTTTCCCAGTGATCATCTCCAGTAAGATCCTCGTGACGGTTTCATGGAGATCAGCTTTCTCAGAACCAGGGTCAAGGAACAAAGAGGGTGAATGGTGGGAGCAAATTTGTCTTCCAAATGTTGGTGGGCGATCGAGGAGTGGTGAACAGGTTTAAGTTGAAATCAAAATGTCTGTCCTCAACTCGAGTTTGTTATTAAAGAATAATGATAGTGGTCCCAGTCTTAATACCATGAATTGGTTAACGCGTTGGTAGGTTGTAGTGGGCTCGAATTCCCCACTCTCTATTGGAATCGCCTTACTAGCATAATTCCGCTTGATCACATCATAACGCAGCCTGCAACGCCTGCATATACTTGGATAAAGATTGCGATTAAAATTTTTTCTAGGTTGGAGCAAAATTCTAAGTTGATTCCCACACAAAATGGCAACTGAGGAAAGCAAACCGAGACTGTTCGTGGCAATATGATTGAAGATGCGTAATTAAGGAGGACTGTCCCATTGCTGCTGGCATTTCCAGGGCAAATGGACTCAAAGATATGTTGAATTATTCAAGAATCTGACAAATGAATTAATATAAAAAATGAATTTTGAGAATGTAAGCATAAATACGACATTTAACTCCCAACCAAATTGTCATCGTGTGCTAGACTTCTTCATGAGTGATTTGCCCTTGTCTCTAACATCCCCATTTTAATCATCAAAGTATTGTGTTTAATTGGCCAATAGCGATTTGGCCCCACTAATTATGCGCTAAAGCCCTGCTTTTCCTTTATGGGTTGCCTTTGGATCGGTCGCTTCCAACAAGTTCTGGATCCCGATCCACAACACCAACATCCGATGTGGTGTAACGGTTATCATTCCGCGTTTTCATCATGGAAACGTACCGCGGCGACCGGGGTTCGACTCCCCGCATCGGAGATAACGAGCCGTTAAGCTCTTCTTTTTGTTGTTGTTGTTGTGTTCTTTTTTCCTCGCGAGGTGGGTGTGGATGGATGGTGGTGAGTGCGGGTGTAAGTGTGGGTTGACGAAGTGGAATTGTAGTGGAGGCAAGAACTTCTGGATCTATTGGGTGTCATAAAATAACAAGAGGAATATTTGAAGGAAAAAAACGATAATTTATGAATATTTATAGCGAAATACTTCCATGCCGTACGACTCATATCGTGGAGCGGGAAAGAAAAACGAATGAATCAATAAATACGGAACCAAGTTTTCTTCACGCTTCCTTCCCCATCACTGAGGAGTCTAAACCAAATAACACCCAGGAGATGTATATTCATCAAAATTCAAGGTCGTCTGGCAGAGCTTGAGACACAGTGTTACAGGTGCGCTGACTGGACGATGCACCTACAACCAATGGGAGTCGTATGGAAGCTGCTAGGGTCTTCTAGCAGATTAGAGATCATTCAGGACTGTTTGAGCGATTTGCAGGGCCACACGGGGTCTGAGGGTTATGTCCACCGCCTGCATGAGCGTCTGTGCTAGCCCACTCTCACTTTCATTTCGCAGTCGCCATCCTGCGCCATGTTTTTACGCCGGTGTGGTGTGAGTAACATGTTCTTCTTAGCTGTTCCTAGCAGGGCTGACGTGGGCCGCGTGAAATGTATCTGTAGACCGGTAATCACGGACCTTCAATTATGCGGCCCGACTCTTGACAACACCGGGGTTCTTATTTGTGGTAGGTTGATGCTGCCCCTGTAGTAGGACCTTTCGGATTGGAATACTCTATCCACGCTAAACCCCGTACCCGACCGCGCCGTTTTAGGGTACTAAAAAGTTATCAATTTGAGGGTATGATCCTGCAGACTAGGCTATATCATTGTTTTTCGCTAATCCTGAGTGGGTAAATTCCTTTTAGACCGTAGAAGGGGAATGGCGTTCCATAGAACCATCATTTTGTCAGGCCAATCAGTTGTTATATTAATCACGATGGGGGATTTCCGGGGTGACATTATGTAGTATTTGCTGTCTCCTTGTAATGAGATACTTAGAGCAATAAGTGTGAAGATAATTTCGATTGTATTTCAGGCGCCATTCGGCATGGCCCTGGACATAGGAATAACTGGTCTGGTGGCAAGGGGCTGGGTCATGCATGCACAAATGAGAAGCAAATTATAAAAGAATGCTTAGCAATGGGATTATATAATTTATAATGATACTGAAAACTTTTATTTGATACTTGAAAGGTCAATTTGACCAAGCTAGGATGTGTTGATTGAGCTTAGCGTGATCTCTCAATTGAGAATCATGGCCAGCAAGACGCATGTAAACCAGTGAACGACCCATATTAATCCCTCGTGGAACTCAATGATGTATGGAGCTCGCTAATGATCTGACCCATCCTGGCTTGCGAAGCAGCAATAGATAATGGGTTTCCGAGCCCAGGCGGAGCGCGATGATGAGGTTCGTGATTAAGGTATCTTTCAAGGGCAGGTGTGTAGGGACCGGTCTGACTCGGGCTAAATATATGAGCTATTAGAAGAAAACAGAAATACGTGAGATAAAAAATGCGAAGCGTCACATACACAGCTGGCTTTTTGGTGTCTTTCGATCCCTTTGGCATCGCGTTGGCGTAGTATCTCCGGGTATTGGACATGGACGATGCGGATAATATACAAAAAGGTGAGGAGTGGGTGGAATATGAGGGTCTTTCTTGAAGATAACAAGAAGAAGTCCCTTGCTTTTATTGATTGCTAAACCACTCCCATTATTGTATTGACCGCCGTCGTCCGCATCTGTCCGTTTTGCGCACACCCTTTTGCGAGGCGACACGTTTAATCTTGCACAAGCAGAGGCACCCAACGCCAATTTCCATAAAGAGGGATAGCTGGAAAGACCGGTGTTGGAAATGGTTCTTCGTTGGTGAGCTGAAGGGACCATGGCTTAAGTGCCCTCTCGCCACCTATCGGATGGATGAGCAAGCACGGACCGTGATGGCAGCACATTCATTAGTCTGTCAATCTACCCCACTGTTGGAGCCGTTACGGCTTACACTGAGGCTGACCGTCAAGACCGTCTGCTGGTTGGATTGGGCAGTGCCTGCCGCCGCTTGCCGTCACATTGCCTGCTGGTGTCCCTGCACACTTTCAAAGTCCGAGCGAATGATGTATAACATGGCTTTGACCCGAGAGCCTGATGGTCCTAAGCTATGAGTCGTGTGTGTTAAACTTGCATGCAGGAGACAATCAGGCACCCAGAGACAGGTGGAACCAGTGGCTGACGTAGCTGTAAGAGAGAAAACGCCGACCGAGTAGTCGATGGAGTCATCTTCGTCGCTGTTCAACTATTGGGCTGTTTGATCTGGACCTTCGTGTGTCAGGGGGAATGCGCACCGCTTCTTTGAGATGTGATTTCATCGAAGGTGCTCATCACTCAGTGGACGTCTGTCCATATGTTAAGTGTGAGCTCTACAAGTGTAATCGGTGTTGTTGCCATTTCGATGCCGACGGAACATTTTGAAATTGATTTGGAGCCCCCGCTTCGAAACCGCTTTCCTGAATCCAGGCCTGAATGTTTAAATAACCGCCGCCGCACCCGCCGCACCGGGTGGTTTATGGGAGGGTGTGTGTGTTTGGAGTCGCATTTTTCTGAGACAGCCGTTTTGTCCGGCGCGGATAAACCGGACTCGACAGCCTCATTCGGTGCGTTGTCGAAACAGAGTGCATGTCCAGCCTAATCAATGGCTGGGTATTATGGGGTTGCTCGTCGTCTGCATCTTTCGTCTTCTTTCTCCCCTTTTAAAAAAAGACTAAAAAAGAAGAATCAGAGTCTTTTAGGTTGTATTAATAGTCTTGACCATGTCCATCCTCCGATGTAGGGAGGCATGTGATAAGTGAGTCTCTGTAGGAGCACATGTGAGAAAGAAGCGGGGCCAAACGTGGAATAAAAAAGAAACGCAAGCGTGAGGGGAAAAAGCCGTATGCCGCCGTGAACTTGCAGGAGTTGGCAGTACTTGCCATGGCCCTAGATCGCGCTTTTTTAGTCAGTGGTTGTGCATCGCATGCCCGCTCACCCGCTCTTGCAGTGTAAATGCTTTACAAGGGTCGCAACGCAGCAAGACGGCAGTAGCAAGGTCACATTGGCATGCAATGGTTATGCAATGCCAACATGGCCGCTGCCGAGCATAAAGCACTTTGCTTACCTCCTTCTGCACATATTCTTTTTTAGTAGGGTGTCAGGGATAGCAGACAGCTCTGTATTGTTCTTGTCCGAGGCCATAGCCTCCACTGGATCTATTCCCCTATGGTGTGATTTCGTGTTCTTGGCATGTCCGCAATGAGATAGTGGTCGCTGGACTCAGGCGTTCTTCCCCCACATTCCTTTTACCAGCGTCCACTTCCCGTATTTGGCTGGAACTACCGCATCCAGATATTTTGCATTATTTGTAAAAATGATTGTTAAAGTCGTGGAAGGGCTATGTCATAAAATGCCTCGATAAGCAGACTCCATTCTGCTGGCTGAAGACCACTAAATGACGTATTCAATAATCAACGCTGAATCAAAGCATAGAGTTTTGATTTTCCATGTACTAGTCCAAGCAGCACCACTGACCCTCGTGGTCGAGCGAAGCACTACGAGCCAGACAATATTAGCAAGCCTTGGCAGAGTGGTTTCTCATTGGGCTGCCCACCCACCTCGGACTACGATAAACAAAAAACACCCCTTTTTGCCATATTTCGAGATTTGATTGTTCAGGCAACGAACTAGTTGCTATTTATTCGCGTAGCCCGAAATTAGACAAAAGTCGAGACTGGACAATGCTCTCCACCCCTCAACCCCCGCTTGCGGCTGAAGGACTAGGCCACTAACGAGGCTGACGGAGCCCCGCCCAGCCCATGACTGTAGCCGCCGTAATCCTTCATCTCCATCTCTTTAGCTGTTTGGCAGCAAGAGTTCAGAGCTGGACGCCTGTAACCACCTCCTTCGTCGAACTTCCTGTTACGAATCCCGAAGTCACGACCGGACAAGCGCGCGACATGCCGAAGCCTCGAAATGGCTGGCGCTTATCTCGGAGAGCTTCCTGAGCTAGTGCGAGACTCAAAGCTGCCAGCGACCTTCCACTACGACGGACAGCGACATTGCGTCGTCCACACTCGAGCGACAAGCTATAGAGGCAGGAAGAGTCAGGAAGTGTGGGTAGATTTACAAAACCTGGGCAGCGGCGGGCAGGGCTCGGTTGACTTGCAGGTCAGCGAGCAATTTGGCCAACGCCAGTACCGAGCTGTCAAAAGCATCAGGATATCGGAGAGCCAACGCAAGGTCAAGTCAGAGTTGATCGTCCGAGAGCTTGAGGCAATTTTCAAGTTTTCGCAAGCAAGGGTAATTTGCTTCTGATCGAGAGTCACTTGGCCTGTGCTGATGTTGCTTGGTAGTACTCTACCCTCTTTGTTAAGGCGCACGGATGGTTTACCAGCCCGACTCATATATATATTGCGATGGAACACTGCAGTCTGGGGGATCTAAAGGAATATCTTCAGGACCCTGACAAATGTCCGAACGGCCGCTTATCTGAAGATGAGGCACGAGATGTTGCTGCGCAGATTGTGGATGCCCTATCAAGAATGCACGAAGAGAACTATACCCACCGAGATATCAAACCTGCAGTACGGCTTTCTAAATGATGGCACTTCAAGTTGCGAAAAAGGTGCTAACTGATGTTTCTCAGAATATCCTGATTCAGTCCCACCCTCCAAGCGACTGGTGGGTAAAGTTGGGAGATTTTGGACTCAGCAAACGAACCGCCGAAATGGCCGATTCCACCACAGTACGAGGAACAAGAAGTTTTATGCCACCAGAGTTGCTTGGTTACCACGGAGATTCCAGAATGGCTAGCCCCTATGCTGTAGATATCTGGTGTCTGGGGGAGACCATCTTCAGAGCTATTTCCGGGCAGTCTACCTTTCAAAATGAAGCATTGGTGGGTAATTATTATAATGGTTTAATTAAATTCCCTAGGTCGGTTTTGGAAAGACTACAAGTGAGTCAAGAGGCAATAGGGTTCCTAAACTCCCTTATCCTGCCAGACCCAGAGAAGCGCCTTACTGCAAAAGATGCATTAATACATCCATGGATCGAGATAGAGGCTGGGTCGCCGCAGATAGGGAATGTTTCCAGCTTGCTGCAACGCAGTGAGATTCCTGGTGTTGGGTTTCTTCAAGCTATACCCAACCAAACAGAGGCATCTGAGGCTTCGGCTTCCTGGACAGAGACGATTACACAAGGCCCCGATTTCGTACCCCCGAAAAGTACAGTGGAAGAAATAACGCAGAGACAACCTGGAAGTGCGCCGCCCGACGAGAAATCGACATATTCCATTCCCGAGGACGGAACACCCGTTACTACCCCCACTCGCGGTCACAAGGCAAACCGCTCACAGACCTCGTTGCTGATCGAATACTTTGAGGGCGGTGAGCGACGTCGGCTTCCGCCTCAAAATGATACACCAACCAATATCTCACAAGACCAGGCAGATTCACCCTCAGCTTCATGGGAAAGCACAATATCTCAGGGCGTATCGCCCTTTCCATCGCTAAGTGGAATGAGAGAGGAGGTGACTCAGATTCAAAATGGGTACACGCAGTTCGAAGAACAACCACGTGATAATGGGCCGTATTTCAGTGCTCCAATACATTATTCCACTCACAATCACAATATCGAGTCTCCTGTCCGCCCGGCCAAGGTGCCTCTGAGTAATCCATTCGTTCAACCAGGCTCTGATATTCAGGCAGGCATGGACGAAGAAGGTTGGCCCCTTAAGACCTCGC
The DNA here is from genome assembly GCA_020623665.1 of Calonectria multiphialidica. Classification (NCBI taxonomy): domain Eukaryota; kingdom Fungi; phylum Ascomycota; class Sordariomycetes; order Hypocreales; family Nectriaceae; genus Calonectria; species Calonectria multiphialidica. The sequence continues at coordinate 460,023 of JAHVYC010000007.1, forward strand.
GGGCAGAAGATGAGGTGAGCAGATTGAAACCCATCGACCCCGAGGATGGGAACATCAGCTATGAGTTTTTGGATTCAAAACAAATCTCATTATACCGAGGAAACCTCATATTGGATTGTCTTGTATCCCAGGATGTGCTCGACACTATACCCCATGGCGAGCGGGATGAATTCACGCACTGGCGATATACAGCCGTTACATGCCCACCAGAAGACATGCTGCGGCACAATTACGTCTTCCGCCCTTCGCTTTTTGCCAAGAAACGGCCGATTAATATCATACTTGCCTTTAGGCTGAACCCTACGGAAAAGTTAAACAAATTTCTTATGCGATGGCACTTTATTGTTGCGTCCATTCAAGCAATCCAGTCCAAAACGGTCGAACAAACCGGCGAGCAAGCGTGGAAGCATATTATAGTTCATATCCACGGCCCAAATAATTGGGACGGCCTGGGACCAAGCATTGAGTCGATCTTGAAGCGAATGTTTGTGAAGCCAACTCTGGACTTTACCGTTGGTATGATCGATAATGAACGCCTGAGTCCTGTGTTCCACGAAAAGTCTACGCAGTTAAGGGGGAAAATGTTACATGGCACTGTTCGCGAAGTGAGTTGTATAACCTTCATTGAAATAAATACCTCTGTTACTATCTACCGACCAGGATTGCTGACTAGCGTTTTGTTATTTATTAATAGTACACTACCCAGATAAATCCCAACCCCCCCGAATTTATAACCACAATTGCTATCCAGACAATTTCCACAGCGGGCGTTGGAGACGGCTACGAACATGCTACTTACGAATATAATCCTCATAGCTGGATGAGAGCTGTTGGAAAAGTCGTAAACGCTGGGATCATTGTTGACTTGACGAGAATAGATGAGACGGACCTTTGGGCAACACAGTTCATCTGCGAAGCGTGGCCCAAGCTTCATAAGTTTTCTGACGAGTTTAAAATCATCTCGTTGGGCAGTCTGTTGATGCGATTGAATATGAAACAGGACCTAAAGAAGACTTGGAGGAAGAATCCCCTGGACGCGGCGAGGAGATTTTTTACATAATGCCCAGGTAATATATCTATTTGCGGATCAGAAGGCTTGGAAAGGTATCTCTGGAAGCGTCCAGTATAAAAGGATAGGTACTCTACCGAGCAAGAACGCTTTAGTTATGCAATTTTATGTGGCTGCGTTTCTCGGGAAGCTTGTGTGACTGTTCTCGCTATATGGAGTGTTTTTGTAGAAATGTCGCTCTCTATTATGCCCGAGGCTAAAATGATGTTGCGTACGTCTACAGAAGAATCTTGACCGATGGGTCTCAACGGAAAGGGTGAAGGGGGTATATTGAAATGAAATTGCTGCCCGAGCCCAATAACTTTGGATGCCATCACGCATTTGGAAGTATAATCAAGGTAAACACGATCCAGCCAGATGGGGTGTGTTAAACTATCTTCTATCGTAGAGAAGCTGTGACGAGGCTACTGATGACAGATTTTGCTTTATGCTCCCGGTCCCTCTTCACACTATAAATTACCAGATAAGTCGCACTGAGCGAGTTATAGCTGCGTCATCCAAGAATGGAGCCTCCTCCAAGTTGCATTTGGTGTCTCCTTTCTCATCTAACCAGGCACCCTCATCAACTATCGAAATCACTTCCTTTGAATAGGCCACCTCCTGTCGACTCACAAATGCGTCATCCCGAGGAATCCATAGTTTTGGTTGTGGTAACCAAGTCTCAGGGGGCAAATAGCATCGAGGTTTATGCTCTTCCGAAAACCCCTCCCCGGCAGATAATTGAGATGCCATGTGCTGGAATGCTTGAAAGTCTTCATAGAACTGAGGCCTAAACCACTCTGTAAATATGCACGGTGGCAATCTTGAACTCATTCCCTGCAATCCAGTTTCGTCAGCCTCATCATATTTTCTGGACTCTTCCGCGTACTCAGGCAGCCCAGAAAATGGTGTTGTGACAACTTCTGTGCTCATGGCGCTTAAATTATCCCCGCTTCTTCTTCCGAGGAGCGTTTCGTTGGAGTATGATTCATAGTTGGAGCCAGTAATTGTTATAGAAACTGATCCATCTCGCACAAGATTCTTTTGTTGGAGTCTTGAAATTCTTGGAGTGCATGGAGGTTCCTCATTCTCGATTATACGAGATCTGGGAGTATTGTGCACCAACGGATTGATGGCCACCCAGATTGAGATGTGCGCTAAAGCTGTGCATGCAAAGAGTAGCACAATGAGGGAGAGTTGGACATGGAGCTTATTCTGCAAAAAGAGTCCAAAGAAGTAAATCTCCGCACAGTATAGTCCTACCGTGAGATGCAGAAGGGCTTGGGGGTAAAACAGGCCCTTGCTGTCCAGGCTTTTTGTATCATATACGTAAAGTAGGTTGTACTTGTAAACGAAATATACAAAGCAGATCCCTGCCCCTGCAAAGAGGAGAATAAGGGGGGCGACACAGCTGCAAACAATCGCTTCATGATATTAGCATACGAAAATTTGACAGTATCAGAAAAAGATTACCTATTACGCCAATGAGTTCAAATGTCGGATAAATGCCTCCCAACTGGAGCACGCTCAAGTCGTGCCATCTTTCAAAACGCAATCGTGGATTGCCCTCAAACTTGGCCTTAGCCCCGTGGCGAAGCAGTTGAAGGATCTGTACAAGCTCGCCAGCGCCTGCTTGGAGGCATAGGACCAAAATATATGAGTAGTAGAAAACTGTCCGAGCAGGAACATAGCCCAATAACCAGTTGTCCAGGTCGAACGCAAGGGACGGTTGCCTCAAAAATATCAAAGGTAGCAAAAAAACATCAACAATCTGAAATATAAAAAATGCTTTCTGGACGAACAGCTCTACCATCGATAGAGATTGAACTCCCGAAAACTTTGCACAGGGTCTTAGCAATGCTGGGATGAAACCCATCCACAGCCAGAGGACCAACGCTTGAACGAGACCACCAATGGTGTTTTCTGCCAATGGCGATAACTTGGGAACATGTGGGCTTTCGAGCAAAGCCTGTCTCAAGGCACGGCCACCCCCTAGGGCGGATATTATCAAAGTTGGAATCCACCAGGTTGCCAATGCGATGCCAATTACACCGAAGATGACACATCTTCGCAGTATCTTCTCCCACCATTTGATTCCTATTGTGCTCCATATAACCTCGTTTGGCTTGATACCAACAAGGGGATGATGCATGCGGAAAGGGGTGTGATGCACAAGGACCTGGCAGGCCTCCATTGCTTTGCGCTGCGAGTCAAATTCCACAAATATTCCACCTAGTGGTGTGCCATGACCATAATCGATCTCTTCGCGTAGCTTTTCAATCTTTGTTTCGAGAGATTGCAGAGTTGATCTGGCCCACTCAATGGTATCGACTTTTCGTCCGAGATTGACGAACTTGCGATGTGAGGGCCTGGAAGTGACGGGGATATACTGTGCCGCCACCGAACCATCTGTGTCTGGGATACTGGAGTGTAATCCATAAGGATGGAGGTATTCCAGTTTCTGAAATTTGTGTTGACCTATAGATAGTGCTGCAGGAGACTGCAAATACGCCGAGGCCGATTCAGTAAAATCGCTTCTGTTTTTCTTCTGGCCCATCTCTGCTACTGGAGGACCATGAACCATCAAGGGGATGGGATCGTACAGCAACTCTTTGTTTCGAGCAGCGTTTGCACTTTTGATTAATTTTATCTCAGCCTTTTCCAAACTAAAGGCGACTTTCTCCCTCTCTTTCACCAGGCTTCTCAGTTTTTTAGCGCCTTTTGGGATCCAGACGGAGACCACAGAATCTCCAAAAAGTTTTCGGATCTTCGACTCCTCTGCATATGCTTTCGGAACTGCCGTGAAAAGAACAGTTCGAGATGATAGACGGAGGGCATGGTTAGGCGACAAAAGATAGGCATGTCTGAGATTGACATAATAAATGAGCTCACGATATATCACGAATAAGATGAAGCATGTTATACTCGTCAATATAGTCCATATCAAAGATTTGGGAAACTAACTGGAGTAGACCCATAATACTACAACATGGGCGTAGAATTTATTTGGGCTGGCGACATTGGTAATCATGATGCGATCTATTGTGCCATCCCCTACCCGTTCCCCACTTGTGATGTGTACGGGAAGTAAAATTGGCCATGTAAGGCATATGCCGACTGAAAAGATTGTTCCCAGAACTTTAAGATATCGAAGGAATAAAAAGCCGTCGAGAGAGCATTCGGCAAGCACTAACGAGTCGGAGACGAAGAGAAAGTTCTTGATCCAAACGAAATAGCCGGAGGGCAGCGGTTGGCTCAGTCTTCTTCGTCCAATCTTAGTTCAAATAGTTCATACAAGATCGGAATTTTCCTCATACCCGGAAGATAGAATGCCCGGGATAGTTTTAGGAGAATAAACTCTGGGACATTTATGGCGTAGGAATAGGAAAATAAGTAAACAAACAATCAGGTAGGCGAGTGCAGGGAAGAGGGTAATAAGAACGGGGGCAAAAGAAGTCTTTGACAGCAGTCCCCAAGGATCAAAGGAATGAGAAGTTGATAGTGTCCCTCCACTTTGAGTAGATGCGTCTCCGATCCTTGGGTCTTGTTCAGAAGTGTCATTTAGCTCATCCTGGCATTTGTTAGTTCTGGCCAAGTAGAAAGGTTCTTTTCGTGGGTGCACTCACTCTACGTATCAAATTCGGAATGGCGAGGCCAAGTAACCAGCCACTCTGAGCCATTGTAACTGCCGACCTACAGAGTGTCTTCTCATACGAGACGCATGTCGCATTTCGTGGCGTTCATAAAGTTGGCTTGGAAGGAGTTCAGGTTTTAATTTCGCAAGAGCATAGATATATCTCGACAAGATTCCATACAAATGTAAGGCTTGGCTGACAGCTGCGTTGTGGCTGCGCCCCCGCCACCAAGTACAACCGGCATGTTGGGCGGCACAAATGTCCATGAATAGCTGAGTCTGAAACCGTAACTCGCAGTACCGAAGGGGCCTGCAGACCCGATCACGCCTCGGATTGGGCAGGCTCCAAAAATTGTGGTAAGCCTGGTGGGTCTTGATGCGACGATGGACCCGACAACAATACGAGCAACTGGCAAGTACAGTTGTCAGCGTGGCCGAGCTTGACCAAAAGATCTTCCTGTGCCCCATAGATAAATCCGGCGATTAAACGAAGTGATTGGATCAAGGGAAAAGCTATGCACCCAGCTGGGGCTATCAGTGGGCGCCAGGGTTCGATAGTAATAACCAATGAACTGATTGAGAGCAGTCGCCACCGATAGCCAGAGAGAACTTGGGTAAATAGTGATATTTTCTTCGTATAAAAACAATATCGCAATGTTTTAGAGTAACCAACTCAGTAGGGCTGCTCCACAATGGAGTTCAATCCTACAGTCGATCCGAGCCGAACAAACCCATGTCTTCTGAAGCAAGGGCTAGCCAACCCCGCAAACGGTGTGAGATTGTATTGGTATTATAAATGATTTCATCAAGCCCATTCATCTAATCTTCATCATCTCGGAATAGCCTCAATATGGCCGCCGCAACCTCTACACCGTCGTGATCCAAATGCGCCGTCTCAGCTGCCCTATCCGCATGCCCCAAGTCCTGGATTCCGCCACTGTCCACCCGCATTTGTATTTGACGCAGGACCATGTCCTCGTCAAAGGCCAGGTGCGCCTGCGTCGTGAGCAGCCGGTTGGGAATGTACAATCCCTGAACGGGCGTATGACCACTGCGGCCCCAGACGTCCACCGGAGTATCAGCTGGGAGCAATCCACCAGCAGTCTCGGGAGTAGGCGCTCTGAGAACTTGGTCCTGATGCATCTGATGGAGGTAGATGGTGGTGTCGCGCGTGCGAAAGAGGCGCTGGCCGGTGGGCGTCAAGTCGATGGCGCTGTGGCCGAGCTCCCAGTCGCGGGTCGGCGAGGGCCCAACGGTGCCGCCCAAAAGACGTGCGAGAACTTGATGGCCAAAGCAGACACCTGCGAAGCGAAAATCAGGTCGTTTGATCCATAAATCTGTGTCATTTTAGGTCAGCTATCGAACACTTTTGCACGGAGCACTGCCATGCTACCTTTGAGCAATCGTAGCAAGTCGAGAATCCACGGGTTATCACCGTGGGCATCATACATGCTTCCTGTGATGAGAAGTCCGTCATAGACATCAAATTCCTCCAGCTTAGGGATGCGCCCACCTTTCTCGGTGACCACAAACTCCTGCTCAGTCTCGACGCCGAGAGGCGGGTGGTGGTTGCTACCGGCCTTGCCAAAATGACGATGCAGAATTTCGCCAAATGAGCCTTTCTCATGTTGGGTATCGGGATGAGGCTTGTCGGTCTCTAGGACGAAAACTTTTACGACCGGAGCGTCGATGGTTGGCCTGTAGTGCTGGGCCATGGTGATGTTGTGTCTGTTCTCAGGTGGGTGCAAGTCTACCAATGCCATCTTATTTATTCAGGCAAAAGACTAGATTTGATGGCATGAGAAGTGCGAATTGATTCTCTCAAATTAATAGCCTCTCTTTCCACTCTGTACCAAGTTTCCATCGCCAAGGCGGCTTTACCGATAATGATGCCATGTTGAGATGTGCAGCAGCGCATTCCATAGTCTTGGCCTTGTCTTGACGTCAGCGGAGAAAAAATGGTCTGGGCGCCGCGCCGCGATGTTGGTGAGCTTGTACTAGGGGTGGAAAGCCAAGAAGTTATGACGGTGGCGGGTCTGAATATGTGGGCTCATGACTTAATTCATGAAGCCCCTGTCAATCTACGCCTGAATATCTGGACGTGAGAATTAAAAAGAATGCATTGTGATGGGAACGAATGTGCGCGCATAGGTGATTAAATCCGCGTCCTACTGGATGAAACGCACATCAGTAAGGAACACTACACCATCAGCTGTTCTAATTTTTCAATAGCAAAATAAAATACTCGTATAATTCAAAAAAAAAAAAAAAAAAAAAAAAAAAACACTTTGTTTACTTTCATTATTCACATTTTGCTGGATGAGGTTGATCCAATAGTCAAATTGATGTGATAGTATTTACAAGTCTAACGTGGTGACAGTCGCGACTGCACCCCTACCCTTGACCCTCCATAAAAAAAAGTATTCATGACATATACAACCGTCGCTTTCTATAAACATGGCAATTATTGATGTGATGCATCGTTTCCCTCCTTTTTATTTCAACTCCTCAGCGCCCCAGTAGTACGTGTTAATCTCGAGCCCTTTGTAGTCGTCCGAGTACTTGCGCGTCTCCTCGCCCTCGGCCGACGCACCAGCGCACACCAGCAGGGGCATGAAGTGCTCGCCGCCGTGGGGCGGGTGCATGAGGTCGGCGTGCGGGAGCTTGCGCCAGGCCTGCAGCGACTTGAAGCGGTCGTCGAGGGTCTTCTTGCTGGCGGCGTCGGTCAGGGCGGTGTTCCAGGTGTCGGAGATGGTGCGCAGCTCGGAGATCTGGCTGGCGTCGGCGGACCAGAGCATGCGGAAGATGCGCATGTTGTGCATCGAGGCGAAGCCGGAGCCGACGATGGCGACATTGGAGGCGCGCAGCTTGGCGAGGGCCTTGCCCATGCTGATGTGCTGGGCGGGGTCCTCAGACTCGAGGACGGACATCTGGACGACGGGGATGTCGGCCTTGGGGTTCACGAGCAGCAGGGGGATGAAGACGCCGTGGTCCCAGCCGCGCTCGTCGTCGAGCTCGGGCTGGAGGCCTTCTGCGACCAGGGCATCGCGCAGCTCGCGGGCGATCTCTGGGGAGCCGGGGGCTGGGTACTTGAGGGCGTACGACTCCTTGGGGAAGCCGTAGTAGTCGTAGTAGAGGTTGTGCTTGGCGGCCGACGAGATGGTGGGCTTGTCAGTCGACCAGTGGGCAGTGATGAGGACAATTGCGCGCGGCTGCTCGGGGGTTCCGAGCTTGAGCAGCTTGGGGACTCTCTTCTGGAGGGACTCGGTGATGGATTTGTGGCCCGGGTCGCCGAGGACGGGCATGGGGCCTTTTTTTTTGGGACGTGTTAGATGTGAGGCTTTGGAATGGGAAGCTTGGTGATGGTGGCGCTGCTCGGAAATTCGGAATTGCGCAAGCGGGTGGTTGAATTGTGGGAGGAGATGAGATGGGATGCGACTTACCTCCGCCGTGGGAGAGGGCAATGACGGGACCGACAGTGGCCATGTTGGGGGATGTGTGGATGGTTCTGGGGATATGAGTTTGGCGTGTAAGTCGAGGTAGACGCGGGGGTCTGCTGGCGGTGTTGGTGGTGAGAGTGGCTGAAGAGGATAGGGATCTGGCAGCAAAACGTTGTCGGCTGGTGGCTGCGACAGCGCTGAACATGAAATGAATTCAGTAATTGAGTTGCTGTAGTCGCTGTGCTCTTGCGCTGAATGCCAAAACTGGAGCTGTAGCTGAGGTGGGACGGCCAAGGTATTTATCCAAAAAGTGTACAAGGCGCCATCGGATTTCTCTCCCTCCCCCGCCGTTGGCTCGTGTCTTGGAGCTTAATGCCATCATGAACCCGCGCGCGCCACTTGCCGCCCTTCTTCCCTCTTTTGGCTCTTGAATTTCCGACTTTCCGATGCCACTTGCCGGTCGCTGCGCATTACATGGCCGCCGATTGGCTGCCTGGCACCTGTCGCCTCCGCACGGCTGACCCTCGCCCAACCCCTTGGTCATACCCGCGCGCGAAGCCCCGCACTCATTAATAATCCCCTCGTACATCCAATTAGAAGCCGCAATTTCCACGGCTTTTTTCAGCAGGCTCTTGCCGTTATCATCGAAATCCTGCCGATAAGATAAGATAGTAATTTGCCTCTCATTCATCTCTAACACACGCTCAAACGCTGTCCACCTCTGTCATGCAAATAATGCAACTCCATCGCTCCCGATCGCTCCCGGGCGCTCAAAGCCCATACAAAAATCAAAAGGAGAGGAAAAAAGAAAGAAGAAAAAAACAGGTTGTTAAGTCACAAGAATCGGAGTCGGCTTCACGCTGTAAAGCAATCTCGCCTCACCCCACGTCTCTCGCACGACGACGGCGTGTTCCCCACATTAGCATCTGATCGAAAATTCATTAACCTCACCTCCAGCTTTTTGCATGCTTGGGATTAGGAAAATTGATGTGTTTCGTTGTGATATGTCGGCCCTTGTTATCTTTGAAATCTGCTGTTATGTGAAGCGGCGCATTGGGGTCAGTTCCTCCAGTGTGCCAGGCCTTGTTACCGCTAGAGACTCCTGTTAGGATTCTGTGTGGATAGGGAAACAACAAAGAGTCTGCAACTTTGAAAACTTACTTCTTCTTCCCGGTACATCGGACTATGGCCGTGAAAACATTGCCGCGAGAGAGCTTTTCACTCGCCTTCATGACTTCCTTGGCCGTAAATTCTGACCACTCATCTGGGTTTGTAAAACTAACGTCGACTGCTCTTGTGATGGGCATTTTGAGAATAGTAAACTAGCGTGTTGAATGTACAGTTACGGCAAAATTGGTTGATATTCAGAGCGTTCCCGGCTCAGATATAGCCGGCCAACATGTCAAGAACAAAGGCAGAGTCTCCAAGAACATCTGCCGAGATGAAACATAGCCCAGCCACCAAAACAATGGCTTTCTTATTGAGCATTCCCTCTTTGGCGTCTATCACTTCATTGATGTTAAAATAGTCCAGGTAGACAAAGGACATCGCATGCTATCAACCCCTGCAAGGGGAAAACGAACAAAGAGTACGTAAAAAGAAAAGGAGAGCTGCCTCAAATAATGTTTGGGTTGGCATGAAGACTATGGTGATGCTACTGGGCGAGGATATTAGATTGATTCGGGCCACGACTGGAGGTGCAGAAATGGCGTCTTACTTCCAATTCCCTTTTGGCCACATGAACCCATCTCAAGCGCGTGGAAACCTAGCCACTTGGCTGTTGGTCACGATGTCGTTGACGGTTTTCTAGTTGTTTTGAGGATTAGGAAAATCTTTCATCTTTGCGCAGGTCCGTCGGGCTTTTATCTCTGCGTTACGGCTAGCTAGGTGTGAGAGCCAACCCTGATTCCAGAAGCGAAGCTTTTTTTGAGCTTTGGTTCTGTTGAATTTAGCCTTGCCTTGGCATTTGGAGCAAAGACCTTTCTTCCTGCACCGCGTGGCGCAAGGTTGGTCGTCTGACCCTTGTGGCCTTGGGAGGTGCGCTATCCTGAAAACCTTGACAGTTTGGTGCCCGCAATGGTCTCCGTTGACTCAATGGAGGGCGTCAACAAGATTCGCCACCAAAATGAGGTATTTCAGGCTTTACTATCGTTGTCAAAGGCTTGGTGGGGAAAGAGAGCGCACGTGAGTGAAATAGTATTACGACGAAATGTTTGGTGTAGATAACACGTACCTACCTAGACTTTAATTTCCGAGTCATCAAAGCGTCCTCTTGAGGTACTTCTGGTATGGAAATTGTGGCGGGAAGTTTTACACGAAATTCGCCTCACATCAATCGAAGTGCTAAAAATGGAATAGATGTCTCAGTTGCCCTGATTACACCTCAGTATCTTTAGCAGGGAAGCGTCAGCACTCGAAATGAGGCAAACGTTTGTCAATAACCCCTTTATTCTCGTTACCCCACAAATCCCCTCTCTCACTGCATAATTCTAAGACATGAAGCTCATCATGACGCGTTTCATTTTAGGACTCATGGGCAGTGGTGTCATGGCGAGGTAGTGGTTCGATGCTGTGGGCTTCTTGACTCAACTGGCATTGTATTAAATAATGTAGGCTATTGGAAGTAGGTTCGCGTACTGATAGCTTACATGTGATGGTTTCTCACCCTTACATCTGATCCTGAAAGGTCCGTGATGCAGGAAGGCGTTGGCTGCAGCTTACCCCACCTGGATTTCACAGCCTCGCCTCGGCGGCGACACTGAGCTTCACCACTAGGCTGCCACAAAGGCTTAACAGGCCACGAGTATAGTGGGAGGATGAAGAACTAGAAATTGAATATCTCTTTTGTTGTGTTTTGGTAGGTCTATGTTTAGAGGGAAATATGGCGTTCCTTCCAAATCAGAATATGGGTACAAACACAGGATAGGGATCTGGAAGATGGTATAATTCTTGTTTTTTGCAGTTAATTATGTTTAATGACACGGAAATCTCTTCCTGCTTTGTCCAATGGAGATTCCTGCAGAGACCAAAGCATCGGTTCTGTTGTTTTTCTATTGTTTATGCCCAGGCCACCGGCCAGCCGTGCGCAGCCTGATCTGAATACGCAGCCCAACAAACCGTTCTCACCGCCCTAATTTTGCCTTGTTTCTTCCATGATCCTGTTCACATTCGCAAAATCGATGCTCAAATGCCTCCTATGCCTCCAACATGGCGGAGCGGATCTTTTCCCATGGCAAATTTGATCTTGACGCACTTCTCTCTCTGTCGCAGGCCATTAGAGGCCAGCCCTGTACTTGTGATACATCGCAGCAGCCAAAAACAGGCAGCCTAAACTGGGTAATCTTCATCTCCTTCGAGGATGGAATCCAATGGGTTTTTCGTTCTCCGCTCGGGGGTGAAGATGCGATTCTTACGGACGAATCCGCTTCCAAGATGCTAGTTAGTGAAGCATCCACTCTAAAGTATCTCAAAGCCTATACTTCGGTCCCTGTCCCTGAGGTCTACTCGTTTAGGTAATATGGCCGAAGTGTACTGTTCATTCTCTTTGGGTACTGATTTTCTTCCAGCGGATCCTCGGATCACAAGATTGGAGTGCCATATATTCTCATGAGTAAAGCCCGTGGCCGTGCTTTATCCGAATATAACTGGGTTGAGATCAATACCCCAGGGTACGCGGCGCCAACCCCGCTTCTTCCTATCTCGGACCGAGACAGGGAGAAAGTGATGCACCAACTTGGCAAAATTTCGTCACGCCTGCTTGACATTCGCTTCGAACAAATTGGTTCAATCTTTGAATCCGATGGTGAATATTCAATCGGCGAGTGTTTATCCCAGTCACTTCTTTGGCAATGGAGGGACTCTCTCGAGATAATAGAACGAGGCCCATTTCGTCAAGAGAGCGAGTATCTGAACTCGCTCATCTCAGCCTTTACCTCTCACGCCAAGGAACTCTCGCTCACGCCGCATGTATTTTTTGCACCGATTCCCGAATATTCTGACTACCAAAACTTGAACAGTTATATCTCAGCAGTGAATAGGTGGAACGACTTTGTTACGATCGGCGATAAAACTGAGCACAGTAGCAATAGGCTATTTTATTGCATTGCAGGCCAGTTTCTACAAGATATGATTCCTTACTTATCATCAACCCCGCATGGTCAATTTGCCCTTTCGCACCCGGATTTAAATGTTGGAAACATATTTATTGACGATGATTTTAACGTGACATGCATTATCGACTGGGGATCTGCTTCGTCTGGACCAATCACCCAGCTGCTCGCTACTCCAGGGCTCCAGCCTCTACCTCTACAGCCTTCTGACCCACTCGTTACTGCATTCAGGTCAGGCTTTCGGCATATTGAACCAGAACATTGGGAGAAGGCTGAAAGGATGTGGCGGTTTTGCCGACTGGTTAGCTTGCTTTCGAAACAGGACTATGCGTTATTCAGTGAGCTGTATGAACTCGTGTATGGAATGCAGCTTGAAAGCCCAGTAGACCTTCCTCGGAAAATCCACGAGCGAGCGATGCAGGAGCTCAATAGGCAACTACTTGTCACGCTAAGCGAGGATGATTTGCCTCAAGAAGAGTTGAAGAAGGAAGAGGAGATCATATTCCGCCGCACAAAAGCCGATAAGTGTGATAGACTTGCCGTGGCACGAAAGTTGACGCTGGTGTCGGAAATGAACCCTGGGTTTGTTGCGGACAAGAGGCTATGGAAATGGATCGAGGTCGCACTAGGCCAGGATGGTAAAAGGGTTGATGGGGGCATCAAATAGTGTTCGTGATTGGGGACTTCTGGGTTGTCTAAAAAAAGGAATCCAGATGCAGAAAATGAAAACATACCTAGCCTACTACTTTAAGCACTTCGAGAAAATACTGCCTTGCCAGGTGAGCATTCCAGCACTGGTTGTCGCAGCGATTCTGACGCGTTAGTGTGCATGGAAAAGTCCAGGCTCGAAATCATGCCTCATGATTTCACATGGCCGTCTCATCCAGTCGTGCGTTGAGTGAAACGAGCTACGATTGACCAGACGAAAATAAACTACAAACAGTAAAAATAACCCTAATTCCAAACAACCCACTAGCAGGGCTTGTGTTATTTGTCCGCCAATTAATTTGCTGATTCTACTGTCCTATTCCTTGTTGTGGGATTCGAAGCGAAATTAGTGATGTGCGCTATGCGTTTCTCAATCTGCATGCCGGTGTGCGATCTATGGCAGCAATTGGATTGACGGGTGAAACCCTTGTCGCTGGCCAAGGTCCAGGGGCGTTAGGGCACGAGTGTTGAGGCTGCCACATGTCGAAGGTCAGAATTTCAGCTTTAGCTGGTTTCATAACGTGGGGAATGCTTGAGCTGAGTCCCACACGGCAACAAATGCCTCGAATGTCATTCCCGACGGGTTTGGCGCCGCCTCAGCCGTTGTTGGGCTTGCGATTCACCTTCTCCAGTCATAGCTTTACGCTTGGGACACTCGGTTTACAGTTAAAGCTTTGAGTCGCTTGTTTAATGATGCAAGTCATGTTTTCGAGAATGTTGCCAAGCAGCGCGCGCCTGGTGTCAGACAAGGGAGATGAGTTGTGCGTGCGGCTGAAATAGCGCCAGGGGTTTCAGGTTAGCTGGATGATCACGTACCAGCTATATCTAGCTTTCCTATTAAAACATTTCCAATTATTAGTCTCTTAAAACTCACGCCGTGCTCTGCCTGCCCTCTGGCAGCACGGTCTCTGTCCAAGAAAACTGCCAAAAAAAGATGCACGCGCAGCATCCAATACCTCACCCCCCTGCTGCCGGGACGGGAGCAGGTCGAATGACGGGCCAGACATTCACAATCTGTTCAGCATTCTGCATTGTAACTATTCCAGTGGTGTTGCTCAACGCGATCCTCATTGGCATCACCGCCAAATACGCGGAACCTGGTTCATTGAAAGATCTCCGCACCGCCGTCCTGGTCAACATTGACGCGGCTAGATTTGCAGCCATCTCATCATGGTCAAGCACCTTAGCCTCGATCATCAGCCCATTTCTCATCATTCTTGCATCCTACCCGTCTTCTCAATGCATACTAGAAAGCATGCGCAACGGCACATATACCCGCCTACCCACACCTTACCAGTTGGCAACTATGCTCGAAATAAGAACCGGCTCAACTTTTGCGTCGCTATGGCGGCTGATTAAATACCACACTTCATATAGAAAGACGAAACCAGCCACGGGTCGTTCGTTGCAAATGATGGTAAATGCTTTGATACTTGGTCTTGTGCTAAGGTTTGTACACTAGCTATGCATCCACCTTTAGATGGCCATGAGGCTGATGCACTCATTCACCTCGTAGTGTTTTGGTCTTCGTCACAGATACCTGGCTCCACTTGGCCATAACCTCAGAAAACATATTTCACTACTCATCAAGCCCTGGAGTGAACCTCAGCTTCTCACTTCTTCCACGCTGCTTATCAGACAACAACTCGTATAGTGCACAGTCTGCTCACTATAGAGTGGGCGTCACTACCGAAGCCTGTACCCTGAACCCCGCGGCCTCAAATACGTTTCTTCTGGAGAGCCCAATTGACCCGACACGCGTTATTAATAATTTATCGACAATTGCAGTGGTAAAAAGTCACACGCAGGAAGGACGAACATATCTCTATCTCTCACCGGCAGATACCTCCAACAATATACGCCAAGATTATACGGCCCGTACGTATGGCATGAGTTCAAAGTGCTCACCTCGGAGCAAAATCTGCAATCTGGGAGACGGCATGTATGGTGCTGCCACACCCTTCAACTGCACTGGAAGTAATTTTGCGGACGACATCAAGAGATGGATAAATCTTCAATACTACTCAGACGCGGATCTTTCTTCGTCCTCCTTCTCTAACGCTAATCGCGGCTTCCACAACCCGTTCTATTTTATCGGCGCCGTCAACTTGCCCAGCCAGTGGCCCACCCCATCTGACGACCCCGAAATCATCAAGCAGGTCCACGGCGATTATTGCATGATGATGAATTGTTCGACAAACGTGTATGACATTACGTATAGCGTCGCCAATGGATCTGTCGTCAACTTCGCTACTACGAAAAGCAATGAGAGCGTCACAAATGCCTTGCAGAGCTCAATAGGCTACACAACAGCAGCAGAAAATTTATTACAGCAAGCATTTAGTTCAGCCGGGTTCAGCGACAGCGCCCAGGGGGTTTTAGACGTGTGGGCCCCGGAGTACGATCGAGCAGCAATGTCCATGAGCACTACAGCCTTGCAAGGGTCAACTGCGACCGAATCCCAATATCGGGACCCATTCATCGTTGCCCGCATCCCCTTGGCGCCATTCGTCTGCCTCCTGACGGCCAATATGTTATTCGCTCTTTTCGGAACCGCGCTAGCCATGATGGCGATTTGGGCTGGGCGGGACCCAGAAACGCAAGAAGTGGTTGAGCGAGTCACGGCTTTTGGGGTGATTGCAAATTATTTTGAAAGGCCGCAACAGGCGAGAGGCCCGGTGGACAAGCCGGAAATGATGTTTGATGAACTGGCCCAAGGTCGTGAACGAAGAGTCACTATAGAGCGTGCTGAGGAGGGAGGGTTCAAATTCATGACGAGAGGATAATGTCCAAACGATGCAGTATGATTAATATTAATAGCATCTTGATCTCAGTACTGGTTCAATTGCCTTCAATAGCAGGTGCATTTTGCATTTTGGTGTCAGATTTAAATCCCCGTAACTAAATATTTTCCCAATTCTTCAACAAAGGAGATGCCGCAAAGGAAGATCGTGAACGCTCCAAATTCATCACCAGTATTCTAGCACGCGCAGCATGCAAACAATCCAGCCAAAACTCCACAAAAAGCCTCCAAAATACCAGTCTTGAGCGGGGATTCGTCTGAGCTACGAGCGGCGCCCTTCCTTTTCTTCTTTTTCTCCTCCTTCTCCCGTTTCTTGTCACCAAACGCATCAACCCATGGATGCGCCAATAAATGCATGGTGGGGACTCGTTCCTTGGGGTCGACCTTCATCAGCAAACGCAGAAATGACATAAACTCGTCTCGTGTCTCCATGGGAAGTCCACCCATAGAGAAGTCAGGATCCAGGCCGTACCGTCGTTCACGGTGACCTTTTATGAACCCATTGTCGTTGAAATGAGCCTTGACAATGTCAGGGTCGCCTGAGTCTAGAAGCGATTTGGGAAACGGGCCAAAGATGCGGATAATCTCGCGTATATGTACCGATGGGTCGTAGGGTTCACCCTCCTGGGGATAACAGCCGAACATGCACACTCCCCGGAAGACTTCAAGAAGGACAACGCCTAGGTTCCACCAGTCCGTAGTCTCGTCCCATTCTGCCCCGATGATGACTTCAGGGGCGCGAAGAGCGTCGGGCTGTATTGAATCCGATAGGTGCTCGGACTTGCGACGAGCAACGCCCCAGTCCCCCAGCACAACGTCAAAGCTCATGAAGTTGTCGTTTTCACCAAAGTAGTGCTTAATGAGAGGCATAGACTCGATAGGAACATACCATTTGCTGGACTTGTATTGGACAGGAACAGTAAGGTTTGGCAGGTAGTCCGACTCGATCAACGACGTATCTCGAAACTTCACAAAGATGTTGTCGGGCTTGATATCTATGGCGGGTTAGCATCTGTAAAATTGGCTGTAGTGGAGTGGACGGGAATCTTTTATTAGTGTTGACTTGCCTGTATGGATGACACCATTGTCGTGGGAATAGTCCAGGGCCATGAGAAGCTGCATAGTGAACTTTCTCATGATTGCATTTGGAACCAGCTTTGACTTGAAGAGGCGGGGGAAACTCAACAGTGATTCGCCCATCAGCTCAAATATGAGACAGACATGGATCCCGTTCGGTCCCTCGTGCTCAAAGTCGTCTACAAGGTGACATATAGACTTGTACCCGAGCTGATCGGGGTTTGCGCTGCGCAAATGCATCAAGATTTCCCTCTCGGAGAAGGGGTTTTCGGTGTCACAGCACTCTGCACTGAGCACCTTCAGGGCGTAATACTTGCTGCGGATGGGATCGCGGGTATCTTTCCTGTTTTAAAAGTCAGTATGCGGAGCGAAGGAGACATTTTAGTTGAGTATGCTTACGAAAACGAAAGGTCCTCTACAAGCCAAACAGTGGAAAATTGACCATAGCCAATCTTGCTCAGAATCTTGTACTTGTCATTGTAGATGTCGCCAATGTAGACGGGATGAAAACCACCAGGCTGATAGGCGTTTCTTCCTTCTTCTATGCTGTCTTTGGGATCACCTGTGGCCAATGCCAACAGTCGATACTGATCATCGTCGGTTGACTGCGATTTGTGGTCTGTCGACCCCGAAATGGGCCGACCCGTAGAAACGATTGGACGCTCATTACCAAGCACAGAGGAAGAAATGTCTACAAAGGAGTCCCCTCCTAAATTAGTGTTTCTGCTCGACATGCTGTTCAAAATGCTAGATTGCTGGGGCAAAAGATGAGTCGGAGTTGTCTAAGAAAAAGGGTTGGGGCGAGATCGGAAAATGTAGCGGGGAAAATGTTAGCAAACAAGACACTGTTAAAGGACTTTTCATGAATCATGTGCCATTTTATGTATATTCCCGTTTCTGTACGACAAAGCTTGTTGGACAAAGAAAGGCCGCTGTGTATCTGGAGACCTGGCTGACAAAGAGCAAACACAGCGATTGCTTTGTAAACGTTGCGTGAACAAAGGTTCATTATTCCAGATTTATGAAGATCTCCATTGGGTAGGCCATTTTAGAGTTAATTATTTGAGACGGGACTGAATTGAATGGCTTTGTTTGTGGCATGCACGCCCATGTCAATCCCTTCACTGAGTGAGATAAACGTGTTCTGATTCGAACGCTGGCTTGCTATATACCATCCCGCCAAGCAACTTAATCAATACAATCACTATGCAAGCGACTACAGACTCAAATAAATTTATTGATTGTGCTTAACCTAGCAAGTTAAAGAAAATAAAATGAGGCTGTATTTTTGAGCACTCATAAACATAGAAGATGGGAATAAAGTAACGGGGATTCCAAGCCGATGCTGGATGGACTTTACGCAAATACAGCAATCTCATCCTTGCCAGATCCTACGGCCTTGATTCGGTATCCAATTTCCAAGGGGCTTCCTTCTGTCAAGATAAAGTGGCCGCTGTCCGCCTCGCCATAACGGGACCCGAGAATGTTGTAAATGTTGGTGCTGACGAGAGCAAGGGCGTCCTTCTCACTGATCCGGCCTCCGCTGTTCTTTTGCACAGTGCCGGCAGCGAATCCAAGATCACGAAGTTCCCAGTCTTCTTTAAGTCCGATTGCGGTCACCACGCCCGCGTTAATTAGAACATCAATGGTGGTGCCGTTTGTCAGGGGCGCGCCGGTCAAAACTCGGCGTGTGTCCCAGTTATCGCCGATGGACTGCAGAGGTGTGAGGATGACACCTACAGATGCTGCAGCAAGCTCCTTAGCAAGAATATAAGCCTCGGCACCTCCGATGATGGCCAGCTTGATTCTGGCGGCCGCACGCCCCGCGACTTGGGTGGATGCCAAAACGCCCTCGACCTCCGACTTGATCTTCAGAGCAGTGGCAATTCCGTCAGCACTGTTGATTGTGAGGGCAAGTACCGACTCGCCATTCAACACCTTCTTCAAGTAGGCCTCCTCAGAGTAGGGGTTTGTGACGGGCTCTTTGGGGGCAGCAGCGGCAATGAGCTTTGAGCGGAGCGTACCAAACGCAGCAGAGTAGCTAGTATCTCCCCTCACATTCACATCAAGAGTATAGTGCACAGCCAAGTCTGAAGCAAAGACGGCATTCTTCTCAAGCCTGGTCAGTGCTGATGTTACAAAACCAACACTTGTGCCGTGATGAGTTGCTCCTCCAGAATAAGTCGGTGCAGAAACGGCCCGGGTGACACCGTATTTTGAGGCAACATGGAGTTTCTTAGTATCAAGCATCAGGCCATCAACTGCACGAGAAAAGGTTTTGCTGTTACCATTGTCGGTCGAAGATTCCGCGTCGATCGCGTTCAAACCGAGAGTCCCGGCGACACCGGTAAATGCGTTGACAAGGTAGCCATTTTTCAGGTTCACTTTCTTGGCATTCGATGAGGCTGCCTTGAACTCCGCCTCACAAGTGCCAATGCAAGCGATTTTGCCCTTGGAGAGAACCACGTTGAAGGATTTGCCTTGCGTCTCGTAATTTTCTTGGCCAGAGAGCAGAACCTTGGTCACTCCAGTGAAGAAGGCGTCACCAACCATGACAGGTTCTTGTACATCCTCAGTAAGCGACTTGTCGGGCGTGATGGGGGTCGCATTTGGTTTTGACAGCTCAACAGGTTCCTCGAACTGTGGAGTACCGTCAATCCAGACCTGAAGAGGGGTAGCACCAACACTGAGCGGGTCACTATCCCAGACGACGACATCAGCATCAAAACCGGGCTTGATCTTGCCGAGACGGTCGCCGAAGCCCAATAACTCGGCAGATGCGGAAGTCACACCAGCCAGAGCAGCATGGTAGGGCAGACCGTAGTGGTATGCCTTGGCGGCCTCAAATAGAACGTGTTGGGCATTGAGGACCGGGTTATCGCTGACATAGACGGTGGTGAGGTTGTTCTCGTAAAGAATCTTTCCGGCATACTCTGAGCCAATATAAGCCTCCGTCTTGTACCACATGTTGTCAGCAAAGAGCGCAGAGGCAGGCGCGCGACCACCCCAGGTTCTCTTGAGAATCTGTTTGGACGTTAGAAAATGACGTCAAGTATTTTTCTTGATGGCGGTCTTACCTCTGGAACGAGATATGTTTGGTGGGCGTGGTGGAAAGCTCGAACAGGAAACTTGAACTCATTCGTGTGGTCAACCATGGCCTCCAGGTCGGGGACCTAGAAGTGGAATCAGTACAGGGCCTTCTCAATAAGAAAATGTGCGGTATGGGAGTGATGTACCGTGTAACAGTGCACATTGATATGAACCTTGCCACGAAGAGCAGCGCCCAGCGTCTCCAAGGCGATTGGCTGGGGCAAATACTCTTCAATGGCCTCTACGCCCAGAGCTTCGGCCTTGTCGCACCAGTCATCTTGCTTTTGTATCAAGTCGCGCGCCTGTTCAAAGGCTTGTCGAAAGGCAAAGCTTTCGCCCATGCGACTAAATGGTAACTTTCCAACGCCTCCGTGAACACGCTTGGCATTCTCTCCACATGCCATCTTCATGTACCTCCAGTTGCGATCCGGATCAGCGAGAAGGTCCTGAGCGCTAATCTCTTTTCGACCATCCGGCTTGCCAACGGCGTGCTTGATAACGTAGGCCTCTCCGCCAATGTTGTTGCCGGAGCCGGGAAGCACGAGAGAAGTCGTCACTCCACCCGATTTGATGACGCGAATCTGCTTGTCAAAAGGGTAGAAGGAGTCGATGGCACGTGCCCAAGGTGTGATGTTATCGGACATCTCATTGCCATCAGAGTTGCCATCGAGAGAGGGCAGTGGATACACTCCTGTATGACTGTGCATGTCAATGACACCGGTGGTCAATTGGCGACCTTGGGCGTCGTAGATAACAGCGTCGTCGCCCACCGACCCGATGGGGATGTTGGCCTCGACCTTCTTGATGAGGCCATGCTCCAAGAGCACATCTCCAGAAATCCACTCCCAGCCCTTTCCAGCACGCGCATCCTCCTCACTGGTGCCCTCGACGGGCTCGCCGACCCAGATCGTGGCATTCTTGATCAAGGTGGCCTTGCCGCCCTCGATGTAGCGAGCGTTCTTGTCGCGGCCCAAGCCGATGGGGTCCTGCGGCTTGGTGCGAAGCTTTTTGCACGTCGCTAGGTCCTCATTAAGCTTCTTGATGGACAGCTTGGGCGTGGCGGCGGGCCTGACCTGCCTCCATTGGGCATAGGCAATGAATGCCAGACAGGCGAGAGCAAACAGCTTAACGTTTCGCGATCGGCGCCGGCCTCGGAAGTGGCTGCTCCGGGCAAAGGCAGCAGGCGGCGACACGGCGCTGTATGAGGGGAGCCCGGCCTTTTCGTCCATTGCTGCCATAGCTGCAACGAGACGAGACGGGAGACGAGGCGGAGATGGGTGATGGATGGTGGGTGAGTGGAAGAGCGGGGGAAGCTCGTCCGAGAGGCGAGGCAGAGAGATAAGAGTTTCCCGCGATTGTCTCATAAACCTAGGTCCCATGACAATTGAGCGCCATGGCAATCGGGACCCGCTATGGCGACGGCTTGTAGCAGGGGTCCGGGTGGAGACTGGTGCAAGTTACCCGCCCAACCTGTACCTGTGGCTCCCTGAGCACCCAGACAGAGGGGCACTTGGTGGTGAGGCGGCCTATCATGCCCCTGAAGCACCTGCCAGTGTGCCGCTAAGTTCGGGAGCCGCCTGGGGATGGGCGGCACGGCAGAGCTGCTGAGGCGGGTTCAATTCACGAAAACGAGAACGGCTGTGATTCAGCTCAATTATCGTCGATTGAAGAAAATCGCATCCCGAAACGGACCCGCAAATTGATTTCCCCATCTTGAACCTCGTCTTCAATGCTCCCTTCCTATCGCGTCTCACCAACAACATGCCCATTCCTCCCCAACGCACAGAATGCAACACCCGCCATCGCCACATTACGCCTCACATTGTCTTCCCAATTCCACACCTGAGACTTCAAAATACATGCTTTGTCAGTGGTTGTCATCACCTCGTTCATAGACCAGGGTAAATAGAATCAAGATGCTGCACAGGCTCCAGTGACGGCGACTCGGATATTTACAAAATGCGGGGAGCATCCAACCCCGCCTTACCTCACGTCACAATTTGGCTGACGGCCGAGTCATAGGCCTTAGAACCATCAGTCTTACTCAGCTATATATCTCCCGTTGTACGCCGTCTCTTAGTTCTGCAGCTTGATCCAGCCCCTTTCATTCCCTTTCACTTCAAGCCATCGAAGATCATCTGCTGCGTGAACATCATTTATCACTTCAATTCTCCGTAGTACCAACATCATGTCATCTACAGACGCCACCCAACCCAAGTCCGACGCTCTCCCCTATGAGCTCATCTACTGGCCTGGATTCCCAGGAAGAGCCGAGCCCATCCGACTCGCGTTTGAAGAAGCTGGCGTCCCGTACATTGACCATTCCCAAAAACCCGACCAGGTCGTGCCTCGGGTCTTGGGCTACATCGCCGCCGAAAATGTGGGAGATGAGACCAACCCGCCTGTCCTAGCCCCGCCAATTCTCAAGCATGGCCAGCTCATCCTTCACCAACTCCCCAACATCCTTCTCTATCTAGCGCCCAGATTGGGTCTCGCCCCCAAGGAGGGAGAGGGGGTATACTTTCTCAACCAAATCGTCCTCACCCTTCTGGATGGCTTCGTGAATGAAGTCCACGATACCCACCACCCCATCGCCATAAGCTTGTACTACGAGGATCAGAAACCCGAGGCTAAAAAGAGGACTAAACACTTCATCGAAGAGCGCATTCCCAAATATCTCTCCTACGCGCAGAGGTTGCTGAACGCCAAGGCAAGCGGTCAAGGCCCATGGCTCTATGGTGGTCAGCTCACCTATGCCGACTTGGTCTTGTTCCAGGTGAGTTATTCTCCATGTTCAATTTTCACAAATTCAAGTGGCGAAGAATTCTGACAGTAAGAAATAGTGCATCGATGGAGCAAAGTACGCGTTCCCCAAATCCCTCGAGAAGATGCAAAAGACTGGCAAATATGACAGCGTGTTCAAGCTGTATGAGGCTGTCAAAGAACGGCCAAACATCAGCAAATATCTCCAGAGCGAACGGCACTTTGCATACTCAAATGGAATCTGGCGCCATTATCCAGAATTGGAGGAGGATGTGAGTCTGTAAGGGTTAGCGCTGCATGAAGGTGCTGTGTAGTGGTCGGCAACATATCAGTCGTTTTTCCATACTGGGTGTAGGCACGGTGGCGAAGTTCTAACCACGCTCTAAGTATGTCAAAGATCTGTATCCAACAAAGGTAAAAATTGTTCCGGTACGTATGTGGCAGTGGTATGAGGGCCGAGGGTTAAATGTTGAGGACCATAACGGATCTGCACCGGCGATCGCCGCCCGAGCCGATCCGAAGGTTCAGCATATTTCGAGGGTATTATTTTTGATTTCAATAATAAAAGAGTTTCTACGGAATATCATTCACTTTTTGAAGCCGGAAGTGAAACGATGTACCTGGACATATGGGGTCTGACCAGTGTGTGAGTGGACAGGCCAATCACCTGACTAACCCCGTGACCAACATCTCTCAAGGAGATCAAATTGATGCTCCATAATAGGTCTAGGCAGACCTTTCGGACAGAATATAACTCAGTAAAAATAATGAAGGTAGTTATAGGTATGGATAACGGCTATTATCCTTGGATGCACGTGCTGCCCTTCCGCACAGATCATGACAGACAATAGAGGTGTCACGTGCCGCGGACGGAAATCTGCGGGGAATTGGCCAAGGTGATGCGACGCGATTACAGCCAAGCTTCTACCTTCGAGCGCCATGTTCGCGATGAGATCATGCGCCTCTTACATACGACTAGCTTCCAACTCGAGTATTTCCACACTTCCAACCGGCCTAGTTACGCCATCCTCTCACATACCTGGGGCAAGGAGGAGGTTCTCTTTGACGACTTGCAGCGTAGTCGCTTTCGCACCTGGCGGAAGAAGCATGGATTCTCCAAAGTACGCGGCTTCTGCGAGAAGGCCAAGCAGAACGGATATGACTATGTCTGGATAGACACGTGCTGCATCGATAAGAGCAGTAGCGCCGAACTATCTGAGGCCATTAACTCCATGTTCGACTGGTACAACCGAGCAGCCGTTTGTTATGTTTATCTCGAGGACACCGTTGCGGGTGCTCCCCTCGACCACTGTAGATGGTTCACGCGCGGTTGGACTTTGCAGGAGCTCATTGCCCCAACTGATGTTAGGTTCTTTGACCAAAACTGGAAATTTATTGGCGACAGGTTTTCTTTGGCGCCCACTCTTTTACACATCACGGGAATCGACGAAACGGTTCTCAGGCACGGACATGCTCCGTATCCCGAAGAGTGGTCAGATCACAAATCTAGTAATGATTTCGTGCCATATTGCTTGTCCTGCGGTTGTCGGTGGTGGTATTCAATCCACCACGATGGTCTCTCTCAGTACAGCATCGCCCAGCGCATGTCATGGGCTTCAACGCGACGGACAACACGAGAGGAGGACATTGGGTATTCTCTCTTTGGCCTGTTCGGCGTAAATCTGCCTTTGCTATACGGGGAGGGCCGGCAGGCATTTGTTCGCCTGCAAGAAGAAATTATCAAGAGAAACGAAGACCAGTCCATTCTCGCTCACACACAAGTGGTGCGAGGAGACATCCTTGCTACCAGCCCCGAGTGCTTCAAATTCGGGAAGATTCATCCCAAATTTACGTTATTCGAGAATGTGGATCTCTTGAGCGACCGCCAAAACAAGATTTACCTGGCAAACGGTGGAGTAAATGCGTCTATTCTAGTATGTCCCCTCCGAAACTTTAGGCCGCTCGACTCAGAAGACTATTTTATCGGGATATTAGACTGCTCAATGGGGGAAGACCTTCTCTCGCGACCAGCAATACTTTTGAAGCCAATATCTAACTCAAAGGATGTATTTCGAAGATTCTTGCCTGGCATTCTATGTTGCGTTGACAAACCTGGGTGCGGCCGCCTCATCATGACCACGGTTGGCGATGAAGACCTCCGTATGTCAGCCCGTTAGACCGTTTTCAAAACAACTGACAAATAATTTTATAGTTGATTTTGATATTTCCCAAGCTCGTTTGCGAAGAATTACGATTCTACCAGAATACGATCTTCGTCAGAACCCAGTTTTCCAAGGGCTGCCTCTCCGCATCAAGCCCTTAGTTGAACGTGACGATACCTACAAATACACGGTTGAGGATTCGTTTCCGGAACGAATCAATGATCTTATGGTCGGATCTAACAGACACAGCCCCAGAGGTATCATTATGTTCAACAAGCCCTGGGCCCCTAGGTTTTGTGTGGTCTGGGAATCGGCGACTTCTCAAGCGACCGATCGTGGTACCGAGCCTCAGTTGTGGACATGGTGCAAGATTTGGCAATTGCGAGATTTAAAGCGAACGCTAGCGTCCGCTTCTGAAGATGCAGCATTCGCTCAGGAGGTTATGAAAGGCGTTCGCATGCGTCAAAGATCATTTGATTGGCTATACGATATAGCCCCCGACTCGCAGAAGTCTACAGACTCGTTAGCATTAGTGGACATCGAAAAGCCGAGGTTGGTGACGGCAGAAATCAGCAGTGTAGAGTTTCTTGGGCGGGTGATACTGGAGCTGGAAGTCCAATTCGCCCGTGTCGATGCTCCACGCCCCATTCCCTATACAGAACAAACTACGTGATATTGTCACCCAACTTATTTACGGACGAGGTCATCTCATGATGTCCTGAAATGCACCAATGCTTCTATCTTCTCTAGATAACACATGGATACTTAAAATCCCGATTGGAAAGAAACTAGCATAGCTACTCTAATAATAATTACAAAATATTTCCTTATCAAAACATTACTAATTAGCGATTTTAATCAATAAACCGATTCAAGCTTCCGATATGACTTGTACTAAGAATCGGCAGAATTCGCGGCTAGCTGTTTGACCTCTTGAAATGCCTTGAGAATTGTCGCTGACTGAGCCAGTATGTCCTCCTTGGTATCTTGGCCCAACTCTCCCTCCATCATTGCAAGTGTCAAATCAGGCCCAACGCCCCCACGGAAAGAGAGAAGAGGTCTCGTCTCAGCAACCTTGAGCTTCATACCCTCGAGCGTGGCTTTGACCGCATCATTTGCCAAGTAGCCTCCTGCAATCCCGTAACTGACAATAGCAGCAGGCTTGCCCAACCATTCATTGTACAAATAATCGATGGCATTTTTGGTGCTCCCTGAGACGCCAAAGTTATATTCAGGTACCACAAGAATATAGCCACTGTACTGGGCAATCTCTTTGCTCCAAGCAATACTGTGGTCGTTGGCGAAGGAGGCTTTGGAAGGCACCATGGCAGGTATGACTTTTTCATCGTATATGGGCAGGTTGAAGTCAGAAACCGCAACAGAGGACAATTCTACTCCTTGATAAGAGTCTAAGTCATTTGTGATGATGTCTTTTACAACAGCGGCAACTTTGGGCCCAACTCGAGGTGTTCGAGTGCTGAAATTGATGACGGCGAACTTCTTGGGGGTTTCCATTCTGTGTAGGTAATTCGTAAAACTGGCTATTTATGACGGACACGGGGGGTGTTTTATGTTGGAGAAAAGAAGCAATAGAAAGAGGACTGTTCCTCTCAGATGGTGGACAGACAGGCCTTTTTTATATCACACAAAACGGATAGAGACAGCTCTCAAGTTAAAGGTACCCAGCAGGTTGTTTGTGCGCAGCTTTTTATTTTATCGTACTAGTTTGTAACAACCGCGCGTCACGGAGCTATCATCAGGCGATCGGCTGCTAAGAATAACGCGCGCGGCAAATAGTCTCCGCGCCGATCGAAGTGATGAATGAAACACCTATCTTTACTGGTTCGATGGGTGACAATGTGGATGCGGAGTTGCGGACATCCTACACACCATCTTGCGGACTTTTGGATGTCACCACGTAAAATTGCATTAATTGGACAAGTCTTGAATCGAGCGCGCGGTTATGATTTAAGGTTCTTACTGCTTGGGTCTTTTCAGCAAATGGTTATTTTGCATGTGGTATTTGTGAGACTACCTAATGCCATACTTTG
Source organism: Calonectria multiphialidica (assembly GCA_020623665.1). Taxonomy (NCBI): domain Eukaryota; kingdom Fungi; phylum Ascomycota; class Sordariomycetes; order Hypocreales; family Nectriaceae; genus Calonectria; species Calonectria multiphialidica. Next base: position 486,908 of record JAHVYC010000007.1, read on the forward strand.
CGTATATTGATTGAGTGTGTCATCAGGATCGATGGGGAATCTAGGTCAAGATTCCCGTTCACAACCATTACGCTGACTCGGCGGAAATCTCGTATTTCCAAGTCCAAAAAGCGCATTATATAATGAATTCGTCCTATGGAAAACATCTTACAGGACATCATGGCTGCCATTGAGCACCAATCAACCTCTCACAGCCTTATGGAGGCTCAGGACTGGATGGCGATCATTGCGGCGCAAACAAATATTCAAACACATGCCCCAGAAATATTGATTGATCCAAGCCACAAAGAAACTAAATATCAACCCACTCTCTGGCACCATTTACCCACAAGTCATGGCCCATGTGTCGTGAACCCCGTCATGAGCACGCTGACCGTATCGGGTCCCACAACGAACAATGTCGCTAATTTCGCCACTAAAAATAAGCATATTCTCTCAGGTCCATGGGTTCAACACATGCATCCACATTCAGGGCGACATCGGTAAAATTGTGCAACGGCAAGTCAGATAATTTAAGCAAATCTTCATTTCAAAAGGCCTCACTGACAGGCCAATAAAATCCCGTCTATGTGCGCCAACCCATCTATGTGACTATTTCGGTGAAAACAGGAGCGGTCAAAAGCTAGTCTAACACAAAAGCAAACAATGCAACATCAAGCGCCAGTCTGCACGATTCCAACAAGCTCCCTTTCCGCCCGGCAAGGCCCGCACCTTAAGAGTGGGTGCCGGTACCAATGCAGTAAGGGATGGGGTACTCCGTGCTGTTGCAAAGACGGATGACACCCTTGACCCACTCAAGGTCGCCATAGGCCTGGCTGGTGTAGGTGTCCGACACGAAAGAGGAGTTGTCGGGGCTGTCGGTGCAGCCGGACAAGACGTTGCCCTGCACGCGGCGGACGTAGGGCTGGCTGACAATGACGCCGTACTGGCCGTCAGGGACAGCGAATGACTGAGTCTGGGTGGAAGTGGTGGTCCAGGTGTTGCTGTAAGTGAGGGACAGCGACATGGACAGGAGGTCCTTGACGATGGTAAGACTCTGGGAGACACCAACGGAGACGGAGTTGGCAATGGAGTATCCAGCGGACACAGAAACGGTACCAGAGCCACCCAGGCTGCTGACAACAGGGGAGATGGCAACGTCCCAGTTGAGGAACTCCTCGTCGGAGGTGACCTGGATCTCGGTGCTCTCCTCGCAACCGCGGCGGACAAGCTTGGCAGCGTCGGCAGCCTCGACGCCAAAGGCGGAAGGAGCAGCGGCACGAGCCTCAAGGCGGTCAAATTCAGCAGCCTTCATGACCTCGCTGGTGCCATCGTGCTTGAGGACGATGACATCGTCGGCAGCAAGAACATTGGGGGAGGGGGCAGCGGCGGCAGTGGAGACAAGGCCGAGAACGGCGGCAACGGTGGGCAGCAACATGATGATGAATTAGAAGATGGTTGCAAAACTCAAAAGCTCTAAAAGAGTGACTGTCAAAAGAGTGACTGTGTGCAGGACTAAGAAATGATTGTGATGAAGGCAGTGGCCTGTTTGTTGGATTGGTACTGCACACTTGATCTGGGGATAGCTTCGGGCTTTTAAGGAAAGTCGCCGCATGTCCTACAACACACGAGTCGCCCTTTTCGATTCTTCGATTTTCCTTCCTTGCCGTCCAAGGGTCCCTTACCAGCCGGCATGAGGTGTAGTTGTTTTAGGACGCCAAAAATGGATACGGGAATCGGAAATGCTCATTGGTGGATGAACTGTTAGATCTTGGCAGAGGGTCCAGCCCGGACCCGCCGACGTTACAAGGGGAAGCCGCATGGACTTAATGGGGGATATAGCACAGACTCGAGTTTCCCTATTCTGACGTAACGGATATATTCCTGATAGCCATGTGATGGTGACAATCTCCATTTCGTCCCGTGTAGGGGACGAAAGTTTAGAGTTGGCGAATCCCCGCATGATCCGAGCTGCCCGATTGATGAGAGGGTTGTCCAAGCACACCTCGCTTGTACGCGGATGAGCAGAATCTATCAACCTGAATCTCTCGCATCCCCGATTTTCCGTCTGCAAATTCAAAGTTTAAATCTAGCGATCACACGACAGTGTGGCGGGCATTCGTCATCGGATTATCGCGATCCGACCAGGCCGGGGGAGGCGCAGGGCAACTGCCAGTCCCGCTGACAATACGGTTCCCTTGTGTCACATCACTTCCCAATCGAAGGGGTCGCATTGATTAGAGGGCTGAACCACCCACACTAGCTGCAAGGTGCAAGGGACGAAACTCCAAGTTGCAGGGAATCTCCACAGCCTTATTTCGCCGCTAGAGGTCGGTGACCGTCTTGAGATGACACACGGACCCCACCACTCTCAACACCATCCCATGTCAGCGTGTTGGGCGCGCCGGTCCAAGGGTCTGTTTCACCTTCATCTGCGCAACTCATGCGACTCGGGAGGGACGAAAAAAGGAGCATGGATACAGCCCTGCGGCCAAGAAGGCCGGGCAAAGATTCCATCGCAGATATATAGCATCCAAGATAATAGCTCAAGTTTACACGACAACTCCCAGGCTTATATACAGCACCCAGACTTCCACTCTTTTGACCAAAAAAAAACCATCAACTGCAGCAACAAAGCAGCTTACACTCTTTTACCTTTGCATTTTTAGACATCAGTCACTCTTTTATCTTCCGCCACAATGATTGTCTCCGTCACCAAGGTCGTTTCCGCCACCTTCCTCTTCTTCTCTCTGGCGTGAGTTTCATCCTTTTGGTTTCTCACTCTTACATTATCTTACACTCTGATAGTGCTGCCGACCTCCACGACAGCTGCACCTGCCACAATGGCGACAGCTACAACTGGCGCGTAACCACCAAGGCCTGCACTGTCTACAACGATGCCGGCTACGAGGTATGCCATATATTGCCCATTATAAAATGGTGGGCGTGCTTACTGACATGCTCTCACAGTGGGGTGGTGCTACCTATGATTCTGCCTCTGGTCGAGTAAGTTATTTTCAACCAGCCCGAAACAGAATGGGCCGCTAACGTACATCGCAGTGCACCCAGAACTCCGGAACTGATCAAATTGCCGGTGACCAGTGGGAGGAGGCTTGCAAGCAGATTGCCAAGTCTGGATTCGACTGCGCTGACGGCGTTGGAACATGCTATGCCGACCCTGATGATATCAAGGGCTCGTGCTAAACAATTGGGATTTTGTTTACATAGACGGGTTTTTGACACTCTTGGATTATTTAGACCGCATATAGACAAATAATGCTGCTACTTGGCGCTGTATAAAACCCTGTGTCACTCCTGCACAAACGAATGACTGTGATTTAAGCCTCGGGCATTCCACTTTGCACCCTCGCTTGTTAAGAAGGCCCGTAATGTCACCTCGTAACGTCAACACTGTAGTATTCCTTCATTGCGGATACATGACTAGCAATAGACGATTACGAGATGCTGGCTTTTATGCCTTGCGATTGGCTCGCTCGTTTCCAGCCCAGGTCAACTCACCCTATACTACAACTCGCTACCAAACAACCATTGAACCATACTTAGATAATAAATTCTTTGACCTCGGTTAAAATTATTTATTTTTAAATATTATTGTGGTAAAAAGGAAGAGGGAAAGCTTTACTAAGATATTGTGATCTCGGGTAGTGAAATAATTTACAGACACCTTTTAAAAAACGGTCCATCAGCTGGATGTGGACCTCAGCACCAAAGGAAAGCGATTGTTTTTATGGGTACAATTATCGTTTCAATTTTTAAACAAATATGACTGACACTCTATTCACTTTCCATTTTAGAGACGAACAAGTTTGAAAAAAATCGAATTCCAGACCTGCTGCAAAAATGCGAGGACTCACTTATCAAAAGATGCTTATAATTCCAGATGCGTAGAAGCTTTTCATTTCTCTAGCTAGGCTGGTGTGTTGTTTAGTATGGTGTTTTGGGGCCGGCTGCGGCCTTGACCATCGTTAAATTACCTAAATCCTGATGCCAGCTAGTCCGGGCATCGGGCCTACGTAACAGTCGTCTGTCGAGGCTATCGAGACCACATGTGAGTGTGACATCACTCCATGGCTCTGAATGGTTATCAGAGCCGACATGACGTCAGCCAAGAAATCAATGTAGGATATGGGGACCAATTGCACCTGAGTTTTTCAAGATGAAGAATGCCTCCGAGTCTGGGTAGTTTTCATATTGCATTTTGTATGATAGGCTTTTCTGGTAATTGAAGCACATGACTGCGTAACAAGAGCATCAATCAAGCCAACTCGCCGCCTTTGGAAAAATAACCCCTTTTTTGTGGCTGGGGTCCACACCGCAGCCACACAGCCTCACACTGGGTGTCAGCCAAAAGGAAACGAATGGTATGCCACAAAGGCGGGACGGCACGTTGCCCAGAAACGAAGAAACTGACTTTGATGCCCACACACAAAACTTAAGCATTTACTCCTTGCGCATGAGGATGCTCGTTAAACAGTCCTTTGTTTTCTACTGGATTAACCCGCAGTCCACCGAAAATGGCGCCCCAGGTCGAATCTGCTGGAGATGATGCTTCTAGCACCCAAGACCTCTCTGAACGCCTGCAGGATGACATTTGTGAAAGCCTCAACAGCTTTTTTGCCTCCGGATCATTTGCTTCATACCGCCCGGTCCTATGTCATCCAGTTACAGGTATTTCTGTGGATGGGGTTGGGGAGATTAGCATGCCACTCACCGAGGACACGGCGCGTCAACTCATTGCAAAAGCTCGCCCGGCGCCCTACGGCACAGGAAGCGAGACTCTCGCCTACGCACCGGCCCGCAACACATGGGAGTTGGATGCATCGCAGTTTTCATTTGGTGGTCGGTTTTGATCGCAGTACATGCAGGGACTGTGCAATTCCGTCTCCGAGGGCCTGGGTATCAAATCGGCAGTGAAGGCTGAGATATACAGTATGCTGATCTGTGAGAAGGGCGCTATGTTCAAGGATCACACTGACTATGTCCCCGACCTTATTGCGCTCGCCTCTAACTTTGATCATGCAGCACTGAGAAAATCCCCGGCATGTTCGGCACTCTCGTCATCGGCATGTCGTCCAGCTGCCAAGGCGGAGACTGGGTGGTAGAGCACTGCGGTGAGAAAAAAGTTTTCAAATCTAGCACGGTATATAGGTCTATGGCCTGCTGGTACTCGAATGTGTCGTATTCCCTTCTTCCTGTCACTGCGGGTTACCGCTAGGTCCTTACCTATAGCCTTATCCTCGACCCAGACTATGCGCTCATCTATGGCAGCATACCGCACCCAACGGCGGTCTCTCAACAGAACAGGGCCCAGGTTCTCCGGGATTTTCTGGGACGACGGTTTTCTGATAATGAAATTTCATGTCAACACAAATATTTCTACTATCTACTTGAGAACACCCATACTGAAGCTGATAGCTCACTCAAGAGCTTGGAGGGAGATGGCTTGGCCAAAGTCCAAGCCCTGAGCCAAATATCTGACGAATTTGACTTTGTCATTTTTCTGACTCTGCTCGAAGTGTCAGAAAAGGGTAATTGTGAGCGTGACCGCTACCTGGAAGCACGTCGCAAGGGACATCGCCATACCAACTATGGGTATTTTGAGGATGACCTATCCGACGATGAATTTGAAAATGCTGACTTTCACGAACTTTACAAGATTTTCAAAACGACGTACAGGGTGAAAAGCCTTGTAAACTTGGAGGGGAAGAAAATATCTGAGGGGCTGCGGTTTGCAGAATCTGACTTGATTGATCAGTATGACTTACGGGATTACTGCGGCGAGCCAGCGGAGGAAGATTATCATGGCTGCACGGGTAACTCAGTCAGTATATTAATCTTGAGACCGGGAATTGCACTTGTATCCCAAATAAAAGTTAATGGCCCTAACGTATTGATTGCTCGTTTAGGGAGTAGCAACGGCAACACATAGGTACCGCGCTATGGTAAGGCGCCCTTTGCATCATTTCAACTTTGGATTGCATGCGCTTATCTGACCATTAATTAGGCTATTGTTATCGTGCCACGCAACGAAATCGTCTCGTTCTTCCATAAAAGCAACATAACCACCTCAGGTCCGCATAACTTTCAAATGCAGCTCGATTATCTGCTCTCTGCATTGAAAAATCTAGATAATTGCGATTTTTCAATTGATACATTGGCGAATTTCTGCAGACAAGCATGGAGTAAAGAAAAAATCGAGCCACACAATCCCTCCAAGCGGGACGCGAATATAAGTCCGGTGTGCATTGAACCCATCATGAAGGTCGCATTGCATGGTGGGTTGTACGATCTTTTCGAAGAAGCTGCAGCACACCACCATGGATTTCTCCCCCTGGACTTCTTTTGTTGGGTGAATGATTGGTTGAAGAAAGAGCGTGACAATGTCAATGAACGATTTGAGTCTGTCAAAAATGGGTACTCTCACCTATTCAATCGTTAATCACAGGAAGCTGACACTGATAGGTTATCCATTGCCCTTTCTGCATACTCTTTTGTCGACCAAGTCGAGGAGATTGCGAAGTTTATGCCCGTATCTCGAGAGATTTTGACTGGCAATGAAGCCTCTGAATCTAACATTATTCTCTGGGCTCGTGAAAAGCTTCATGATTGCCTATCGCGTTGTCAACCCCTCATGCTGGGCATCAAAGGTGGCTCGGCCATGGTTGACATGGCTCTCCATTTCGACGATCCCCTGGATATTCTCTCGAACAGGTATGCTATTTCTGGATGCCATTTTTGCAAGCTCTCCTTCCTATTCTAACTTCCAATGGAATATCTCTTGACACAGACCTCTACAAACAGCTATTACTTTCCATATTCTATGCTTATCTTCATAAATTTGTAGGAGAGGAGCCTCCGATCCGAAGTCTGGCCATGAGCCCGTAAACTGCGACTGCGAGTGGTGCTCTGATTTAAACATCTTCCTTGCAGATGATACGGCACGGGTGGGCTGGTGTACCGGTGACAACTTCCAGCGCCGTCACTGGCACAGGGAGATCGACTCAGCGGGACTTGATTGTACCCACGAAACAAGGCGGTCTTATGAGCCTCAGACGCTTGTGGTGACTAAGAGAGTTCAATACGAAAGTGGAAGGAGGAACTGGATCGCAAGGCGCGCGGAAGCCATCAAGCTACTTGACTCTTTTGACAAATACCACCTTCGACTGCTTCTGGGCCCTGATTATTCGAAAGTTATGAACATGGGACATGCCTCGCCGGAAGCGAATCTCCCAGTGCGGACCTCAGCTAATTCATCGACAACAAACCGATCCCGCCAAACACCAACACAAAGCGGTTCACGGGGATTTAGCCGAAATACTGTAGTGGGAGGAAAACGAAAACGCTAGGTGGGGACTTCTACTTTGATGTGACTCATGAACATCGAGGTCATGATTAATGTCAAGGTGGAACCTTGCGGGGTTTTCATATACTGAGATTATTAATCTCAGCTAGGTTCGTTTCACGGCAAGGGACGGTGTCCTTGATGCCACTGGTTGTATCATAAAAACGGTTGTACTATCACTATCAAGGTGCTCCTAGGTTTGCTGCCTGGTTGAGCTCATGGTGAATTTTCTCACATCAATTTACCTTTCTTAGATTACTTATTTCGGGGGCTGAGAATTTGAGGAGTAAAGAGAAGAAGTTATGTTTATTATCGCTGAGAAAATATAACACTATTCTTTCGAGTTTAATCGGAATGTTGAGTGATGGCTTGATGTGATCATATCAAGACTTTGAATTTATGCCCGAGGATGGCTTCATTGGAAGAAGACGTAACCGGAAAAACTTTCCATTAACCTGAATGTAAATTGGATAAATAGAGTAATCTTCCAGTGTTGGGCTGTATGGTGTCTCGAAAATCTTTAGTTTTAGTGGTTGCATCGCTCATCACAAAGCTCATGGTATCCCTATTTCGGCGTTAATTGGTTACACCTTAGCGCCTAGTATAGAAACATTACTTACAAGGAGCTTTCCAGGCCGGCCAGCACAGTCACTAGATAGTGGGAAGCGCCGTTGAATAGACCAGAGCAATGAGTCGGGGCCTCGGTTGAATACTGTCGGAACCTTCGGTGTCTTATCCCGGAAAAGCATAAGTTCGTCTATGGTTGGTCATGATGAGTATGCTGTAAGTTGGGTGTGCAAAGATATTCTCACCTTCAAATAAAGTTACGACTTCGGCGATAGTGGAACCTCTCATTCCAAATCCAATCCCAGTAACATCCCATTTGTAGCCTTTCAGATACTTTGCGAAGTCTTCCTGGGGCCACTCAGGCCCGGCCCAAACAACTGTTGCCATTCAGTCAGCACGTTATATAGGCCAACTAGATAAACACCCACTTCGTAGGTTATAGCCAGCAGCGAGAGTGGCATTGACATCTTTCCGCAGAGCCGCATCAACCATTACAGGGTCCCAGCCCTCTTCGATGACATAGGGATGATAAGGTGGAAGACCCCTTCAGGCGTGAATATTAGTACCGGTTACTTTTCATGTTTATCAGAGTTAGGTCTTTCAGCAGCTTACGTGTAGAAGACATTGAGTTCGCCACAGCCTGGAAGCTTGGGACCCTTGCCTTTGGTGGGCGAGGCGGTTATGGAGGACACAGCAACGGCTGCGAGACAAAGAAATTTTGAGATGGACGGCATTCTCGTGGTATGTAATATCGATTCAATGGAAAATCTACATGTGTGATTTGAACCTAGAGACTTTTTGGAATGCCTGAGTTGGGCTTGTCAACTATTTATGGTCTGCACCTGGTTCGGCCAGTCGCGGTGGCTTCCTGTATGGCTGATATTAGCGTTGGACTCGGAGCTTCAGCTGATGTTCTAGTGTGTAGAGGCGATAACTTGCCAAGATCTCCCATTTATGGGCCTGGGATGAGCGCCGTCGCTCCCCGTCTTTGGTTATGCGCGGCCAAATTCCGCATCCATCGTGCCAACCAATTATGAGCAGCATTATCCTGGGCTGATTGAGGGATTTCCACTCCCGAGCGCTAAAACAACCCGTGTCAATCCACACCGACCTGTGGGGAGAAACTTGAGCAAGGTGGATGGAGTTGACTGGATTCTTGGCATTTGGCGGTCGCTGCGGGTTGGCAATAGCCGCAGAGACTAGTGACCAACCTAATCCATCAACTTAAATTATGTCCCTTGAGGCATCGGCGCCCCGCCCTAGCCGTCAGCGACAACTTCATCGCTCGCTTGCGCATAAAGAAAAGAATAAGACCGCCACAGGCAAACCACACCCTCAATTAAAATGAAAATACGCCTTGGGGACACCTACTTTATCGGCGGTGCATTGGGTTTTGTGATATTTAGTGTGCTGCAATGGCAAAATGGAAAAATAGGCAGAACCTGTAGGTGAGGTGGACAGTTCATTTAGTTTGGGAATTTCTTCACAAAGGAATATGTTCATTCTTCGAGACACCACTATCGCCCGTGGCATTTTCTGATTTATTGTCTGGTACAAGCACTACCGGGATTCTGGCCACAGTGGTCGAGGCCCATGTAGTCGTGCTATAAACCCAAAATATCGGACCGTTGACCCTAATTTCCATTACCGTTGCAAAATAATGATTCTCCTCAACTCTGCAAGCGATATCGAATGGTGTCAAATTTAGAACACAGGGAATAATTATGGATAAGCTTGGATGGAGCGAATGCCGCTTACCAAAATGAGCTGCGACTCAGGTACATATCTCATATTCCATCAAGACTAACAACTAGCCGTACGTTAGATTTGCTTTATTACTTCGTCTAATTTGGTCATAGCACATTTTACATTAGCCTTCCGGTGATCTAACATTATTCAGCTCATGACGGTCACCACTTCAATAGTGGGTTTATCTGGAATGGGATTGTCAACATTCAGTACTCCGGCGAAGGATCGATGCTTTAGTTAGTAAAAGTATATTATGCGTCTTCCCAAATGCTCCACCAACAACTGGTTCTTGCTAATGCAAGCCTAGATTTGGGACAAACCTTCGTTAGACGCAGAGGTCACATGCATCTGAATAAAGAATGAACAATTTCTACCCCACCGCTGCTTGCAGAAGAATTGAAACCTTCTTTTTTTCACACTCCGTCATCCTTTTGACTCTCAAGAGCATCTTCCTCAGACCCTGTCGCCGCTTGCCGTTCGACATGCCATCACGAAGGGCGAGAAGGTCGACATATTCCTCTATTGATTTCTAACATCCATTGAAGAAAGCGACAAGAAGCTATGAAGTTGGCCCGTCCAGGGTTCAAATCAATTTTGGTAAGCGTCCTCGTCTTCAGGTTCTGGCATGTAGGTTACTGAAACTTGAGCCAGATTTCAGGATGGCTGATTGCTACGATTGCTGCAATTGCTATTCTCGCAAGGCTTTACCTCCGCTTATTTATCCAGAAAAAGAAACTCATGTCTGGAGATATTATTATTTGCTTGGCATGGTCAGCTTCAGTCGCAACTAATATCGTCTACGTCATCATGGGAGACATTGCAGCGCTTGATTCACACGTCACATCAACGCTCCAAGGCTATCGAGGAAGCCCGGAAAATGCCAATGAGATTGTGAAGGTTGGTAAGAAACAGCGAGAGTTTCAGGCAAAAACTTGACTGACAGAAGATACCCCCTAGCTTCTTTGGTATTCTCATATAGGAGTTTGGACGACTTTTTATTCGTGCAAGGCGGCTCTTCTAACACTCTATTTGCAAATATTTCCTGAATTTATGGTAAAGCGCAGAATATTCCTGTGGTCCGTAATAATCTATAACGCAATAGCTTACACTGCATGCATTATGCTACTGTTTACAGCTTGCGGCGGAAGGTGCGCATTCAGGCCAAATGACTTTACTATTACCTCACTCATGCTTGATATAGAACCGGTAAACATCTGCTAGAATGTTCCCAGACAGAAGGAAGAATGATTTATTACCTTGCTTGGTCACTTCATATGCTTGGGGATCTTTTAGGTAAGAGAGGTGTTTCTATGAACTGAGTCCCCATACTGAAAATCGATAGTTTTTGCGTTGCCTTGGCTTATCGTCCCTAGCATGCGGCTGAGGAGATCAGTAAAAATAGGGCTATGTGGCACATTTTTGCTCGGATTTGTGAACATAGCTATATGCATCACCAGATTAATAACCATTCGAATATCTGAGCATAAGAACACAATTGCTTTGAGCTTAATGGGTAAGTCAATCTTTGGATTCCGAAACACGAATCACCACGAGCTGTTCATGGACCAACACTCGGGCGCTCTATGCGTCTTCTTTAGTTCTGTGGTATTCTCTCGAATGCAATACTGCTGTCGTTGTAGCATGCTTGCCAACTCTGCGACCGTACTTAGATAGCCGAGACCGAAACGCAGCAGAATCGGGTGATGGCTCCCAGGTTCATATCGCCATGACTGGGTCCGAAGGTGGAGAGATGGAGGACTCAGTACAGTCTATTGCATGCAGAAAACTCTAGCCACAGGAGAATATGCTCTCTATTCGGAATTGAAGTCATACAGTTAGATGAGGCCGCTTCCCCTTGGGCGTTCCATGGAGTCTTCTTGGAGATGCAAACACAATGAAATGCCTCTCATTGCTGTTAGGTATGAGTAAGAGGGCGGTGGTAAATAAAGCACTTCTTATTGCAGAACCGGACTCACTCGGAAGCAGGTCCATAATCAAAACCATTGCCCACCGGGTCGGTGGTATAGGTTTCCATAAGTAGCAAAAGTGGACATCGCCATTTCCCCCACCCCTCTACGTCATTTTCTCATGCTTGAAGCTCTGTATGGCTAATTCTCGGCGTCTGATGGCCCAATTTGGACGACCTTTTAAGCATGCTCTAACTAATATAAACAAACGCACACCCCCAGTTTCTCGTATTTGATGGATTCGCTTATTTCTTTGATACACATGGTCCTCAAGCTATTTGTATGAGCGCTTTTCTCGCAAGATGCCTCCAACCCTAACTTGTGTTCGCCATGGGCAAGGATATCATAACCTTAGCGCCCAATATCACCACCTGATTGACCCCTCATTGACGGAACTGGGCAAGGAGCAATGTCTGTCTGTTGCAGGAAAATGCTCCCGATTTGGAGGTGATATATCCCTCATAATCGCTTCGCCTTTGACGCGAACCTTGCAAACCGCCTTGACTTCCTTTGGCTCGGTGATTTCTAGTTACGACGGGCAGCAAAAAATACTAGCCCTGCCGTCGGCACAAGAAACTTTCGACTACACATTTAACACCGGTTCAGAAATTGGCATACTCCAGAAAAAGTGCCAAGAAAACCAGTGGCCTGTCGACCTGTCCTTGGTTGAAGATGGATGGACAGACAAAAGTGTGAAAAGTCGCTATTATCCTGCCAGTTGCCGAGTGGAGGCGCGGGCCCGAGATCTGAGGCAATTTGTGAGAACTAAGTTTCGAGAGTTACTTGCGGCCGGCATCGAAAATCCACACATCGCGCTTGTCTCTCATGGTAGTTTTCTTCACTACTTTACCGAAGACTACGAAAATTCGACGAAGTTTACTGGCACTGGTTGGGCGAATTGCGAATGCCGTGCTTACAGATTTGAGAACGGGGTCGAGACTGACGCTGATTTGGATGCTCATCTTGTAGAAACATTGGAATCTCGCCAAGAGAGGGGCGCTAACGGCTCAGTTCTATCAAAAGTCGAGCAGCGGGATCTATTTAACAAATCGGTTGCGGCTTGGGAGAAACAAGGGCTTCCAAATGCTCTTGATTTAGGATTAAAGATCTCTGATGTGGGAAACGAGAAGTATATCAAAGCGGAATTAGAATAGACTCTCCTCAATGGACCGTGGGGACAGAAATTCTACGATATAGTACTGACTTTGCAAAGTTGATTTCTGAATAAAAGCTTTCAGCTACACAATCGAAAGACATGAAATACAAAGAAATTTCCATGAATAGAAATTTATGCACGCTGAGACGAAACGAATCATCTGTAAAACAGACTATCTCGAGCGGGGTACAATGGCTGGGTATAACTCCAATACGGCACGCCTCATTACAGAACTTTTTTTGAAACAGCAATGTTGGGTTCTTTTTTCTGTTCCAACTACATACTTAAGATATCTGAATTTTTTATTTATTTTAATAAGATCGCAATTTCGTACTGCGAAAATCCCGGATATTCCGGTGGGCTTCCTAGTGCCAGCAACACACGTTATCATGGCCCCACGTTTGAGTCATACTAGTCCGAGGTCCCCGGGCGAACCGGGAAATTGACACGGAAAATTTCTATCAAGTAAATATAAAGTTCAGAAACTCAAGACCCAAACTTCAGTTCCCAATTGCATTTTAATGGTACTAAATTTATCTTGAAAGACGGTGCATCAATTCACTGCCTCAAATTCTAAGCCTGGTTTCTACTCCTCACCCCACCATGGTCCTTATCATTCATCACCTTCATGTTTCTCAGTCAGAGCGCATACCCTGGCTTTGTGAGGAGCTCGGTGTTAATTATGAGCTTAAGACATACCAACGGGCGCCTATCCTTGCGCCACCGGAATACAAAGCTTTGCACTTTATGGGCGCTGCACCAGTCATCCACGACGGAAATTTGACCCTTGCAGAAAGTTGTGCCTGCATAGAGTATATCTGTCATAAATATGGCAATGGCAAGTTATATTTGCCGAGTACGCACCCCGACTACGCCGACTTTCTGTATTGGTGGCACTGGGTGGACGGTACCTTTGTACCAGCCCTGCTTCGGGCACTGGGTTCAAGCAAAACCAAAGAAGACACAGAAAGCATAGGTGCAAAGATTGCAACTGAGAAATTCAAGAAATCCTTGGCTGCTCTAAATGAAAAGGTCGGAGTTACTGAGTGGTTGTCAGGCAGCGACTTCACTGTGGCGGACATCATGGTTGTGTTCCCATTGACGACAATTCGACATTTTTTCCCATATAGTTTTGAAGATTACCCGAATATTGTGGATTATCTTGGAAGAATCGGCCAAAGGGACGCATATCAGAGGGCGATGAAGATATCTGACCCCGGAATGGAGCTCATCTTGAGCAGGGATCCGCCAAGCAAAACATCTTGATTTGCAGTCGTTCGACTTATGCGTCTTTTCCCAAAGGAGATCCCTGCTCTGACAGTTATAGAATAGAAATTTGTATATAATATTCTCAACTGACAACAATATAGATGTTATATTTAAGTAAAACATTCCAGGAATATTATCCTACTCGTTTCTTACTAATGACGGTGATGATCGGTGATATTGTGGCACGCCAAAGCCAGTCTTGGGAGAGAAGAGAGAATAACCCAATAATTCATCAGTACTTACAAGTTATCTTATGAAATACCATGGCTCATGCCTGCTAATATCCCTGTGGTGATGATTCTCGGGGTGCTTTGAGGGCCTCCTGTTAGTACTCCGACGGATGAGGGTTAGGGTTAGGGTTACACTACTACATACTCAACTAATCCATGGTTCGCTCCGGATATCTACAATCCCGTTTATATCTTTTTTTTTTTAATTTTGCCTTAATTGTCAGAGAGAAATATTATGACAAACAGATGGGCCCTTCTTGTGGCTTTGGGCTTTTACATGATTGTAGCAATTTGACCTATTCTTGGCTTCTTTTAGGACACGACTTCAAAAGATATAAATAGCTGAGACATATTTCATCTTGTAGTAATGGCATGTCTCAATGATTTTGCTATTAAAAAAGAGCGCGTCCATGTCTGACACTGGCTACAAAAAGAAAGCTGCCTCTTCGCATCGAAGTCGCATCTCCCTCTCGAATCCGCTTCGGTGGCTTGTCCATGTGTGATATTTGTCCTCCCAGGATACAAACACCGTTCTGGGATCAATCTCTACTTTTCGCACTAAGGAAAGGGTAGGCTTTGTCTTGGAAAACTCTTGGCAAGCCTGTTCCATGTCCAGGACTCTTGTTTTGCAGCGTCGCCACGAGCAATGTCGTGGACGAGTACCTGTAAGTGGGATGAGCTCCAAGGCTTGGTCGAGTTTAATCTTGTAGAACTCTGAATTTGCGGCCTCATCACGCCTGACGGCGTCAACCAAGTGCTCTACAAGCAGCTCAGCTGGTGAGGTATGAAATAAAGGACTGAAGTCTTGGTAGGGGGCATATTCCCAGCCGTATTCGTACATTGTGGGCGGAGGAGGATCAGGCCATGATGCACTGACTACCAAGGTCTGCAACGAAGTACAGCAGCTTTTGATTCGATCCATTGTCTCATAAAGTCGTTTCCAGCTAGCTGGGCAAAGAACTAAGTGGTGGAGATGCGGGAGGATGTCTTGGCTGACTTCGGCGCGCTGCATCAACCTGTGGTCGGCTTTCTCATCGCGTAAATATAGTAGAGTATGAGCAAAGTCAACCCATCCGAGATTCTTGACATGGGTGTGTGTCAGTTCCATCACCTGACGAGCCTCGCGACAGCTCTGCCGGACGACCTGACGGCCAACGCCAACTAGTTTGAGGCCGCGGCCATCTCGCTGGAGAGCGGCGAAAGCCCAGTCCTCTTCAAAGGCCATGCGCCAGATTTGGTGCCGAACCTCGGGTGGGAATTTTTGGAAGAGCGGAAACATGTCGGTCATAGTTTTGAAATGACGTAATGATAGAATTTTACAGTGCAAGTCAGGGGAGGAGAGAAATGAAGCGAATCAAATAAGATACGGCGAATGGCTTGATATTTAGAATTAATCTGGAAGAGGGCTCGGAGTTTGTGATTGCAAGGTGTCGACGGGGAAAGTAGGGGAATGGTTCAGGATGTTGATTCTGCGACGTCAGGCCTGCACCTTACATACCCTACCCCACATGACGTCGGCAAAAGCAACGTGATTTTGAGTGACATCAATGACTTGCGAGAATTGATAACTCTCGATTTCGTGTATAATATATTCTCAATAGACCTCTAGGAAACCCCGAGGGTGTTGTTTGTTGGAAACACCGCATGGTAGCCGAGAGCTTGTGAAAGCCGAAGATCGTTAACAATAACTCGTAGAAATGGGAGCCTCTCGATATTTGAAGAGATACTTCTTGAAACAAGATCTTGTTTCATATTGCCTATCTGACCCTGTTCACGATTCTAGGCTAGAGACAGGCCGCTGTAGACGTAAAGTACATTACGCTGGTAAACCTGAGCACAATTGCTCAGGAGATTCGCTCATTCTTGATGTCGTCGCAGAAGAAATAATAGAATGGAATGGAATACAATAGATATATTGGCGAAGAATTCGAAAGCATAGCCACGAGCAAAATTATCAGTTATCCATATGAAAGAGAAAATTCCAATATATTACTTCGTAAATAAAGCATTGCGGTGTGGTATTCTGCATAATTTCATAACAACCATCAGTTCTTCTGACAAGTCCCCCTAATTGGTATCCAGCAACATTTGATCAAATTCTATACACGCACGGATCCTCCACATTGCTACCTTGGGATGTGTAACCCTGTATCGACCATTGAATTACAAAAGAAAAGGCTGTTTAGTAGGTGATGGTTGCAATCTTGTTGATGTATTTGGGGTCCTGCTTGATGGTAATGTTGTCTGCGATCCATTTTCCAGCGTCCTCCCTGGAAATAGAGTAGCCGATAGCATCGACCTCACGACCAGTCTTGGGGTCTTCAATGCCAGTACGAACAGTCCTGGTGGACTCGCCGTCTGTCAACCAGCTGGCTCGGACGACGGTGAAATTTTCGCCGCTAGCGATGAGCTTGTCTTCCATGAGCTTCTTGTCATCGTGAGGAACCTTAAGGAGAACACGGTACAGCGGCAAAATGAGCGCCGGAGTGTCGCGCCCAAAGCTGGAGATGCCGGTGCTGCTCATGCCAACGAGGGTAGGCGAGCCGACAACGCCGTTGCTGCGGAGCTCGGTGACGGCTTTGACCAAGGTGTCCATGCCCTTTGCACAGGCGTTGGGGTCGTCGATCAATTTGCCCTTGGACAGGTTGGGCTTGGCGCCGATGGTACTAATGAGAACGTCGACGAATTTTCCGTCGCTGGCCTGGAGGCACTTGGAAACGACGGCCACATCGTGGGCGTTGCCTTCGACGATCTGCAGGTTGGGGGTCGTTTCAGGAGACCCGAAAATAGCAGTGAGCTTGGCCGGGAATCGGCAGAGAGCAATACATTGGTGGCCGGCAGCGAGTGTGTGTTTCAGAGCAGAGAGGCCGATGCCAGTGCTGGCGCCGAAGAAGGCGATGGTCTTGGGGGTTGTAGTGCTGGTGGCCATTGTATTAGTGGTGATGGTGGCGTGTGGTGGAGTGGGTCTTTGTCGGAATTGATTGAGGGTGTGTGTGTGTTGTTGAGATGGTTCTCGTTGGTTGCTTGTGATGTATGAGTGTGGTGTTTCTGCTTCAATAGCCTGGACGGTTGAGCCATTATCTTTATATCCATCTTGGGTCACATCGCGGTGTCGCCGTCATGCGCCGAGATGGCTGTCTCGCTACTTTCTCGGGGCCAAAACATCGGCCATGAATTTGGCCGGCAATCTGCTTTGTGGCTAATACGGTCCCTTTGGTCCCGACTGTGGCTTGCACCAACTCGGTGCGTTTTTGTTCCGTCTCCTTTTACCCCTGTTCCCAGCACTGTTCGGAGGTGCTGGCTTAGCGTCCGAGAAAAAGGCGAGAGCCCGCTCAGGCGCCGAGTTGGTCCGCTTCAGTCGAAAAGACGCTAACTGAAATTAGACAACTGGCTTGTAAGCGCTAGTCTATATGGGGTTGGAGGCCATCAGAGCCGACCTTTTGGAAATCAACGGTGTGCATGATGAACGTTAGCAACAGGATGGTGGCTTTACCAAAACAAATCACTTTAGATAGGATGGAACGGTAATGATGAGGCAGTTCGAAGATTCGTAACGAAGATTTACAACAAAGTCAAGTAGTCATGAAACATCTTCTATTTGTCTAAATAATCCCTCAGGCCTCTGAAGGCACAGCTGGAAATAAATACATCAAACCAGCCGTTCTCTAAGTGCTCTAAATTAGGTCTGACAGCTTAACTCGGCGATATCTTGCTTGTATCAATGCCAAATACTTCCCAAAGTAACTTCTTCAGTTCCCCGAACGTCCTCAAAATCCGTTCCTCGCTTATGGCGATATTTCCTGCGCCAGTACCTTTTCGTTTGTATACCGCCACATAGCCGTCTCCTTCCTTTCGCCCACCGAAAGTCTCGTCTTGTGAATAGAGGAGGCTGTGCCTTCCCCGATCTTCCGAATGGTCGCCCCTCTGCGTCCCAAATGGCACCGTGGCTACCATTTGCTTGACAAAGACTGCCTCTGGCCAAGTGTTCGACATCCAGTTGGCGCTGTGGTAGTCGCCTGGCGACTGAGGTTGTAACATGTAATGGTACAAGGGAGCCAACTTGAAAGTCGCATTGGCCGTATCATGACCCGCGTCGCGATCGTAAAGTTTGCGGTACAATGTGTAACCGTAAGGCACGTCCTGGCGATCATTAAGTGGTGGCAGTCGTTCGTATACGAGGTGATGCGAGTCTGTTTCGGTATTGAGCAAGATTGGATCTCTCGGCTGTCCTGCACCGAAGGCAACATCGCAGTGGAATGTCACCCCGTCGCCCCCATGAGGAGCTTTCCAGTCCTTTGGAATTCTCTCTTCTTGAGGCAACTCGTCGTGGCTGAAGTGTACCAGAGTAGTTTGGTGTGAAATGGACGTCCAAGCCCAACCCAACTCTTCTGGTGTGTGGCCCTGATACGGGTATACCCTGCCAGATACGTTCGTAGTGTGATAGCCGAGTGAGCGAAGCATAATCGCAAAAAGACCATTACACTCGAAGCAGTATCCTCCCATCCCGCGGGTGACAATCTTGTTAAATAACGCATCGCCATGGACGTCGATGTTCTTCATGCCTTCCTGATAGGGGATCGGATCCGAGTCCTGGTATGTTTTGTCTCTTGCTAGATGGATAGTAACAGACTCGAAGGGAATCTTGTCATGGTGGCGTTGTTGCATCTCCCGAAGAAGCGAAAATGTCGGTTTCGGGAGTTCATCTCCAAGATCCTTTGCCTGTGGAACGCCTAGGTGCTGCAGATATGCAATTACCTTTGCAGGGGGGAGGCGCGGAAGCTTTTCAGATTTGTTGTCCATTTTCAAAGATACTTTCAAGATTCAAAATGCCTAGCGGTCTGCTTCCTTGTTACGACAGAGTCTAATTGCCAAGACGCTGATTTATAATTCGGACAGAGAGGTTCACGCTTGCTGATTACTAAGCTAACGATTATCTTAGAGGATGAACCAAGGCTAGCGAAGCGTCTTTCTAAACGGTTAACACAATTGACTATTTTCTTATGTCCAATAAATATATTTTGCCGACATATCCGCGGAGTCAATATTTCATAAATAGGGGTAGCGACTTCGTGTGCATCATACGTCTGACTACGTTCAATACTGCTACCCAGTCAATAATTCGTCCATCAGATAGGAAGACAGAAAGCTTGTTGACCTTTCACTATCAATTTATAATAGCAAAAGTATGGACATGGTTATTGGCATCTATATCCGCATAGCTAACGTGATATGTGAGCTGAGACAGATGATCGGCAACGGATTTATATCGACAAGGGAAATGTAAGCATTAGTATGATTCTGACAAATCCCACCCACATAGATACCCAGAGTTGCTGAGAACGCGCCGATTTTGGACAGGTATCAACCCCAGAACAAGGGCGAAAATTTGAAGCGCGAGTGAAATTGTAATCGTTGGGAATACAACAAACCATGGGCTGGTGCGTACAGTATCCAAAAGCAGGCCTATTGCGGAGGTTTTTTTTTTTCAGGATAGAAATTAATTTAGTCTATTTAAAGTTGATTATTTAACTTTTAGGCAAGAGGATTGAAAATGAACGCAGAAGCGTTGAGTTTGGTACGACCCAGGAGAGGTACTAGCATAGGGCACGACAAGAGGGAATTGACCTTGAAACCAACATCAGAATACTGCAATCTTAAGAGGCATTCGAGGGTTGCATTTACCTGATTCACGAGCGACGAGTCAATTCCATGTTGCTGCATATCCGTTGCAAGCTGCTGGGACAGAGAGTTTGCTACCGGGTTAAGCTTTGCAAACAAAACAATGATGTTTAATAAAAAGTCGAGTCCATCCCGACTTCGGTTGCTTTGTGCAATCATGTAGTCTTCTAGGTAGACGAGAGCGGCCATGTATGTAGCGAACGCAACAACAGGGTTTTTAAAGGTGGATTGTAAATCTGGGACCATTCGAAATATGCCGACAATCTGCTCTGCCGCAGGGATAATGCGTGCTTGGCATTGAAGCAGCAAGTATTCTGGAGACTGCGTGGACTCGCGTAATTGAGAAACAGCAGCCCTGTTTAGGCAAATAACAGCCGTGTGGACCATAATGTTAACAAACACGGCATTCTGACACTGGAAACTCTGAGGAAGCTTAAGATGGGTAGGGAAGCTCAAGAGCAGCATGCTGAGGCTGTTGTCAAGTTGCCGGTGGGTTTCCCAATGTTTTCCGCATTCAACGGCATCGGGCTGATCTTCTGGCCTGCTATGAAATGTATGCCGCATCGTTTTATAGAAAAGTTGGGCAATAAGTACTCTTCCAGACAGAGACGAATATTCCTGACTTCTAGAGTTGAGTAAATCCTGGAGCGAGCTGGTGTTTTCTGGGTTGTTTGTCTCGAATGCATCTTCCGATGCTGGGAGGAGTGTGTATAGCTTGGTATGTTAGTCTCAGGCAGAGGGTGATGGAGGGGGGGGGGGGGGTTCAAATACATATTCATCTTCAATTAATGACGGCCAGCCGGTGGTTCCATACAAGAACCGGTCTGTGCAGTAAATCGTCCACCATGTTCTCCGCTGCTCTTCTAGGATGGACCACTGAACAGGCTCAGGAGAGGAGTCCGTACTCGGTTCTTCTTTGTCAACCTGGTGCAATTCCAGCATCTGAGCCAATCGTAAACCACGGCATTGACTTGACGAGGCACGTGCAAACATGGTTTGCTGGGCCTCGAAATTTGCCATTAGCAACCAAGTTTGTACATGAGCCAGTGTCATACATTGTTCCCCTCGGCTCTGGAGATTGGAGTCAATATTTGTTTCTTGTAAGAGAATTTTGTTTTTGCCTCACATGCCTTTGCTTCGTCTTGCTCCACACAAGTTCTCGCCTGGTGATAAAATGGTAGCGCCAATGACGAATAGATATCGCTGTTTGATGCGGCCAATGCTAATACAGTTTTTTGGAGGCACATCGGCGGCCTTAAAAATTCATCCGCATGCAATGAAGTTCTGTAGCGATGGGGATGCAATATTGGCGTGATTGGATGGACCTTGTCAAAATAAATTTCCACTCTGGCGTTATTCGATTAATCAAAGGTTTGCTGCGCGGGATCATGGCCAAAATCTTACAGCTCTTGTCTTATATGGAGAGGTGCTACTCCGTGGAGGATGTCGAAACAGAGCAACTCGTCCGGGCCAAAAGTGCCCGACTGTGGTAGTGTTGGATTCGATGTCGGAATCGATGTCATATTGCTTGAGAGGGGAAATCCCTCTGGAGAAGACATACTCGATGCATATTGATCTGCTACCGACGCGGTGTCTGTGTCGCTTCCCTGGACGATTTGTTTTGCGTGTTCCAATTGCCCTTCGAGTTGCACTACCCATGGTTAGATCTACACAATGATAGTCGTTGATGTGGATCAAGATCATATGTGGGCTCTTCGGCACTCGGGGACGTACCTAGCCGAGCTTCCAGTTCCTTAACCCCAAGTCGTCTTCTGGTGCTTCCTGGTCTTCTCCTTGCTTGTGGAAACACGCAACCATCTCCCAACTTGGTACATCGGTTACAGCACGGCTTGACCCGATCGCATTTCAACTTCCTCTGGCGGCACTGTTCACACGACAGTCGCGCGACCGACGGTGTATCGTCAGGCGTTGGGCTGTCCATGTTCTGGGCCCCCCTTTCTTTCTTGCTGGAATTGCCGAACTCAGGGTGTATTCAAATGCTGCTGTGTGAATGCGGGGTAAATTCAGCCTTTATGGCAGCCATCAAATTGATCATAGCTCATCACGATACCGCGACGCCTCATGAAAATTTGATGTTTAACCGCCAGGGTGACACGTTCTGGCTGGACTAGGCTTCCAGTGATACGACGTGCACTGATACACGCGGAGGTCACAGACCCGCCTGGCCAAATGAGCGATACGCGAAAACCAACAATTATTCCACTGATGCTCGTTTAAGGCAGCACTCGCTAAAGGCACAAAACCTTAACCCGGGCAAAATCTCGGTGTCCGAGCCTGGGCGTCGAGCTACACGGCCGAGAGTTGCGCCGACAGGGGCCGCGCGGTTCGCTCGAGCATCTGTGAAGGACATGTCACGTGAATAGTACGAGCAACTGAATGCGAAACCGAAACCGCTATCAGTCCAATCTCGTGCGCAGCGGCAAAGCAAGCAGTTTCAATTAATGGGTATGCTGTATAGTCTATATATTTTGGTTCATTATATGTGCACAGAGAATGAACTTTGAGGCGACAAAGCATATTTGCGCTCGCACGCTGCATCTGTGTCAAAATTCATGCTCAGTCCCGCCCTTCTTCATCAGTTTTGAGCGGTCAAGACACATGAACCTTTGTTTTCAGGTTACTTCTTCATTGGCTTCAGGTTTTAAACTAGAGTGGAATCCCTCTCCTTCAGATTTGTAATTTTACATGTACGAGAATACTCTGATGAATATGGCGCTTAGTCTTGCTTCAAACAGAATTGGCAAAAGTAACCAATTCCGTCCGCAAGTGGGGCAAGTCGACCAAGACCGGAATTCCGGTCCGTGAAACCCGGCGTGGTCCAGTTGTGGGCGCTCATCATTGCACTGGCCAGTGACATCATTGACAGCGAAGTCAGAGATTCGTGAACATTTGTGTTTTGAGCTTGCACCAAACTAGCCCAACTGCCTGCTCGAAACCAGCGGTCCGAAACAGCGGTCCGAAATAGCGGTCCGATTGGAACGGAGCGAGTCCAGACTTACTAAAGCGGAGCATGATAAAGTACTTGAGCGCTCCAACTGGCACGTCCTCAGGTCATTGCTTCTTTTTTTCCGGGTCAAAAGGTCGCCTCACGGAGAGAAATTTATTCACGGTCCCAATTGGAGTGCGAATAACCCAAAGAATTCAGTATCTGACAGTTATGGCGAGGCTGTCCATCATGCACGGTTAGTGCTGTACGGATTAATCAAAGAGCTACATGTGCCATTCCCAAACAAGTAATATAATGAAATGCGTCATCGATTTGTAGCGCATCATGCACCCATCATTTACCATATTTATGGTTCGTTTCTTTCAATGAGCAGCAGCGCCACATTTGGGACAAGGCGAAGAAACAGGTATTGTGGAGGTGTTGTTCCAGATGACGAGTGGCTAGTAGCACCAAGTGATGTCACGAGCGAGATCGCATGACGCATTACACTCCAAAGCATGCAAATCACAGGTCCCATTTTTTCGATAAATATACAGCGAAGATTTCGAGCTCCGTAGCCGGCCCTGTTCAATTAAGCCCAGGGTCCTACCACGAATATTCCCTACTAACATTCGCAGCTATTCATCATGCCGAGTGGTCCTCTTTACACCATTGAGCCTGTCCGGGCTGATGGCGCACAGAATTCCGGATCAGACAATACTATCGGTAAGCGTTGAGAAATATACCGAACGCGCCACTTACAATTTACTCATAACGGTTTCTTTTAGTTGGTTCAAAAATTCACAAAAAGACGACATATGACAATGCTGAACTAAGAGATGACGGGCTCTCCAAGGAAATTTTGCGTATGATGACTTCCGAAAATCATCTAGGATGATCAAACGGACGACATGCTTACTATCACGATACAGCTTACCAGGACAGCCTTTACAAATACATCAGCGTGAGTTCTTCCCTTCTGTTGGGTGTGGGCCCGATTACTCATATTCGTTCATAGTGGGAGGATCCAGTTCGCTCCCTTGGTTCGTACCTTAGTATTTTGGCCATCTTGTTTGGAGCACACTACCTACCCCTGACGCGATGGGTTTTGAAGGCTGGGGCGACCACCTTTGGAGGTATGAAGAATCCCTGTTCAGACGGCATAAATTTAGCGAAAAGTAACGCTAATCAATACCAGCAATTTCTGTCACGGAATTTGCGAGCAAATACTTCGGGCCCAACACCTTTTTCACTCAGATACGCCCCAGGCAGTACAAGAGGATCCCAGAGGAGACCTTAAATGCCACCTTAAAGGATGTTCATGACTTTGTTCAGTACGTAACGGTTGAGGTCCAAAGAATGTTCTTCGGTGAAGACCTCCGCGCCACCTTCGCAGTGAGTCATCCTTAGAATACAGATCATTTTCATGAATGAGCTTGAATAACCAAAGAATAGGCTTTCATTGGCTTTACCACACTGTATTGGGTTATTAAGGTTCTGCCTCCGTTCTGGTTAATTGTTTTGAGCATTACCACTGTTTACGCTGTGCCGCTTGTCGCTTCTCCTCGGGGTCGCGAGGTGGTCTCTGATGCAAAGGCTCGTTCCGAGGAGCTAGCTGCTGCGGCAGCTGAGAATGGAAAGAAACTGGCCCAAGATGGCAAGACCAAGGTAGTGGAGTTGTCCTCGATGACGCAGGAGACTGTTACAGGCATGGGCCAACGCGCTTCCGACCTTGCTCAAAGTGGAAAGCAAATGGCCACTGATCTATCCACCCAATCCAAAAATACTGCCTCGGATGCCTCGAAAGCCGCGGTTGATAATGTCAAGAAGCTGCCGGAAGTAGGCTCTAACGCCGTTTACAATACTCCCAGCACTGCTAAATCGGCTCTTGAAGGAGCAGGAGAGTACATCAGTAACACTTTTCCCGGCGCTGGTTATGGCTCTGGCAACAATGAGTCTGTGGCAAATGTGGCATCGAAAAAGGCATCCGAGCTGGGAACTAGTGCAGCCGGAACCGCGAAGCAGATCACGCCAGACTACGTGCTGGACTCGGCAAACTCAGCAGCCAATAGGGTCTCGCAACTCTCCGCTGGCGCTGTCGACAGAAGTGAGGCTGCCGACGCGACCTTGAACCCCACTGCCATGGAGCACCCAGCGAGTGCAGCATCACATATCCCTCGAAAGATATCTGGAGAAAACACAGATTCTGTCACTCAACCTATACCTGAATATACTACGGCCAGCGGCTTGGCTGCTAAAAGGAGAATTCTAAACGAATTCTAAACTACCGAGACTATTATTATATTGACATGCAAACTGTATTCAAATAGCTGACAAGGGCGTGAGAAAACATGGCTTGAATAGGACGAGAGAACAATAAAATGGTTAAAGGATATGTTACAACTGTAATGGTGCAGGACAAACGTGAAGCTAATGCAGTATTCCAAGCTCATTTATATTCACTAATTGACATTCCCGTGGACATGGTGACAGATGTAGCGAATGATAATTATTTAGGATTATTGAAGGCCCAGTTCTTCAACTCATAGGAGTATCGAAATCGGCGGCCGAGCCAGCTTCATTTTCCTCTCTTTTCTGGAAAGGGAAGAACAACGCACTCTTGATGGGAAGAAAGATTCGGGTTCGGCCAGGGAAAACTTTATGCTGAGGCACCAAAGGTCAAAATACCATTACATCACATGGTGGTAGCGAATGATGATATCTGGCATCGCACTGTGGTAAGACAAGAAAAGTCTTCCCTAAAAGCCTTTATATGAGACCTTGTGTGATAGGTGTGATATATTTAAGTTTTTTTTACCATAGCACATCACACATTGCTCACATGACTGGCGAACATGGTGCAGGAACAAATTCTGGTCCAATAGGTGGATACTACGCCCTAGATATCGAGGTATTCCTATCACCTCGACACATCATCGAAGTTTAATCCAGTGTTTTTCTTTTAAAAGGCTGAGCATCTTTCCTCCCTGGTGTTTCTTGGTCTTTGATACTGAAGTCCTGCATCGCAACAAACTTTTAGCTACTCTTTGATCACGATCATAATTCAGAATGGACCCCGTTGAAATCACAGGGAACAAATCCGATCGCGCGCAATCGCTCGAAAACCTTACTACTGAGGCTAGGTCTTTGATCCGACGTCTGTCTAAAAATTATAATACTCAATATGGGCAAAGTTCCGCCAGCATCCAAATTTATGACACTGCCTGGGCTGCGATGGTGGTGAAAACAGTAGATGGCAGGAGAGAATGGGCATTCCCTGAGTCTTTCCTGTATCTCCTTGGAAACCAATTGCCGGATGGGAGCTGGGGCTCTCACCAAATCTCTCAGACAGTTGGGATCTTGGATACATCAGCTGGGCTATTGGCGCTTCTCCGCCATTTTTCAGAGCCTCTGCAGATGCACCATGTACCAGACACAATCCAAACACAAATCAATAACGCAGTCAAGTCTTTGCGTTCACAGCTGCATCAATTGAATGACGTGTGTACTGCAAATCACATCGGTGTCGAGCCGATTATGCCTGCAATGCTTGAGTATTTGGCAGAAGAAGGCTTTTCTTCTGAATTTCAGGATAATGGGGTGCTCCTTCAAATGAATGCAGAGAAATTGGCAGGATTAAAGCTGGAGTCTTTGTATGAACCGAAGCCTTCTTCTGCCCTCTATTCATTGGAGGCGTTCATTGGGAAGATTGAATTTGACAAGGTTGGCCATCACATTTTTAAGGGGTCTATGCTTACATCTCCATCCGCAACTGCTGCATACCTCATGCACGCTTCGGTATGGGACGAAAGAGCGGAAGGGTATCTACGGCACATTATCAAAGAAGGTGTGGGGCGCAGTGATGGAAGTATTGCTGGAACTTACCCCATCACATATTTTGAGTACAGTTGGGTAAGCATATTTTCGCTTTACTTCGGATTGAATCTAACTGACATGGTGCTGTATTAAACTATTTCTACTTTGTTGAGAAGCGGTTTCACAATCTCCGACCTAGAAGGCTCAGACTTGGACGATATGGCGCAAGTTCTTCTAAATGAGTTCAAGCAACATGGCGGGCTCATTGGGTCTGGTGAGTTGCAAACCAGATGAGATGCTTCTACTAACACGTTTAGGACCACCTGCCATAGATGCGGATGATACGGCAAAGGGGCTCCTAGCACTAAGGCTGCTAGGGAAGGATCAGGAAGTAAGCCCAAAAACCATGATAAAAGTTTTTGAAAGACCCGATCATTTTACAAAGATGGGCATAGAGAGAGACCCGAGCCTAAGTTCACATTGCAATATTCTCCTAGCTCTTCTTTCCCAGGAGAATGTAGTACAATACGCCTCTCAAATTGAGAAGGCATCAAAGTTTATATGCAATTCATGGCGGGCCAGTGATTCTAAACTTAAAGACAAATGAGTAACGCCCTTCTTTCCATTTTGAACATTTTATGATACTAATGACGGGTTAGCATTTAAGCCATTTATACCCAACAATGTTGATGGTTCAGGCCTTTACAGACTGTCTCGAGCATCTAGACCGTGGAAACCTGACGTTGGTTGATGAAAATCTGCAATCACAGATTGTCGCCTCCTTATTCCAGGCCTGCCAGAGGACCTTGCTCGAGCTGCACGATAACGGCTCTTGGTGTAATATAGCTGAACAAACAGTTTATGGAGTTCTTGCATTGTCAGAAGCCCGTCAACTCAGTTTCTTTTCGGGAATATGGTCAACCATACAATCTTCTATCGACCGTGCCGTTAACTTCTTGACAAATTCTAGTGATTGCGGGTCATTAAACAAGATCTGGACTTCGAAGACAGCCTACAATGTCGCATTTTTGGCCGAAGCGTATATTTTGGCAGCGAGAAGAGTGCACTCATCCATTGAAGCGGATAAATCGATTGGTGTGAGCCTGGGGCATGATTCCCGTTTCTGAATTGCAATCATTTGAGAAAATTGCATCCAAATCCCTTTTTTAAGAAGTGTGGCGTACGTGCACGCGCCTATGCTAGAAGAATTCGAGGCAGATACAATCAGTGTTGAAACCACTTTGGTTTTCCATCTCCTTTCGACCAAACCAAGGTAACAGCCATTTATATCATGTTATTTTGTGAGGTAGAATTGGTGTGGTCATTCCTTTTAACCAAGGCACCGCAGCTAGACCAGTATTAGTTTAGATCACCACTTTCGTTTGACTTCAATTTTTCTCGCTTTCCATTCTTTTATCCTTTAACCTAGAGGCTAAAACAGAGCCACAATAACCGAAAATGGCTAACCGAACACCATAAACCTTCTTTGTTGACATTTGGTTATGCCCCCTATGACAGTGACCGACCCACTCAATATCCCGCTGCTAACACTGTCGTACATAACGACTGTATTATTTCGGAACGATGCGGAAGACCTCGGCAAACATTGGCGAAAGAAAAGAAGACCTCGGGAATTAGCCGTACAGGATCGAAGTTATGGGCTTCCAAGAAAAGCAATCGACCCAATTCGAATATATAAAACTTCCTTCTTGCACCATGTGTTAGTTAACAATACATTAGAAAATACATCTAACAATATGCCGGACCTCGCCAAGCTTAGCCCCGTTATAATTGCTTACCTTAGACCTTACCCAGGACATAGAGATGACGTGAAACGGGAGTTTGCGGCATTGGCCAAGTCTGTCTGGGAAAATGAGGACAAAACACGGTACGCCAGAAAGGCCAAACCTCACAGCGGAACAATATCTAACAGCGATTTAACAAGGTGTTATTATTGGCTATACCCTGAAGGAAAAGAAGACGAAATGCGCGTGATTGAAATTTACAACGGTCCCGAGGGCATGGAAATACATGCTACAGGTGACTTGACATGTGAGACCCTCTTCGACTATGTTTTTGATTCATGCATGTGCCAACTACCGACTGACAAATTGTTTATTTCCAAGTTGATACATTTGAAAGATCCTATCCATATGGCATACGTGTGGATATGGAGGGGCTAATCCGACGCAAAGAAGGGCTTCCTGAAATACCACCTAAGCCTGACGTCGAGATTCGCGGGCTCGATATTGAATACTTGCGACCCGTCAAGGAAATCTACAACTTCCTAGGCACTGCAGAGATAAATGAAGAACAGCTAGTTGCGATTTCCCTCATCACAAGCAAGCCCAACAAATATTCAGAGGCGGTGTCTTGTCTTTCAGAGCTTTCTCACCATGCTAAGCAGGCTGGAGCTTTAACCTTCTGGGCAAATGAAGATCCAAATGGCAGCGAAAAGTTTTGGCTCATTACAAGATTTGAAAATGAGTCTGGTGGTGATTCATTCTTTTGTGATCCGAACATCCAAGCTCTTCATACCAACCTTGCGGATATTGCGGACATTGAAACTGAGAGATGCCATTGGGCTAAACAAGGATTTTTTCAGAAGTTGTATGACAACTGATTTTGGAGGAATTTGATCCAGAAATATTCGTATTTTCTATCAGAACAGATATATCTTACACACAATTTCCAACCATAATCTGTAACTTTCTCCTGCTGCTTTGCGCGTAAATAGACTCTGATTATATCTCAATAGCAGTATTGTAAAGTTACAACCAAACACAAATTATGGAAAAATAGGTTTACTTTGTTCACTTTTGCGCTTATCAGAAAGAATTCCATCCAAAAGTTCGATGTCATAGAGGTTTTAAGACTGAGCCAAGGAGCTGCATCTTGAAATACTGTTTATACTCTGATTTGAAGTGCCTTAGTTTTCTAATATGCTAGACAAATTACCTTTGGTCACAAATCCATGGCGAGCCCAAAAAGAAATTGCCAATCACATAAACCAATATTTAAGCTCTCTTGGTTGTATTGGGACTGTAGGAAGGCCAGGGTTTGGGTTCGCCGATGTTCAGTATTGTTTCCAATATTTATCAAAGTGTTCAGTGGCTGGAACTAAGATCTTTACCTCTTGGAAATTCGGAGATATTTCACAATACAGCAGGGTCATTATCGAACCAGTTGTGTTTGGAAACTATGAGAATAAAGATTTAGTCATTTCCTAATCCTGTAGGTTTCTATATCCGCTGAATACTTTAGGTATTGTCGCGTGTAATATGCAGGAATGGACCATCCCGAGCAGCGCCAAAGTAGTCGGTAAGTTCATAGCGTGCGGGTAGTGGCGCTGGTGCTTGAAGCTTCGCAACGTATGCTAGTTTAGCAGTGATGAGGTGTAACTCCATCATGGCCAAAGACTTTCCAACACAGCCCCTTGTGCCAATGCTAAACGGCATCATTCCAGTACGAGCCCGCTCAATCTCCTCAGGAAGGTCCTCGATCCACCGCTCCGGGCGAAACGCATTAGGTTCAGGATAAATATCCGGCCTTCGATGTATCGCCCAAACAGGAACACCAACTTCAATCTGTAGACTCAGTCAGCCATGTTGATAAGAAATGTAAGAGACAGAATACTGACACCTGGAGGTACATAGACCCCATCAACATATCCACCGTTATGATTTTCACGAGGCAGCAATCCCGGTACTGGCGGACAAAGTCGCAGAGCTTCATCCACGCAAGCTTTAAGGTAAGTACACGAGGCAAGTGTCTTCCCAGACTCTATCTCTTCCACTGAAGTAAACTTTCCCTTGACCTCTGCTTTCAACTTAGCAAAGCACTCAGGGTTCGCTGCTAGATAGTGTGCGAGACCGCTAAGGGCTGTAGAAGATGTGTCGCTGCCAGCTGTGATCAAAACTGCAGCTTCGCCAGCGATTTCTGCCATCCCCATTGTTTCGCCTGTCGTCTTATCTTTGGCCTGCATCAACAAGCGGAAAATATCATCAATGCCGTCCCCACACTTCTCGCGCTCGATTCTCTCAGTGGCTTGGGCAGCGGCGTATTCACGGAATTTAGTCTGTTTGCTCATCATATCGCCAAGCAAAATTCTTGCAAGTCCGTATTTCTCCAGCCAGGGTGCTGTGCCGATCTGATAATGCCGTTAGTGCTACGAGAAACATAGGTATGGTAGTTATCAATATTGAGCGGGTTGAACAAGAAAAAAACATTATGACATACCACAGAGCCTCGGTGTTGGAATTGTTCTAGTAGTGGCTGAACATAGTGATGTTCGTCACTGGTAAGCATTTGGAAGCTCTTACCAAAAGCTAGTTGGCCCATTATATCGTAAGCTAAAAAGTTGAACCAGTTGGAAAGATTTTTAACGGAACCATCAAAGGTTTCAGGGTCCATTATCTTCTGGATAAAGAGGTTAATCTTTTCCTGGACGAAGGGCTCGTATTTCCTCAAGGCAAAGTCACTCAAGGCTCCAGACATAAGACGTCTCTTGCGCCCGTGTTCGGGTTTACTGACAGCGGTCACGATATTCTAAGGCATATACTGATAAGCAGTTATATCAAGAGGGATATAAACATTGGGATCGGCTTACGGAGGTGAATTTGTGACCAGGAGGGCCATGAGAGTAGTATTTGGCCTAATGTTCTGTCAACAGCCAATCTCTTAAAGTAATGCATGTATAAACGCACCTTGCAGAAGCCAGACGATACCCCATAAATATCTATGCTTAGTTTTCAGCGCTAGTTTCCACGTCCTGAATCCAGAGGGTATGCAACCTTTGATAGCTTTTGGCGTATTAAAGGACAGAAAATTTGGACCATACCGAACAATATCGCCTATCATCATCAGTGCTTGAAATAGTCTCGTTATATATATCTAATTGGTCCATACCGTATTCTTCATGCAACCTCGCCAGTTCCACATGACGAGTGCCTTTGTATGCCAGCCAGATACATGGCAGAACAGTGATTTTGTGGAGGAAAGGGCCGGGGTATCGGGCTAAAGGGTGGAAATAAAGACGATATACTACAGTCCAAATTATCTTTTGCGCACCTCAGACGATTAGACAATTTCCGAAACATCATTGCAAGCATTCCAGGACGGTGCGCGAACTTACAGCGCCGGCTCCACATGCCAAAGCGAGTCCGATAGCCAATTGGAGCGGTATCTGGCGGACTGCGTCCACAAGTCGGAGAGTGTCAGTCATTTCAAAAAGACACTAGCATACTAAGCCAAGATAAATCTGATGGCTATCATATCAGTAAGCCAAATTGGCTGGACTTTTATCAAGAAGGCAGTATGGAGAACTCAGAGACCAATAGCCGTTTGGGCCGCAAATCTGTCGAACTGTACGACAAAGAAGTGATGGTCTGTGCAAAGATTCGACGCTTGCTCCTTAGAGTCCGGCCCCACATAGTCGGGTTGGCTTCGACTCCGAGATCCCGTGCCGTCCTACTCATTCAAAAACCCCGAGAAGGCGGAATTTTACAGGCAGCCAATGGCTTGCGAAAATGAATGGCTAGTGACTGGTCAAAACTATGCAAGGATCACAAATGCGGGGGAGTAGAAGCTCTACTGAAATCCGCACCGCCAGCGAGCTATGCCTCCTTTGTATTTCTGCCCGTAGATTCATTGTCAAGCAAATACGTGTTCATCCCATACAACTCACACAGTATACCATTTATGACCCAGCAATGGCAAACAACAGCAATTGGAAGGACCGCTTCACAAAGGAACAGCTTGAACGCAAGAGAGCAACAGATCGGGCGGGACACAGAAGATCGCGTCAGCGCTCAAAACAGACGAATGCAGAGCTGGAGCACCGATTGCAACTTGCACTACAAGGAGACCATGGCATCTTAGTCAACCGCCTCCTGGAGGAAAACGCCCAACTACAAGCCAGGGTAGATTTCTACCAATCCAGGCTCGAGGCCATCGTTCAGGCGGGTCATGAGTGTCTGGATAATGATGTCGTATCCTATTCCCCACTTAAGAGTACATACCGCCGAAATCACGCTGGGTGTGATGGGCAATATGCCCCCAGTCCTGAAGCTCCTGGTCCAGATGAACCCTTGGTTCCACTGTCGTCTCAGTTCAGTTTCTCAGTTGGTTCATTTCTTTATGAAATATTCTCATTCTCTCCACTCACCGTGCCGGAGCATTGCTCTTCTAACCTACCCCCTGCCGATGTTATCAATTCTGTCATGAACTGGAAGCTATTTAATGAGAGAGGAAAGACTGGGCTCGAATTTATGATCCAGAATTTATGCCTGACAAGCGACCCACCATGTCTTTCTTTGGGTCAGAATGGAGCCTAGATCCCCCACGCTTTGGGTCCTCATGATAGCTAACCATGGTATCAGATGACCTTGAACGGGCAGTTAATTCCAACACTGCGTTCCAGGACGTTTTGGACCGTCTACTCTATGACGGGCCAGAGTTTGGCAGAAAGTCTAAGGATGCTACAGGCTCCTCTAATTCAACACCACGCTTATCAGAAATGGAACGTCTCCGGCGTGCAGCAGCTATATGTGCCTGTGAAAACACCCGGCGATGGCGTGATACCCTCAGATCTAAAAATGAATGCGTGGCACTATTTTGGGCACAGTATCGCTATTTCTTGGTAGGTTTCGGACTGCGACCAAAACAATCGAGATTCTTACCATATTTTCCAGTTTCTCACCTTCCCAACCCTTGAAAACTACACTAAATGCCTACCCTGGCACCGTCCCTGCTTAACACAATTTACTGCAAGCCATCCTGGCTTTATAGACTTCTTGGTTTGGTAAGTTGAAGAACAAGTACTCTTTTTATCCCATCAACAATGACCAGCTGACCAACTAAAACCTGGTAAAGGCCTAAGCTGAGGGAGCATCTTGCTCAGAACTGGCAGAAATACGACGCGCAGGACCTCGTATTGAGTCATAACCAGAATTTTGAGATTCGTGGTCCAATTGCAGACGGCAGAGCCTTGAT
The DNA here is from genome assembly GCA_020623665.1 of Calonectria multiphialidica. Lineage (NCBI taxonomy): Eukaryota > Fungi > Ascomycota > Sordariomycetes > Hypocreales > Nectriaceae > Calonectria > Calonectria multiphialidica. The sequence continues at coordinate 520,623 of JAHVYC010000007.1, forward strand.
AAAACTCAAGCCTGACATGTCCGATATTGAGATCGACGAATTCTTTGAGGAGATCATTCGAAATATCAATAATCTCGCCACCAATGAAAACTTTTTTCGACAATTTCCTGATCTCAAACTTATGGTCAATATAGACTCTAAAATACCCAAGGGGGGCAGTTCACAAACCGAGGGTGTGTCTTTAATGGCAATCAGCTCAACCGAGGGAAACTTAGCTTCTCAGGCAATAAAGAGGCGTTTTGAGCCGGAACTCGAAGAGAGCGCATACATTCCAGCCAAACGCCTCAACATGTCTCAAAATATTGACTCCTCTAGAGACAGTGTTGATCTGGCACAGTCTTTATACCCCCTTGAGACAGTGTTTGGTAATAGAGAGCTTGCCGCTATGGCATCCATCGCCAATATGGACTTTTCTGAGTTGCCCGAATATAATGACGCAATAATAGAGATGGGACTGGGACAGAACAAAAGCATGTACCAGAGGAGCCGGGATGAAGATGCGGACAATTACAATATTCTTCAGAGATGATATGGTGGTATTGGATGTAATGTATTTGAGTTAATCCAAAACTGAGTTTCCCAGATTGTTGAAACAATATTGTTGGGTGCGGTTCCTTGAATTATTCAGAAAGGTTTTTCGCGAGCCCAGCATACCCTGCCATATTCAATATCTTTGGTTGAACATGCTGTCTGGGGGACAACTTGAACATGACTTTCCAGCAAATGATTCGAGGCGTACAGAACGACAAAGCCAAAGGGTGCCACTTAACCCGAACGAAAAGAATAAACGGCAATTGCGTCTAGCCGAGGTAAATATGTATGGGTATAATTCCTGCTGGCTGCCAAGACATTATGTAAATAGGCCCACATAATGATGTCGTTGTTGTCGACGATGCTCGGGCAAGCTCGGCTCACCAGACGCTTCGATCTTGTATTGAATTCCCTTTCTTTATTTTGCTTTCTGGTGTCAAATATTTCCGAAATCCAAGCGGTTATTTTCCATTCTCCCGTAACTCATGGACCTAACAAACAAAGTAATGTCAACATCTCACGGAATATTTAGCTTTCATAATCTAACATTCAATATTTCTGTTGGTGTAGATTGCTATTGTTACCGGTTGTAGCAGTGGCGTAGGGCTTGCGACTACCCAACTGTTTCTCTCACTTGGTGCCAAGGTGTTTGGGTTGGACCGATCGGCTTGTCATATTGACTCTCCAAATCTCTTCTTCTGCCTTTGTGATCTGGGATCTCCAGGCGACATTAAACATGCAGTACAGAAGTGCGCTCACGTCTTTGGGCTCCGAATTGACATTCTTGCCAATATCGCTGGTGTTATGGACGGGTTTGCCAGTTCCGATTCCGTAACCAAGACCAGTTGGACCGAAACTCTCAATATCAACTTGAACGGTCCAGCTCTGCTTATCCAGGAGGTTTTACCCTTCATGATGCCCCATAAAAACGGATCCATTATCAATGTGGGAAGCAAGGCGTCTATTAGCGGAGGTGCAGCAGGCGTTGCTTACACGGCGAGTAAACATGCATTGGTAAGCTAATAATAAGAGAAGAAATACTTATCCCCCGAAAGAAAGAAAGAAAAACGAAAAGCTGGCTTCTTCTGATGGTTTTCTTTTTAGATTGGCGTGACTAAGAATGTTGCTTGGAGATTCCACAAAGAGGGAATACGTTGCAATGCCGTTTGCCCAGGGAGTAAGAGCAAACACCCTTGTCTACGCACAGCTAATAATTTACATTCTAGGCATGGCGACAAATATCCAACACTCATTCAAAGCCGAATCATTTGATCAGGAGGCTTATTCCGTGTCTTCGTGCGCTTTTACCTCACCAACGTCGCTAACTAACAGTTGCTAACCCGCCAATCACAGTGATTTTATTGCTTTACATATGACTCCCGATGGCAAGCCCCCTCTAGATTCAATGCAAGTTGCGAATGTTATTGCGTTTATCGCATCAGATTTGGCCAGTGGCGTAAACGGGGCCGTGATTCCTGTTGACCTTGGATGGAGCTGTTTATAATGCACCAGTATGCTCTATATCTAGCAATGTCCGTAGTCATTTCGGTTGCACCTCCTTCTTCATTTCCCTTTTTTCGCTATTCTTGTTGTTTTTATGCATAGTTCAGAGACTTTCCTGTCCTGATGCAGCCTGCTTCAGTTATGTGAACATGTTCTCTTGTTTCTGGATATATCTTCTATCCACTTTCCGGGTCGAAGGGATAAAACATTTATCATTGAAGCAGTGTATTCTCAAAGAAATGAATAAGATGCTCTTCTTTTCAGTTGGTCGTGTTGTCTTTTTAATAATTTGGGCTGGCTTAATAGAAATCATGCTATCACACCTCTGGCTTCATCCGTAACCAAATTAGCCCACGCCCCCAGACCTTGGTCTGGCTTTTAATAATTGCTTGGGACGCAACAGTATGCCATTTATAGATAACATTTTGCATTGCACAAGTTTCTCTGCTACATTGATATGACCGATGAGATCAGACCATTATTTGCGTCTTAATGTTTTTGGATGCGTTACTAAAAGCTCTGAAACTGAATTTAATTGCCTCAGTACGATCCAGCAGATACTTCTAATCTCAATAGGCATAGAACAGAGCTGACTCATTCTCTGACTGTCTGATCTTCTTGTTGTCGTGCTTCAACCAGAGTCGCATGCCCCAAGCACCGGCAGCAGTCGCAACACTGAGAGCAGCACTTGAGGACATGGCCATGACATAGCGCGGCTCATCCGATTTGGGCCACATGTATGGGGTCCAAATAAATGATGCCACAGCAATGCAGTTAACTATGGCTAGAGAGCATGCTTTCTTCTCCTTGGTTTGAGAGCAAGTGGCAGACACCCAGCCAAGAATTATGCTGTTGACTGCATAAGTGCCGATTGAAAAGATGACCATTGAGACTAGTGAAGACTGTCAGCCAAGCCCACCGCAGATATCCAATCTTTTGAACAGTAACTCACAATATCGAGCGCCTGTATTGAGGGTGGCGCAGCCCAGAATGAATCCAAAGATGGCAATCGCCTTGGCGATAGTGATGTGCCTATCGATGTTAGCGAATTCCTTTTCAATATCATATGCGGAGAAGATTTTACCAAGTTCGCTCATTAAACCTTCCCGAAGACCATGACCATGCGATAGATATAGCACCGGCGATTAGGTAAGGCGGACAGGTTAGAACAAGGGTGATAGTTTGACTGAAACCCAACGTCTCAACAGCGGTCGGAAAGAAGTTCTTGAAACCATTAGCTCCAAGGTGGCAGTGTTGCATTACAACAAATAGCCAGACCTTGGGGTCTTTAGCCGCTTCAACGACACCATTCCAAGTAGTTGTCTGCCCTTCATTTCCGACCGTGTCGCGCTGAGTTCGTTCATGGGCTAACGCCCGTTCTTCAGGTGTCAACCATCGCGTTGACAATGGTTCGTCGGGCAGGACGAAGAATCCTACAAGGGCGATTACGAGAGTCACAGCACCTTGGATAATAAACAACCATCGCCATCCAGCAATTCCTGCCTTGGAGAGTGTTAGACAACCAAGGATCAAGCTCGATACCGGTACTGTCACGAAAAATATGAACGACGTAAACAAAACGCCACTTACCATGCCATCCATCTCAAAGATTCCCAGGGCTATCAAACCTGCAAATGCTGTGGCAAGGATATTGCCTGTGTACAGGATAGATATGCGTGTAGCGAGTTCTTTACGAGTGTAAAATGTTGCCAAGATGTACAACGCGCCTGGGTAATACGGAGCTTCAGTAATACCAAGGAAGAACCGTGTAAGGAGCAGGCCGGTATAGCTCTGACTGAGCGCCGTGAGGGCGCTAATAATAGCCCATACAGCCATGCAAGAAGACATCCACCAGCTAGGGCGAAATCTCGTAACAACCATATTGGCCGGAATGCCCACAATGACGTATCCGACGAAAAGAATAGAAACACATGTCTGGTACTCTTGCGAAGACAGGTTAAGATCCTCCTCGAGCGTATTGAGTCGAGCAAGGGCAATTGCGTTACGATCCTGTTTATCACTTAGCGGTGCCATCTGAGAGGGTTGCTGGAGGCCCCTACCAGGTAGTTTAACCAATACATGAACCACAATATTGGCATGATCCACCAATCTAGCTTGCGGACAAGGGCAATTTCCCGAGGATCTGTCTTCTTGCTTGCTCCGGAGTAATCCCGATTCTCAAGTTTTGGTTTGACCACGTCCTCCATTTCAGTACCAGGGGTCATCAGTGTATTGTTCTTCACATTGTTGGCAGACATTTTCGGAGCCATGATTGCACGTTTGTCTGGACTATAAATGCTAGAATGAGCGAGGGCGTGGATGACATGGACAAGTACATTTATGCGGAAGCAGCTTTTGCCTTTTAATACTCCGCGCCGCGTGGGGTCAGTATACATTTCCCCTCTTCGCCAAGGTACGCCAAGTAATGACCAAGTAGTTTATCAAGTTCAACTCCGATAAATTGTCTAGTTACGTGACATCTGTGACTGTGATTAGGTCTACGGCAACAAACGGACTAGCAATCTCTAGTCCATACCCGCTTCAACCTCGCTCGTGTTCAGCTGCGAGGGGTCGTTGATCGCGGGGTGAGATTGGGTAAGAGGTCTTGAGGAACGGTCAGTTTTAGAAATAGATTACTCTGTCACGGCTTTGAAGAGCGAATTGTAAATGGTGTTCTGTCAAGACGTATTTTTCCCTTCTATACCAGTCAGATGGATCGTTTCGTTGATACATGCTTCACCACATAGCTCGTACACACGTTTCCATTTGTTTTATGTCAGAAAGTTTGCACACACTCAACTAAGAGGTGTGGACCTGGGATTGCGTCTTCATCCATGTTCGGCGGGAGATATGGCTAACATAGGCGCTACCGTCATCCAACTCACAGAAGCGAGGTCCATGCAACTGGTTTGATGGCTGGAAGCTCGATTAATTCGTAGTCACCGACACCATCTACGTATGTGCGGGATTAGTACCTGATACGCCGTACCCCGCAAATGTTGTTGGTTTAAGGATGACGAGGGTGTGCTGAGGTGGTCTTATTTCCAATCTTGAATCAAGCTTAAATGCGAGATTATGCCAAGCCCAGGCAATGTGTGAGACGACCCTCTTTTCGGGCAATTCCAGTTCTTATTGGTCCTCCATTGCACTGCTAGAAACCGTTACTAGATGTTTTCCGTGTGAGTGACATAAAGTTCTTGGCAACGACAAGGACCAACAGCATCTCGCCCCGTTCATCTCAGGGTGTTTCGGTTGTGCCAATAATACCCCAGAACAATGTTGCATTATCCGTATCTACCTTCCGCTTCTGTCATCGGCCTTTTCTATATAGCACCAGACAAAGCAGTGGTATGTATAATATACGAGGCAAGCAGCCACGTCAGCCTTGAACCGATTTCGCTCATCGGCCAACAATTTGGGGTACATGCTGACGTCAATCTTGTTGTTCCGGGACGCTGTGATCTACCCGCTCGCCGATGGACATGGCGGGGAAGTATTGAATTAGTTGGTGTATTTATGGATATTCATTCATATTGTTCCATTCACTGAGTCCGCATAATTGCTGGACGAACTTTAGCATCCTGTAACATTATGCTTGGCCTACCGTTATGTAACCCTTAATATTGACCCTAACCCTAACCCTCGCGCTGTGAGACTCCTAGTATTGAGACTAGTCCCACAAAGTTCAATCCCAGGCAAGCCTACCAATCACCAAGCTACAAATGATCTAGTTATTTATCATTACTTATCGAATAAAATTATGCAATATGATCTCGCCAGAAATGAAATCCGCCCATTTTTTACACATTGGGTTTATTCTCAGTGTAAAAGTGTACTGATGCAGGGTATCTCAAAATTTCACACTGAAATCACCACTTCAGAGTTAGCCAGTAATGCCACGCATATTCTAAACATTCTCTAGAGTAAGCAAATTATTTATCAAAGGAAGGTATCATCACTCTAAAGTTGGACGTTCTCACTGATCACTCGAAGGCACCTGTGGGTTCAATGGATTATGGCCTACCCTGTAGATATCATAGGCCATGTAAAATTACACACCAGGAGTAATTGTTTTGGCAAGTCAAGCTCCCAATATGCTTAAAAAGAAATGATGAACTCAGGCTCTTTACAATTTGAGCTTACATTTACTAGTTTTATGACAATTCACATTCTGTGAGAGGGCCACAGAGTGTAACTTGACTGGAGACATCTGGAAACGCTGTATCACCAAAACCAGGGTGCTACTTGAAATCACTGCAAATAAGACTATGTGCCACAATGATAACAAATTAATCTAATATCGGCTGGATAATTTACGTATATAATACAAATTATTAGCTATATACATAGGTGGATGTAGGTAATGAGGGCGATAGCCCCATTACAGGACAGCCTGAGCCATGTTGGCACCGGGATACTTTTCCAAAATGCCCTCGTCAAAGCTTTTCCCGCCAACAGTCAGATCCTTGAAGGCAGGGCATGACAGGTTCAAAAGAACCGGCTCAAGAGTGCTTGTGATGAGCTTCAGAGGTTCCTCCAGGATGGAGAAAATGGTGGACAAGAAGTTGGGCGTCACAGTCTTGACAATCTGGAAGACAAAGCACAACAGGTTGTTGCCCTCAAGAAGCTGGGTCAGGTTGAGCACGCCGCCGGTGACATCAGTCAGATCAACACCAGCGAAGCTGTTCACCTTGCCCATGTTTCCACCGATGCTATACAGGTTAGCTATCATGTCGTCGGGTTAGAATACAGGATCAACATACTTTGCAAGCTCTGGGTATTCGCCAATCAAAGCGAGCAAGTCCAGGTTGAATGAAATCAAGCTGTAGTCATCGGGAATGCGGTACCAGTTCTCCGGAATCCTCTCCCAGCCGCGGTTGTAGGTCAGGTTGCCTTCCGTGCCGGTGACAGCAAACAAGCTCTTGAGGGTCTCCTTGGCTGCATGGAGTTAGTGCTTAAACATCCTTTGGGACACTCGTATGACTTACTCATCAATCCATCTGGGTGGGCATCGGAGTAATTGGCGAACATGCGGCACGCAAAGAGGTAGCCTGCATTTCGGGCAATCAAACCAGTCCAGGGTCCGTAATAGAAATTGGGGTTCTCAGCAACACTCTCGTGATAGCGGATCGATGCGCGCTTAGCGAAGAGCTCGAAGTTGTAATCACCTTCGCCAGAAGACATATTGTAAAGGGATTCGAATTGGGACATGACCATAGTGGAGGCATCTCCGGTCATGTAAAGATCCGCTCTGGTGTTGGACGAGTCGCCCTCGATGATGTTGTGCGAACCGTTAAGTCCTCGAGGGGTGCCCAAAAGTCCCAACAGGTTTCCCAAAATATTCTCCGACTCGTCAGAAGTGGCGCCGATGGAAAAGCCCGGCTCTAGCGAGACGGGATTTCCAACAAAGACGGTGCCCAGGGTAGCCAGAATTCCTCCAAGATCCAAACCCATGCCAAAGATCGAGTTGATGGCCTCGGTGACCTCGAGCAGGCTGGTGACGCCATTTCGGTTGATGTATCCATGGTTCGCCAATGCATTGAGCGCAGGGCATGGGCCGCGCTGCGCGCCATTCTCGAAATCTGGTGGAATAAATTTGTGCTCACCACTGACGTCAATCGGGGTATTCTCTGGATCAGACAGCAGCCTCTTGGAGTGCGCTCCCTTCAGAGCACGAGCGAGGTGCTTGGAGAGGTGCGAAGCTGCGGCGTCGGCGTTAACAAGGTCATCGCCATAGGCAGGGAAGCCACGGACACTGCCGGCCAAGCAGGGAAGAATAGAAACAAAAACGTGCCACTTCATGATAATATGTGGGCAGATAATGAGCGTAAGAAGTAGATTGGAGAACTTCGGATTGAGCCGAAAGGTTGGTCCCAAGCCTCTAAAGAATGAAACAATTGGAAATAGAAACCCATTCCTTGGTCAGCCATTTGAGTTGGCATTTGACGGGTCGCCGGGGGCCTCTCTTCGCCGCCCTGGAGATTGGGCGCATCTTGGTTACCCTGGTCTCGAGAGCTGAGCTCCATTCAACGACAAGGGAACCGGGCATCTATGCCTAATCTCTTGGTTCCCCGCTCCCCTGAAATTTCACCAAGGGGAGTTAAAAGCCGTATTTGTCCCATCTCGGCCAACGTGCGAGTGCAGATCAGCGGAGAGCGGATGGTTTGGTTGCCATTTCCGTGTTTGCCGTGGAGGGTGCTCTCGGGGGGACAGAGTTCTGCTGGCTACGGAGATGGAAGCACAAACTAGGCGCAGGGGGAAACCAGCTCCTTTGGTTTTCTGGGCCGTACTAGGTAGGCGACTGAGATGGCCGGGGGGAGCGTTGTCCTTGACATCGGTGCTCTGCTATGGTTAAGAGTAGCAAAGATGGGCGCTCCACAGCGGCCAGAAGCCGGAAATTGATTGGAGGGCTCTCCCCTCTTTTTTGACTTTAGCTGAAAATTGAAGCCAAATTCTCGGGAGCAGCGTCCTGGAGTTCCGTCGATAAGATTCCAACGAAGGATCAAGCGAACCGAGAGGCAAACCTAATGGCTCGGGAAGCGTTGTTTTTGCCATCGAGGCTGGAATAGAGTCGGTTTGACATGTCGCAAGTAGACCATTTGACAGGCCCCACACAACCAACGTGGCTGACTCTGACGTCGGCCAAGCTGAAAGCTCCAGGTCAAAGCTCGACGACATTACGCAAGACAACAACGCTGAGGAATACGGCTGCGGGGACCTGGGGCTCGAGTCAAGCCCTCCCCTCGCTGCTGTGCTCAGGAGATTCAGGGGCCACAGATCACCCTGATCCTGGTAAGGCTGGATGACAGGGGAATTGGCAGGGCAAGCCGCTACCGCGGAAAACGCTAGCATGGATGCCCCGACCAGGCTCCCTACATCTTCCAGTTCCAGATAGTACCTTTACAGTGAAAATTCTGTGAGGTTGCATTGATCTTCACGTCATGTGCCCGAATTGGGTTGTAGGGGTTGCATTGCTATTTACTCGTCATGGGCGCACTTCCACGCTGTCGGATGCGCACCTTTCTCTGAAAGTCCGGAGGTCCCCTTTATGATACATCTCTTCTCGCGCCAAACTTCGTGTGATCATCGAAATTCCCAGAATCCTGAAGAATACCGAAAGCTACATTGCAGGGTGAGGTTCCCGGACGCTCGCCGGAAGTCACCTCGCGTATCTACGCAATTGACTCGCCAAGGCCTCGAAGGAGCGTTCGGACATTCTATGGGATTGACCCATCCCATCGTACCGGTATCAACGTCTGCCCCGTAAGCGGAGGGGGATAGGGACTCTATCCAGCCAACTGCTACCCTCGCGCACCCCCGCTCGGATGATCTTTGGTGAAATAGGAATGGTTGAGGGTTCTCCAAATCTTGTGAGCGTTGCATTGCGGCGGTCTATGAATCAGGACACCAGAACGGCTGCGGCGGTTTAATCACCTCCTGGATAGCTGCTAGTCATTGCCAAGGTTCTGGCTTTCTTTTGACCTCGGCATCCCCTCTTGTTTCTTGTTTGTCAATGGACATGCTTCCAGTTTCAATCTAGTCAAGATGAAGCTCCTTGAGCTTTTCGGGTTAATGCTGGCGCTGCTCCAGGTTCACGTGTTGGCGGCCAACGCCACCGAGAGCGCAGCAGCCTCCCTTCCAGCCTGTGGCGTAAGTTTCCTATTCCGGTTATACTCTCGTCTATTCCCCCTCGCTTACGTTTTGTCCAGTTGAATTGCATCGTATCCTTGACCACGACGCACTCGGACTGCGAAGTGACCAACACAACATGCATTTGCGTCAACGAGGAGCTGAACAAGCTGATTACAGCCTGCGTGAGCAGCAACTGTACTGTTCGGGAGGGATTAGGTACCTTGACCTCGCTAATCGCGATCCTATTCCTGACACTGACCATGTGTTGCAGCTGTGCAGAGCTATTCCAAGCATTCGTGCAATGCCCCATCAAGAGATCGCACGGCATTAGTAAGGGATCTAGGCATCATATTCCTCTCCCTTGGGCTTTTCGCATTTGTGCTCAGAGTGTTGGCCAAAATACGCATGGGATGGCAGACATGGGGAGCCGACGATTGGGTGATATGCGTCGCAGTGGTATGTTCCCCTATCTTCGTTCACCACGTACGCGACTTGCTAACATTGTTGAAAGGCGATGATGATACCGCTCAACGTACTATCTATTCCCAGTAGGTCATCCGTATCCTTATCACACTATATGTAGGTGCTAACGGGTTTTCTAGTTTCACAGTACTTGGGCAAAGACATGTGGAATGTGCCGGCTGATAGCATCTCGGACTTCCTCTATGTGAGTCTACTAAAAAGAAAAAAAAATTACCCACAACCCGCAAACCACTAATCCATACTCAAGATCTTTTTCTGGGACGAACTATTATACCTCGGCGTTTTACCGATAACAAAAATATCTATCCTGCTCTTTTACCTCAGGGTTTTCCCGCGTAAGGAGGTTCGACTCGCTTGTCACATCTTGATCGGCCTTAATGTCGCCTACTTTATTGCGTTTGAGCTCGTGTCGATCTTTCAATGCACGCCCATCAAAGGGGCCTGGAGGGCGTGGGACAAGGAGTTTCCGGCGAAATGCAGAAACATCAACATGCAAGGCTGGATGGCGGCGACATTCAACATTATACTGGACTTGGCGACCTTGATTTTGCCGCTCCCTGAGCTGTTCAAGCTGTCATTGTCCCGCGCAAAGAAGGTGCAGACAGTGCTGATGTTCAGCGTCGGATTCTTGTACGACTTTCCCTTCCTTGATCTGGATCCATAACCTGACTGACGTTTTCATAGCGTTACCATCGTGAGTGTGGTTCGGTTACAGTCATTGGCAAGCTACGCGACGACTAGCAATCTGACTCGTAAGTAATTCGAATCTCCGAGAAGCGAGCTCCCAGTACTGACCCTGTCGCAGAGGACTATGTCGAAATCGGCTACTGGAGCACCATCGAGGTTCCGGTAGGCATCATTTGCGCGTGTATGCCGGCCATCCGCTCCCTCTTCGCCTTCGTCTTCCCCAAGGTCTTTGGTTCGACGGTCCGAAGCAAGAGCAAGGCCTCCTACGCCAACATTTCGGGCCAGACACCGTCCAACACCAACAAGGCCACCCCCCAGCACACCGTCAACTCGATCCACACAGGATTCACAACCAGGTCAAGGGGTGACTACGGATCAGAAGTCGAACTCACGGACATACGATACAGTGAGCATGAGGATCGCAACTCGGCCGAGAAAAACCCCACACTGCCACGCGAACCGGTGTGAATCACGCAATAATGTCCCGGGACGTGTCTGTGCCCATGTAGCAATAAACATCTGTTCTTTTTCTTTCTCTTCATTTCACTCATTCTGCCAATCATAGATAGGAGGTAGCGGGTCAAAACATCATTTTGTTTTGTTTCAATATCGTACTTGTATTTAGTCAAAAAAGTTAGCTAGACATGAAACAGCGCTAGAACTAGAAGAAAGCACACGCTGTCGTTATCGATATCATTTTTCTAAATTGCTTCTACAGCACTGCCGTAAATGACTTTCTTTTTCTCTGACCCATGCTCTCCTCTTCATTAAGCCGTTCTCAATGTCACCTTGGTTGGTCACGACATTGATTAATGCTACGCCATCTAGATGACATGCGTCGAGTTCTAAATTATGCCAACTGGCAGCCGGCCCCGAAATGAAGCCGGCCCCAGTTTCAAACGAACTGCTTCTGCAATAATGTAACCGCACACACCATGTCTAGGGCGTAGACATTTGTTCGTCGTTACAGCGCGTAGCATCGCTGGCGGGGACTCTGCCAATCAAGGATAGTCCCGACAGCCGAAACTAACGTCGTGTAGAAGAGCCCGGACCAGGTGATCCCGGCCTCGACTCGGTACTCAGCCCCGTATTTCGTCTTACAGACCAAAATCTGGTTCTATACGCTGTGTGGAGAAATAACATTGGGACTAGCTCCACCGCTCGCGATAACCAACCACACAGAGCTAGCCGGCTATGTACGAAGACTATGGGGGTGGTGGAGTTAGCGCATGGGGAACTCGGAATTGGGGACGACACCAGGATGCTTCCAGGGTGCTGGGCACTCCCAGTGCCGGGCATCTCACTGTGGATCATGGACAATTCCGCTTCACAGACGCGTCCGCTTCCCCCCCCCCTAGAAACGAAAGTTTGCATTACAACCCTGACTAGGACTGGGCCGCACATCGAAATTTTTGTAGCGCGTAACGGGTTCAGCTGTAAGACCACCGCGGATATGTGCCCCTGCACGGGGGTGAGGTTGACTACGTATATTTCACGTTTATAGTCTGAAGCTTGTAGTTCCTGCTTAGCCTTTTTGCACTTGACACCTTGTCTTGGCGATTTGATCATCCAGCTGACAGCGGCCTCTCAAGCCTGGTTCAACAGTTTGATATTTTCTCTTCATCCAACTGATTGTCACTCTTTTCCAGTTTAGCCGTTGCTTTTGCCCTGCATTTCAAAATGCGTGCGCCCATTGCTTTCACTCTAGTGTCGTTGTTGGCCGACACGGCTACGTCGCTGTAAGTCATATTTCGTATGGATATAAAGAGCGGGGTGAAAGGAGGGAACCTTGACGAACACCCAAAACCCAATAGAAATCTTGGTGTTTGTAAGTTAAAATACTAACAACATGCAATAGCTCGTTTCCTCGACGCAACACACACAAGAATGCTCGTCATGACCCATTCATTGGCAAACGCGATGCAAGCAGCAACACCACCACAGACTACGACTATATCGTCGTTGGTTCAGGTCCCGGAGGTGGCCCTGTTGCCGCCAACCTGGCCATTGCTGGTTACAAGGTGCTCCTGATGGAGGCCGGCGGTGACTCTGGCGATAGCTGGACCGAGAAGGTCCCTGCCCTGCATCTCATGTCAACCGAGTTTGAGGACACGAGATGGAACTACTTTGTTAACCACTATCCCGATCTCGAGCAGCAAAAGAAGGATTCCAAGATGACTTATCAAAAGTCAGATGGCAGCTTCTATGTTGGCCTCGACCCCCCATCCGATGCTGAGCCCCTTGGCGTTTGGTATCCGCGTACAGGCACATTGGGTGGATGCTCCCGCCACAACGCCCTCATCTCCATTGCCGCTCACGACAGTGACTGGAGCTACATCGCCAGCCTGACCAACGACAGCTCGTGGGGTCCCGAGGAGATGCGCAAGCATTTCATGGAGATTGAAAACAACATGTACTTCCCCAGCAGCCTCGAGGGCCACGGGTTCGACGGCTGGCTTGGTCTCTCCCTGACCTCCCTGTCGCTCGTCATTGAGGATCTGAAGCTGCTTTCCCTGATTGTCGCATCTGGTTCTGCCATGGGCAAGAACGTTGTCGACTGGGTTGTCAGCACCGTTGTCGGACTCGGCGAGGTCCTGCTCCGTGACATCAATGCCCCTGGCCAGGCCAGCGAGACTGGCCTGTACCAGGTGCCTCTGTCCATGGTCGACAACGTCCGTGGTGGCCCCAGAGATTTCATCCTCGACACTGCCAAGGCCACCAACAAGGACGGCTCGCGCAAGTACCACCTTGACATCAAGCTCAACACTCTGGTAGGTGCCATTGATAATCCCCGGGTATAATTTGATTTGGTTATTAACCGACATGATAGGTCAGCAAAATCCGCTTCGACCAGAACGGCACCAAGCCCCGCGCCGTTGGTGTGGACTACATCGAAGGCTCCAGCCTCTACCGCGCCGATCCCCGTTCTGGATCCGCCAAGTCCACCGGCTCGGGTAGCGTCGATGCCAAGCGCGAAGTCATCATTGCCGCCGGTGCCTTCAACACCCCTCAGCTCCTCAAGCTCAGTGGCATTGGCCCCAAGAAGGAGCTCGAGTCCTTCAACATTCCTGTCGTCCTTGACCTGCCCGGTGTCGGAACCAACATGCAGGACCGATATGAGAACACCGTCATTGGCAAGACAGAAAGCGATTTCGCCCTCACCACCGACTGCACCTTTTTGGAATCGACACCTGATGAGTGTTTCGAGAGATACATTGAAGGCACTGAGCCCATCTCCCGTGGTGTGTATGGCAGCAACGGCATTGCCATTGCCATCATTCTCAAGTCTTCCGTTGCCGAGGACGAGCCTGATATCCTGGTTTCTGGTGCCCCCGCCAAGTTCAAGGGATACTTCCCCGGCTATGCCGTGGACTCTCTCGCCGACGCCAAGCACTGGGCCTGGATCATCCTCAAGGCCCACAGCCGCAACAACGCCGGCACCGTCACCCTCAAGTCCACCGACCCCCGCGACATGCCCGTCATCAACTTCAACTACCTTGAGACCGGCGTTGACAGCAACGGCGAGGCCGACAAGGATCTCCAGGCTGTCTATGAGGGTCTCGAGTTCTCCCGTCGCGCTTTCGAGAGCGTCATCCCTCTTGATGGCTCCTTTGAGGAGGTCTGGCCCGGCAAGAACGCCACGAACGAGAAGGAGGCCAAGGAATTCCTCAAGAACGAGGCTTGGGGCCACCACGCCTCTTGCACTTGCCCCATTGGCGCCGATGGTGACGAGATGGCTGTCCTTGACTCCAAGTTCAGGGTCCGCGGCGTTGACGGCTTGAGGGTTGTTGATGCCAGCGTTTTCCCCAAGATTCCCGGGTTTTACATTGCCCTTCCTCTGTATATTGTATCCCAGAAGGCTAGCCAGCAGATCATCGCAGATGCCAAGTCCTCGTAGTTATTTAATTCTTCCCCCATATATGGCGGGGTATAACTTGTTCAAACAATGTCTTAGCATCTAGTACCTCTAATGACTTATCTATTCATGAAACATTGTGAGAATTGTGTGATTTCGCATCAGATGACAAATTCACTTGCAGGCCCTGAGTGATTCTGCCAACCACCATGTGGAAATATGAATGACGGCATAGCGAGATTAGCGAGAGTATTAACCAGGATTCATGTCAGGCTCCCAAGTTCATACGGTTAGACTAGCACAGGGACCATTTTAACCATATCCATAATTATCGTCAAATATACCCCAGACCAACTAACCCTGCATGAGAAGCTGTCAAGTCAGAATTCACACCATTGGGCACCAGACCATTTCTCTGAATCTGACAAAAAGAAAACGCGACATCAACAGCGAGAATGGAAAAACAGAATGATGTGTGTGAAATGATAGATGTTTCGATTCCAAATTTGCCCTTAGGCTGCTGACTTGTGTCAGAAATCCTGATGTATCATCTAAAAACCCTGTCCGAGCCCAACCGTAACCTTCTATCCCGATAATCAAGAACCTCGCTCACAATGCAAAACTGGGTATAAAGACAAAGTCGTAACGACGTAAAATAAACTCCGATCCTTGCACTCCTTTACTGCTGATGACCATGATATGTCATGTGTGGATTTGTTCCCGCTGGATCATACTGCTGTCCGTGCAGATTGTACTGCTGCCCATGAGGATCGTACTGCTGTCCATGTGAATCATACTGTTGTCCGTGCGGATCGTATTGCTGCCCATGCAGGTCGTATTGCTGTGCATAGGGATCATACTGTCCGTAGGATGTAGCATTGGCACTTGGGTCCGCACCCCCCTGATTTCCATAGTAACCCGTGCCGACATTTGAAGCTGGTGCCTGTTGGTGCTGCCCATAATAGGCCGTTGTGATGTCGGCATCGACGACCTCATGATATTGCCCATTGTATGTTGGCTCCGCAATTGGACTCACAACTTCGTGTTGTTGGTCCTGGTAAGCTGTGGTGACTACGCCAACATTCGCTTGGTGATGTCCTTGATACGGTGCATCGTTGTTGTCATGTTGAGCTCCATGGTAAGCTGTGTCCACGTTCATGTTGAAATTCTGTCGCATATGTGGCTGTGTAGTATGTTTGGAGTCATGAGTATGCACGGTGCCATCATCTCGCTCAACTGCCGGCCGTGTCACTCCTGCCCGGGTGACAATATCTCCATACCAGTATCTCCCACCAAGTTCCTGAACGCGTCGTCTCCGCTCTCGATTGTCCAAGCTTGCCATGCCACTGAACTGGTCGAGCATGGTGCTTTCAGACACATAGTACATGGCGCCGGCAATAGAGCGAGGATCGACAGGCACGAATGGCCATTTGACGAAGAAGCTTGCACCAACAGCCAAGACCATCAACCCCAAAATGGCTACTGAGAGCCGCAGGCACACATTGTGTGTATCCTGGGTCTGAGTGATGGTATATGGAACATTAGCAAGAAGGATTGGCATGAATTCGGAGAAGATTGTCATCAGTGCAATGACGGCGAGGAAAAACTGGCGTCTCTGGATTGAAGACCAGAAGCCCGAAAACGGATTCGTCGGTCGTGTGAGAAGGATGGAGTCGGTCGGGCTCTGGGGGCTGGTGTGCATGGCCTTGTACGGCATGATCATGGCTACGCCTATTTGCAGTGGTTAGCCTGGTCTAGTATGAGAGTGAGATGGAATGGGAGAGACTAACTGATGAAGAGGGTTGTCCAGGCGAACGAAATGATGACACCCAGAGCAGCAAACAAGAAGCGAATACCAAACGTTTGACCGGTCATGAAGTACTGGAAGTCGTTTTGCTTCTTGAAAGTCATGGCATAATACAGGATCATGGTGATGAGGCCAAGAAGAAAAACCAGGAAACCCAATCTCCATACCAAGCCCAATGCCATGAAGGGATTTCCTCTCCTGTTTCCATTTGCGTTCGCCATGTCGAGAGAACTGGCTTCTGAGAGGGATCCCATGGCGACTTCTTGATGTCGAAGGTTCTGACCAGCATCGTCGTAGAGAACTATACCGTACTCGGTCTGCCCATGGTCATTTTCGAAATAGCCGAACCCAAAGCGCTTGTCAATCATTTCCTTTGATATTTTGTGCTCGGTTGCCTTTTGCGGACGCACTTCTCGGTTCGTCGCCAGCGAAGCTATTCCTACCACACTCCAAGGGTTCGCATGCAAACCGGTCTCCCAATTTCGAAGGAAAAGGAGGAGAAGACAGAGGAGGACGATTAAGAGGGCGAGAAGAGCGAGAAGAGTTCGCGTGGGATTCGGCGAGACTCCCAGAGCGGCGGCACAGCCTTGAGGATCCCATGTCTTGCAAGTACCGTGCATCTTGACACCAATGGCCTCGGTCGCGATGGGCGTCATGATGGCGGTGATCCAAACAATGAGCATGGTAAAGAAGGTGACAGGCTGGCCCTCTACGAGAAGCGTGAAGGGCTTTGCAAAATTATTCCATCCGCCAAAGTGAAGATTCATCGAGTTGGGGCCAAAGGCGCCGTTGGGAAGGTTTAGCGCATAGAAGGGCTGGTACAGCTGAGCGTTGAAGTCGATGATACGCGCGGGGATCGACAAGAGGACCGATAAGAACGGAGGCAAGAACTTCCCGACAAAGTACTGAGCCTCATTAATTTTGAAGACCTGGGTGTCTTTGTGGATGCCGGCGGTGGGCTCAGACTCTGCTGCGGTGGGCGTGACTACAGTTGTGTGCGAGAGAGTCTTTGTTTTGCCCTTCTTGGTCGATACAATGGTTGTGGAGCCGGTTTGGGACGACGTAATCGTCATTAGACTCTCGGATCGAGTCGTCACGAATGTTGTCGGCTGCACTGAAGAAATCATGGTGGTACGGAACCCGCTGACGGATGAGGTGATTTGAGTAGTGGTGGGAAGGCCGTCCTCTCCATAGGTTGTCACGTCCATGGTGGTGACAAAGCCTTGGACGTCGGAGACGACGGTCTGGACACCTTGAGTAACGACCATGGTCTTGGACTGACCGTCAACAACGCTGACGACGGTTTGAACGGCGCCTGCAGATACAACTACGGTTTCCACGCCGCCGACCTTTGATACATACGTGACGGGATCCAACTTCTCGACCTTCTTGTCTGTTTGGTCAGGTTCGACAGTCACAACATCGACAACCTTGGTGGTCGGCTTCTGAGTGGGCTTATCTGGTTGATTATTCTTGTAGTTAGGGTCAGTATAGACAGACGTGATGGTGACTTCACCAAGGGTAATGAAGGTGCTCGCAGCCTTTGTAGTTGTTCCCACACTGGCCACGGCGGAGGTAGCAACAGCCGAGGTGATTGCTTCACTGAATTGGACCTCTTGGGTTGAACCAGGAAGGACGGAGGTATAAGAAGAAGAAGCGACAATCTTGGTGGTCAGGGTGCTGTATTCCGTAACAACACTTCCGCCCATGGTGCTGGTCTCTGTGTAAGTGACGGGGACAGAGAAGGAACCACCACTCGCAGCAGCGGTTCCCGTGCCCTCGCCCACGGTGAAGCCAACGCTCCAGCTTGTCTTGACAATCTCCGACACTGATCCCGACATTGTCTTGACGATATCCGAAACAATGGCGGAGGTGTAGGTTGTCTGAGCCCATGTGGTGATGGTGGTTCCGGGGTGGACGATCGTGGTGGGCTGTGCGAGCTTGGTGGTGTAGATTGTGGTTGGGACCATGGTGGTGAACTTTCCTGTTGTGGCGCCGACGGTGACGGTGCTGGACACATGGGAGACAAATACTGTGGTTGCCAGAGCATCGGCGTTCATGATTCCGTCCGAAGAGGGTGCTCGAACTTCGAGCTGTAACTCGTCCTCGGGAACGGCAACAGGCTCGTCTCGCTTGCCTTCAATGTGAGCAGTTGAGTCGGACCCGGGCATGGATATCCTGGCCCAGACGACGAGGCCCATGACGGCCAAGATGAAGATGATGAGGGAGACGATGTAGGGCCATCGCAGCGGGGTGGGCTTGTAGTTTGGGCGTTTGCGCGGTACGGGCTGCTTCGTCAAGCCGTCGTCCCAGAAGCGATCATCGGTGGACTGCGGCTGGTACTGGGCGTCGTAGCCGTGGGCGGCCGTGTTGGTGCCCGGCTGGTGGGAATACATCGGGGCGGTTCCCGTCGTCTTAGACGCGGGCGCGATGCTGGGTGGTGGACTTCTTTGAGGTGATCGACAACAGCAGCAGAGCGAGGTTCACGCGGGAGAGCAGGGCGGCTAGTTATTAAAAAGGGAACGATAGCTGGGCGATAGGCAGCGGGCCCTCTCCCCATGAGGCATGCCCATGCATCAGAGAGCAACAAGCCATGTCGCGGTAGTGCAGCCAGAGGCAAGCCATGTCGACGCCGCCATCCATGCATCTGGAGCTCTGGTGCAAGGCAGACAGACAGACAGACAGACACCCGGCCGTCTGGGAACCCACCCACCACCCACCAGCAAGCAAGCAAGCGGCGAGCACACCCAAAATTTTGACTACCGGAGCGTGCAAGCCAGAAGCAGGGGATCCCTTGGCGCCTGGCTCGCTCTGGTTTCCGCTCTCCAACAACCGCGGGGGCGGTGCGCAGGCAAATGCCGGCCTCCTAGTGGTCGCGAGTATGCTTTGAGGTTGCTTTGGGTGATTTGGGTGAGGTCTCGACTCGGGTGTGTGTGCAGGCGTGCGCAGTCGTGTGGGCGGGCAGCCATGCGTTGGGGGCCGTGATTTGCTGAGGCGGCGCCACAGGGTGCCGGGAGAGGCCTGGCACGGGTTGGTTCGCGGGGACCGTGGCGCCCAACCACACGCAGCGCTGTAGGTAGGTAGGTTGGACATTCCAGCCCCTCTGCTCTTTTCTCTCTGGCTAGGCTGCCATGATTGATTGATTGATTGTGTCTGCGTCCTGCGGCATACATTGGCGTGTTTTCACCTGCGCGTGGACGTGGACGCGGACGTGGTCGTAGGAGTGGAAGAGTGGGCGTCAGAAGAGCATGACCGGCCACGTCCTACCCAGATGAATGTCGCAGCGCAGGCGTGAGAGGCCGAACGGTGCCCTGCAGCTGAACAAGCTGAGACAGTCGACGCACGGGGCGGGGCCACGGGGGGAGTGGGATTGGCGAGATTTTCCCGTCGGGCCCAAGGCTTCGACGACCCAAGCACTGGGGACCCGTTGGCGGACGAGGGTGTGAGGCCGCTGGTTGGTTTGCACGAGGTAGGGCTGAAGGCGCAGAGCCAGGGTTTCCGGCGGGCTTTGGGCGGGTCGCTGCAACACAGATGCTGACTGCTGCTGCGGACTCTCCTGGTTTATTTTGAGATGCACCCACGGTTGGCGGGAAAATGGCCAACAAAGGGAATGATTCTCCTCCTTTGCTCATTTGCCCGGTTTCCATTTTTTATTTTCCTCCCACTTGACCCTGCTTCGCGCTTGGGTGGGTAGCGTCTCCCAGCTGAACTGTCTAGTCGCAAATAGAGTGATGATAGCTTACCCGCCGGCGTCCGTCACCAGCCCCTCTGCACTGCAAAGCGAGATGGTGAATAAAAAAACAAAGCTGAGTTTGTGCTGGGTTTGTGCCTGCTGCCGTCTTCAAAGCATGTTCAAAAGCGATCCAAGCCCAAAGCTGCCCTAGTGGTGTATCGACAAATGGTCTAGGCCCTTGTTGATTGGCGGCGTGCGGCTGTCTCAACTCTCTGGCTGGCGAACTAGCGCCGGCATCTGCATCTTGCACAGCCCAGTCTCCCTCCTTGTGCCGCGCCAGCAGAGCATCTGCTGTTGATCTGAGGTTTGGAGGCCAGCACGGCCGTTGGACCCCGGGAGGCAAAGCCACATTCTTTTTTTGTTCCACAGAGACGCGGAATGATGACGGGGAGACGATGATATCTTCTGTCAACGACACGAATATTACGCGATCGTCCTCCCCACGTCGGTCGCTGTTCGTCCCAGCCACCGCCCTTTTCCTTTTCCCACAGTGACTTGTCGGTCTAGTGCTGCCCTAGACAGTCCCTAGATGGTCCTAAACCGGGCAGTCCTGGCCTGATGTGTCAGCTCCCCGACGCACGGCGGCGGGAATCCTTTTGGCGTCGTGAAACCACAGAATGCAATTGCCTTCCCGATGTGGCATCCTGTTCCCACTTACGATGACGTGGGCGGCATTCTAGCAAAGCACCGTGAGACGTTTTATTCCAATTTTTATTTTTATTTCCATCTTTATTTTGAACCCATCCATGGTCCGTCTTTTTTCCATGTCGTTTGCCGCCATATGCATGCATTTCTTTTTGTGGCGTCCCAAACAAAGCCACACACACTCACACCGTTGGCGCCGGATACGATCGGGGCTGCAACGAAGAAAAATTCCCTTTTCTTCTTCATGCACTTGTGTTTTTTACTCTCTGCTCAATTCTTTCCCTAATCTTTTGTTTAATACGAGCTGACAAGCTGACAGGGGAAGAAATTCCCCCCTTCAACATCAGCCAGCACTGCCGATCTTATCTGCTCTCCCTCCTCGGTTCCTGAGATAACCCATGACATCTTCTCAACTCAGCGGGGGGGGCCTGCAACACGTCCCCCCACCAAAAGCCCGACTGCGTGAATCCTTCAACCCATGAAACCTTGCCTTGCCTGCAATGTCAGACAAGGACGGCCTGTGATTGACCGAGGGCGCTGCACCATTGCGAGGTGGCTGCGGCCCCGCAGCAACGTTGCCGTCCAATTACTCACACTTCATGCTACCATCACCTGGCCTCAGCGTCATCTAGGACTCTTGTGTACACATGGAACTTGCCGTGTCCATCTGTCCGTCTGTCTACTCACCATCGGTCATGAGCCAACATCATTCACGGAGAAGTCTAGAAAAAGTGCATGCCCATGGTCAATCAGCAAAGCCTCCAAGGACAGAGACTTCGGCCTCTTTTTTTTCTTTTTTCTTTTCCGTGGTTTTCTATTCCCCTTTTGTTCCTTTCTTCTCCTTCCACTTCTTCCAACTACCCTTGGACCAATAAGAGTTCACACCAGAAGAACTCTGTTTTTTTTAATCATGCATGAGAAATTCCATCTTTATGACCTAATTGTAAATTCCACTGTTTGACCATTCAGTTCATCAACATATTCCTTCTCGACTTCCCAACCAAGGAGCACATAACATTCCCCGGCTTGAGGTCATGTTCCTCCAAACCTCCTCCTGAATTCTTTT
Organism: Calonectria multiphialidica; assembly: GCA_020623665.1. Classification (NCBI taxonomy): domain Eukaryota; kingdom Fungi; phylum Ascomycota; class Sordariomycetes; order Hypocreales; family Nectriaceae; genus Calonectria; species Calonectria multiphialidica. The sequence goes on from JAHVYC010000007.1 coordinate 542,566, forward strand.
CGTCAAGCGTGCCGCAGCCCGGACGCCCCAAGAACCAGATATGTAGCTCACTTCACGTACGGGGTTTCTTTCTCTCGTAGGAGATGTGCGATTTCCCGGGGATGAATGAACTAGATCAAGTCCATTACCGAGAAAAGAAAATAATTCGTGCTGGAGGGCGGCATCTCTCAGGTGACCGTGGCCCAATGTATTGATAATGGATGGTGTTAACTGATATTCCGTGATGGCGCTGTCCTCCCGCAGTGAGTGATCGAAGTCGCTCTTTGAACGAAAATAAACATATAAAACCAGCAGCGGAGATTCTTCAGTGATCTCGGCCCACGTCTAGAAGACGGAATTGAATGCGGTAAGCAGAAGTGTAGGGCGATATACCACCTCCTCGCCTTTTGCAGCGGCGCGTTGCATTAGGTTGTTACGGAACATAAGTGCGGCAATGTAGCCCCATAAGCTGCTCACTCGCGATGTCGAAAAAACAGTACTATGTTGTCATGTTTCATGGCCCTTTATTGTTAGGTCTATTCAGAGAAGCCTTCAAAGATGAGTGCTCTCAACCCAACAAGAGCCTGTCCAAGAGCGTATCGTTGTACTCGTCCGTAAAGGTCCGTCATTTGCCTTGGTGGGTGAGTTGGAATTGCCGGTTGATGATACGAAAAGATGGGTAGTTAGATAGATGTAAGAAGAAACATGATGATTGTTTGCTATTTGGTAGAAACGGCAGACCTTCAGGGTCTGCCTGGGTCAAAAGTGATCGCGTAATCCCCTTTTGCATCAGTTGAAAGCTAGATCCGTGTCCGTAGGATATGATGCTGAATAAATTGCAATGAAAAATATGTCCCGGCAACGAGAACGTTCCAAAATACGGTACACGGGCCGGCATGTGCTCTCGAAATGCTCCGGTGGAGAGATTTGAAGTGGATGATTCCGACAAACAAACTTGTATTGGAGAAGCTTGTTGGGGAATTGGAAGAGTAGTCTCCCATACACACGAGAGCTTGGGTCGATGCGGCCTTGCAGCACCCGGACGTAGTGACTTCATGCCATCATGGACTAAGGCAAGGGGGTTTCCGTGATCGTTTATCCAGCTAGCTTTCCGGCAGAAAATTAGAGGAGATGATTCGCTTGGCGTTTTTGTTGTATATAAAGCCGTCACTGTCTTGTTGACGCGCAAGGTGGCGAGGTCGTTAATTAAGTCATGAGTGAGAAAAGAATGTCTCCTGGCCATTGCGATTGTCCGAGAAGTAGCAGCAGAGCTACTGCTCGCACACCAAACGGGATAGAATTCTCAGAGGCCTTCGCCTGGCCTTTCTGATGCACGTGTCATAAAATGAACCACTCTGGTCGGATACATGGCGTATCCCGCGGCTCGAGGGTCACCATAAGTCGAAACGGGTGATCAAGGGTGATCAACAAGTTCCTCTTTTTTGTCCTGTTTGTGGCCAAGACGTGATTGATAATGCGGAACTCATCGCCCCACTAATGCGTTTGGGTCGCCGTCGTGGACATCAAAGGCGTGGCTGCTGGTGGATGTCTCGAAATATACCGAAAATACTTGAAGGGACGGGTTGATGGAAAGTTGCTTGTCTCTCCGTAGGGTCTGTCTTTCCGATATAGCTAGTGCGGAGATACCTAAAGAGGATATCAACGCAAGCACAACTCTTGAGTGACCTGATGAGTTATCTGTTGTACAGACTACTCAAGCTCGTATCTATTATGAAGCCTGTAACACAGCTTCTACATATACGAAGGTGGTGGTAGATGGGTCCTTCCAACTAAAATAGGCCATATTGAGATGTTTGTTGTTTCTCACAAGTGGTGGTGGTCTTGTGGCTGATGCCCAGATCCATCAAGACGAGACATTTGAAACAATCCTGAACTGCGAAAAATGCGAAGTTGATGTTTCATCCTCGACAGAAGAGCGGACTGAAAAAAATATATTACTCCGGAGCTGGAACTGTAGCGGCAGGCAAACTTTTGGGTTGATATGAACCTTTGCGCGCCTTCAAGCCTCTTCACAAGATGAGTCTCATCCACAATGATCCAATTCAACTTGGCTGATTTGATTGTTGAAATGGCCGTGTTAATGTGTAGGTACGGCAGTTTGAATCGGTCGACCTTAGAAGGGAGGTTGTTTTGCCTCCCGAGCGGTGTTTTGTGTTGACAGGAGGAGGTCATTTGTCCTCTGTACGTTGAGTGCGTCCTCATCGGTGTAGTGTAGGCTCAAATGGCTCGAGAGGCAAAGGTCCCTCGGACTCAATGTCGGAGAGCTCGGAGAGAGCTGAGTTGTTTCGTCATGCTGTGCAGAAATGGTCCCCTACAGTGGCCATGATAGGGAGGTACTTTTCTCATTTGAGTATGATACTGCTCAGGTACTCTTGGCCAACTGGGAAACTCATCCCAAATTATATACAAATTGGATTGGACGGCTTGCGGGGGGGGAACTGCCATACTCCGTGACGCCGCCAACAAGCCGCCTTGCCTCTGAGTTGGTACTAGACGCAGGTTCCTTTAGTTGGCCAGGAATAGACAAGGTTCGATGTAGTCGAGAGTGATGTTGGCCCAGTTGTTGGTTATCCGCACAATGTTATCCACAGTAATCCACCAACAAGGGGGTCAAATTTGAACGGCCTTTGCGCTGTACTCATGAATAGAGGTTTTGGAGCTCGTCTTTCCAAGAGCTGCTTGACAATGAGCCATTTCTGTATTGTTCTTTGGATTGCCTCAGGGCACAGCGGATTTATCGACGTTGGTAGATCCGGGGAATGTGAAAAAACGAATTATATATGTCGCCAGCACCGCCAACGTCCGAGACGGCGAATGGGCATTTGGCACCCACTGCATTTTCCCTACCAAATTTAGGCAATCAGGGGATAATTCTGGTTATTGTTGAGGAAATCAACGCGGCCTTGCTGGGGATACTGAACTTATTTTCGGTCCATGAACCATTCGTTGTCAATTGTCACTGGTCAGAGCCAACATGACTTTGTGCATTTCAATTGCAACCACCCCAGCCAAAGCACAGTAATGCGGGAGCTGGTCGACCAGGGATCGGCAGGGGGTAACATGATCCCGAATTGGATTACCACATTTTCATCTGGTTTGATGTGCTGTCTTGATGATTCTTACTCCATCTGTTGCGGAGCTATGAGGGTGGAAATTCCTGCTTTCATGCGAGTTCCGATGTCGACTCCCGACGTGATACGGTATGTGTCCATCATTCGCGTCTCTGGAGAAAGGGGACGGAATATCCCAATTGGTATCCAGAGCTGAAATCGGAGTGGGCGTATAGTTCATTGTTAAGAAAATTTCAGGAAAGTCGGGGTAATCAAGAAGATGAAGGCCGACGGAATCATGGCGCTGGGACCCGTGAGAGCCACTGGTAATATCGAAGCCACGATGAGACCATTTCGAGGTCTTTATGCTCGAGAATCAGATATCTCGGCGCCTTCATCCTTACCAGAGGCCTCTCCAGAAGTGGTTCTACCCATATCCGTATCGTGAGCTGGGAGAGTTTGATATTCATTGTCGACGAATGACTTTATGAGATTGAAGTTGTGGCGATAGTGTGTATTGCTGTTCTCGAGGTCCAGTGCCCGTGAAGGTGCTCAAGGAGTAGGGGGCGGGGAGTAGTTGGGGGATTCAGTATACCTAGCAGGACCCAAAGATCATGCGACACATAGTCGGGGTTTTCGCCCTCGGTAATTTCTGCATCCCGCATCTGCTCGCAAGCAGATTCTTCGCGGTCCGGTGACGCGGAGCACGGCACCACCATCTGGAGGGTATGCTGGGCGGGTTTGTTAATGGTTGCATGCGCGGGCTGAGGGCATCTTTGTAATTGTCCATCTCGTGGCACCCTGTTTGGCATATACGTGCCATAATGCGAAAGAAGCCAGAATGGTGAGTGTTCTGATTCCTGTCTAGCGCCCCCGTTGTGCCACAGGTAGATGAGCAACGCCACCAGCGTGGCGATATGCAGCCGAGAATGAAGTCGCCGTGTTAACTGCATTCCCACATTCGTAGTCAACGTCCGAGAGTTCGGTTGCCCTTAATTTCCTGCAATTACAATAGCCTCGGTCGGGCTTGAATGTCAATCCGTTACTTGATACCTTGGGATTGATGAGTCAGTGATGAAGTTTCGACGGGCAGCAAAAAAGACATCCTTGAGGCGCATCACTTCCCGAATGCATACTTTCTAGATGTCGTTTCAGCCTCACATAACCATGGCCGCAAATCTGGCATCTCTTCTTCGCCTTTCGATTGTCGCGACATCTGGTCGCGGCGACGGTTGGGGCGCAATCGTTGGCTTGTTGGTCATCACGACATCCTGTGAAGTGGTCAGTACATCGCGCCACAAACTAATTGGCAAAGGCGTGGAATCTTACATACCCCATGGTAGAATGCCGCTAGCCAACCACTATGAAGACAAAACCCACAGGCTGAGTATCGTGTCAACACCACCCTGCGTCATGTACGGTACATCCAACTCTGCTCATGGCGATCATTTTTTTCCATAAATAAATATGGATGCCAGTCCGTTTTTTATGAATGTGGGGGAATGGTTGAACAGCCGCATTTGTCAGTATGGGTATGGGATGCAAGTGAGAAGTTGCCAAGGGCTCCCGAGGGTGCCCATGCGTTAGGGAACGGAGAGCGAGTGCATCGGGTCATGGTCGAGTTGCTGGTCTCCCCCAAAACGCACAATCCCAAGCAGATATCACTTGGCCCAAGGACGCCGTATAAGACGAAAACAGAGGTCTTGTATGAGGGCCGGAAATCCTGTCAAGGTCCGTCGTTCCAGGTCAGGGTGTGTATATATAAAAGGATGTGTTGGAAGGAAGGGTATTGGTGGCAGATTTCTAGAAGAATGGATATCGGTGCACGTTTGGGGATGCCAGGCCTTTCCGTCTCCCAGTTGCAGCTTTGCTTTGACAGATGACCACCAGTGATGTCCGGAAACAATATAGCTTTGTTGAGATCTTTGACCGGGTGATCAACGCAAGACCCAGGAATTTCGTCTGTTTCTTCTTCCTTGAGCCTGTGCAATCCACTGTATAGGCCGCGGGCATGTTGGCAACGTCCCATCTTCGTCGTGCTCCTTGTCCTGACTCATGATGTCGATCAGGGGACACGGTGGCATGAAAATGAAAGATGCAGTTGGCCAATCGGTTGGAATAGCTCTCCATGGTGGAAACCTCCTAGAACAGGCCTGTTCTCCAGGGAGCTCAGTTCAGCGAATAATGCGAGATAGCTATATCTGCGAGTCCGTCTTCTTCGAGAACCTCTGGCGTATATGAGCTTGTTCCACTCCGCCATGTTGATGATCTTCGCCAGAAAGGTTGACGAGTAAACACGATAAAGGTGGAGAATATTCTCTTCTTTGTATGAGAATAAAGCGGATTCGGATGACAAGAGCCTGGCACGATCCTTGTTTCGGGCCCGGGTTATGGCATCAGTGAAGTTGTCTTGTCAGAGTAGGTAATGACAAGCTACCGGATCAAAAATATGACCTAGAGGATGACAATTGTGATGGATGCGGCCAATGGCATGTGCTATACCGGTATATGTCCACGGGTTTCCCAACCGGATGGTAATGCTGAAAAGTTCGGATTAGGCTTGATGGTAAGGACGGTCAGTGAGGTTGAAATGCTTAATTGGTTGACTCTTATGGCCAGTAGATAATCGACATCTGCAAGTTGGGACCGGTGGTAATTGATTACTTCGGCGACCATAGCCATGATCAAAGGAGACGTTGTGAGTGCTAGTATATGATGAGGCCGGTCCTGGGTCATCTGGCCCTCGGTAGCGGAACCAGAAGACCCGCCTTGGAGGGCGGTGGGAGTTCGGCCTTGTGAAGCAGCAGAAATGATTCTGCCCAGTATTGCGTGAATCTGGAGTATGATCGGTTCGTTGAAGGGATGGTTGTTGAGAATGTCATGCGACAACTTGCACGAGGGACACTTGCAAGTCCTATTTATCTTGTTGGGAGCAAGCCCCAGGGGCGAAATTTCTTGGGCTGTGGTGTGCTCAATCACTGCGAACTCGCAATGCTCGACTGAGCCCCCGTAGGTAATTATGCGCGATGTCCCAAGAGCCCACCACGGATTTGCGTGGAGGACCCTCCTTCCCTGCGCGAAAGCTTCTGTAGTGTTTGTGCGCCTTCGGGTGTATCGACGAAGGGATGGAAGTGATCACAATCGCCTTTCTGAGATGCAGAGATTTCCTGAATTCTCTGCAGCCCGCGGATAATGACTTGGCCCTTGCAGATAAGGAGCGCCTGGATTCGGTTCGGTAGTACTTCTCCAACGCCCTCTCACCCTTCCAAAGGAGATATTTGAGAAACCCCTTAGGACCCTTCAAATTTCTGCATTCCTTGGAGCGGATTTGAAGAGCAAGGGATTCATGATAGAATAAACAGCAATTGTCAGTCGGCCATACAGAGACGGGCGATGGTGCTACTGGCGGAATTGTTGAGCAAAGTCTCGCCGTTGCCACCCATTACCGGATATGACAGGGCAATGTGATAGGGTTCTGGAGGCCTGAGATTAGCTGGAGTTGCCAATTGGTGACTAACAGGTAGGTGCCTTTACCTCCTGGTTCCGACGGTGCTCGTATCACAATGACCCAACGGCAATTGGGCGCCCCCAATTAGAGGGGACAAGGCGGTCCCAGGTTTGACGAACATACGCTTCTGATCGATTAGCATCTTTCCCTATTACCATACCCCTTTGCTCCTGTCCGATAGGTAACTCACACCTTCGGGTTCCCGAGATGAGAAAACATCTCTCGTTTGCCTTGTTCGGCGAGGACCTCTCCAAACAAGCACACTCTCAAATGCTTCGATGAACCCGATGCGCAACGTTCCCGAAGAGGTTGCCGTTGCAAAGTATAATATACTCGATATTAAAAGTAGTGGCTAATGTGAGCCCTTTCAATCACAGTGAGTTCATTGTGGGAAATTGGAATTGTTCCTGGTGGTCCTGGTGGTCCTGATATTTGGGTGTCCCGCTACCGGTTGGACCGGCGGCTCGTTCGGCTTTTGGTGGGCTGGTCTGCAGTTGTCGACTTCTGTGCCTGGGCAGGCTCGTCGCCCGTGTTCAGCTTCGGTTTCTTCGAACCGTTGTTGCTCCTCTTCATGGTCATGACCAGTTCTATCCCACTCGTCATTCGTTTTGTGTGAAACGCCAGACGGTTATGTAACATCGATGCCCTCTCAGTTTAGTGGTCACCACCGTCGCCTGCCGCGTTGGAACCATTGCTTGAACCTGAAACAGGTAGATGCGTGGTTGGAGGAGGCTTGTTGAAGGAGACCCGGTTGGATCTACATCAGAATCAGAGCCTATGGGCAACTGTTCTGCGGTCCCTTGTGGTGGCTCAAGGCCCGGGCCAAAGGGAATCGTTGGACTGTGTCTTCCCCTAATTACTTGCTCAGCAACTCTTGCCGGCGCCCTTGATCAGGTTATACTCAGATACAACGGGTCTCGTGGACCGCCCGGGGTAATTTTCTCCCTCTTCGTAGCAAGTATCGGTCGGTGTAGATGTGTTTCAGGTTGACAAACACGCGCCATATCTGACCTGTAGGTAATCGCTGCTCAATCTGCACTAGAAGAAAAACCACCCAAAATACGGGCAGTCTCCGGACAATCGATCGACTTCAACTTCGATATGCTCCCTCGAGTCTCCACGTTATGTTGGGGGCCCGGCTGTTGTCACTCTTTATTGAGTGGAGGCGCCGAGACTGGGCTGGAAAGATCGGACGGTCAGCACAGCAGCATAGAAACCGAGCCTTTTTCTTCTTCACTCACCAAGACTCATTCCTCGCGTACGAGGAGAGGCTGATTTCGAAAACGCTTAGCGTCGGCGAAGCAGTTGGGTTCATGCTCCCGCCCCCAAGACTGATCTGTCAGTCATTTACAACCCCAAGGTGAACCGAACTCGGCCGGCTTGCTCTGCATCTGTTAGCATAACTGCCTTCGAACAGGGGCTGATCATACCTCATCGATGGGGCTGCGCCATGCATAAAAGAACCAATGACTATCTGGCCCAATTATGTCGGAGGTGCGGACTGCAGGTGAGGTGGTAAAGGGTATCGCTTAACTCTAGACTCCGCGGGTGATGATGGTGGCTGTGCTTGGGCTTGTGCCTGGGTCTGTCTCTGTCTCTTGAGCGACCCGATACTCCATGTTACTGCCTCAGAAAGTTAAGACAGTTCAAAGGGATATCGACAAATAAATAGAGTCCACATACTCTGCCATCATCGTCGCCCTGCGCTAGCTCCAAACCCATAGAAACACCACAGGACTCGAGGGATCGGGCCATGGTCCTAGTTTGACAATGTCTTCAAGTACAATGTCACAAGAACACCGAGCCCTCCAGTCTGCTGAAGGGATACCTGAGTAAGTCAATTAAGTTGCAAAATGTTAGTAGAGGGAGATCGAAACCGACATACCGTAGTAAGCCTGATCTGCCGCGATAGTGCCAAGCCGGGGTTCTGGAACGAACATAAGTTCTAAAATATCCTCCCTCTGGACCGCAGAAACGCTACCGGCGTGGCAGGCTCAGGAACCTGCGTGCGTGCGCGGTCGACACTTAGATCGACATCCCTAAAGTCATATGTGGCACTGGCCGGCTGTCAACAAGCCCGCCATGATGTCAGAAAATGATGGCCAAGTCAAGGAGGGAGAGAAATTGTACCGAAAACCTTACGCTCCACCTCGTACCGGGCCTGAATGACCCAGGCCACCAGAGTCATCGGCAGCGGGGAGCTGTGCCACCACTAGATGGCTGACATCGCGGCTGGAATGACTGCTCAGAGAGAGGGTAGGCCGAAATGGTCAAAGGCGACTGACTCTGGGCGCGGCGAGCCAGAGTCGGGGTCAGCCCACTCCGAATGTCGCCTGTCCAAATTAGTATCAAGCCGCAGCTGTGAAGTGTGGTCACTTACATATAAGAAGAACAAGACATGCCCAGGCAGGGCCGGTGCGAAGGCCCCCCTCCAGAGGGGGCCATCCCATTACCTGGTGAATATATATAGGAGTAGTGTGTTGTAGAAGTGAGGGAGGAAGAGAGAGAAAGGCGAGGGGGGATCAGGCTTAATATACCCGATTTCTTCGGCCCTGGAGGCCTTGGAAGCCCAAGAGGCGATAGAGACGTATCCCGTTAGGCTCACCTACCTACCCGTCCAAGGCCCATATAAGCCGGATGTTGCGTTGAACAACGGAGCCCCTCTCAGGCCGTTAGCCGAACATCTCCGCCGGCGTGTGCTACAGCGGAAGATAATATGATGCAGGCAATTATGGGTCGTCGTGGAACAGGCTGCGGCATCACTCCGAAGCACTACAGGTGGCAAAACGGAACTTGTAACACGTCCGGGAACGGCTGTACTCCCGCATCTTTTCATGCCGTTTTGTGCAAGATTCGGGACAGAGTTTATGTTTCTGACCAGGAGATTATGGAATTATGAAGAATACAGTAGGAGAAGCGGGCTGTCAGGCTCAACGATGGTCAGTGTTGGAGATTATCTTTCGAGAAAGAGTGACAGTAAAGTTTATTCAATTCATACTCGTACAGACAGACTCCCAGTGCCCAAATCTACTCCATCAGAACTACTCAGGCGTCTCCTGTTGCTGTTGCTGCTTCTTCTTCTTTTTCTTGTTCCTCTTCTTCTTCGCCTTGGGCTTGTCATCCAACTGCTCTTGGTCTCTTCCCATGGTCGCATCGGACGAAGCTGCCTCCTCCTTGTCCCCACCTTCAGCCATTGCCGCGACAGTGTCGTCCATGCCATTCTCCTGCTCATTGTCCTCCGTTTCAGACCCAGTCACCTCTTCAGGCTTCTGGAGATCTTCTACACACTTCTTGACGGACTCTTTCAAGCTCGTTGGTTCCAAGCTACCGTCGATGCATCCCTTCTCCTCCAAGCCCAGCTGGTGGTAGCGGCGCCAGGCCCTCTTATCGACATCACCCACTTTTTTCCACTCAAGCCATCTCTCGGGCTTGTTGTCGAGGCCCCATCCGAGCCAGCGGTTAAAATCCCGGAGGCTTGGCTTGGCGGTTCGCGAGTGTACGACCCGGTTCGGCCAGCGGCGGGTGATGGTGTTTTTGACTTTGAGGGATAGCCCACTAAAGGTTGCGTCTATGATCCCGCCCTGGGACGTCTGGTCTTCATTAAGATCGTTGATGTAGTGCGGGGTGCTGAGATAACTGATATGTGGCCGAAAGGATTAGCAAGACAGCCAAGAGGATGCCCAATATTGGTGGACTTGCCGATCAGAAAACTTATCCCAGTTGCGCCACATGAGTAATCCAAGACGGCGGCGAGTGGCGGCCTGAGAGTTGGTCTGCTCTTCACCTACTGGTGGCGCGTACTCATCTAATACCGTATCAGAGGGTCGCTTGATAAGCTCTTCTTCAGCCTCAATTTCTTTTTGAACTGATTCGAGATGATGGCAAACAGTCTCTCGGCTCAGAATTAACAAGGTCGCGTTGGGATTCTCGTCCTGGTGGCGCAGCAGGTCGGTCAACTCTACAAAAGTCAGGAACGGATACCAATCCCAGTACTCGCCAGCCTGCAAACAGTCAGCCCAGATATGCTTCGAGAAGCAAGGGTATTATGGCTACCAACCTCGATGCGATCAAACTTCTTGTTATTGAAATGAAGGTGCTCGACCAATTTGGATGTGATACAAATCTCCATCCTTGGGTCTTTAAGGTGCTCCTGGAAACTGACACACAAGTCGCGAACATAGTAAAACATCTTTCCGTAAACATCGTTTTGTGCAGGGCCAGCGGAGTAATCAAGAAGCTCCATGGGCCACTCCATGAGAGGTTCCTGACTGGCGCCCAGAGGGTAGGGTTCGTGGTTCGCAAAGAAGAGCCTAGGACAGGTCAGCGCCTCTCGGATCACGGCTTCGCGAGCGGACTCACGGGTTCAGAGTGTCAAAGATTTCCCGAGGGTGTCCATAAGGCAAAAGGAGCCCGTCAGATCTCCATCGCATCATCCCAGCTGCTCGCGCACCGGCCATTCGTTGGAGCAACAGATGGAGAGGAGGAGCGTGCTTCTTGCAGTCGATGCCCCTGAAGAAAGCAGCGTCGGCGTGGGACCAGTTGCTGGGCCTGGCGAACTTGATAATGTGCGACCACTGAGAATAGTTGATGCTGATGACTACGGTGCAGTTCTTGCGGCCCATTGTGATGGGGAACGAGTCGCCTTCAACCAGCCGCTTATTATCATGCATGTGTCTCATGTCGGCCATGATGGTGTCCATGAGGTCTCCGGCGACGGTCTCCATGTGATGATACAGAGCATGCGGGATCTTGGTCGAGTACCAGAGGTGCACCACGGCTTCTGCGTTGATGATGGGATCGTGCTTCGTGTCTGTGAGGATGAGGACGGTGATGATCAAACGGGCGAGGTGGTGAGGGCTCGTTTCGTTGACTATGGCGTTGATCTGGACCGACGCCGTGTCAGGAATCTTGAGTAAGGTGTAGATGAGATTGCGGAGGCTCGATTCTATTTCTTTCAGTACATGATCCAGTTATGCCATCGGCAAAGAACTTACCTCCGAGGAAAAGGAGATCAAGGGACCCCTTAAAGTCCTTGCCCTCATTCTTCTCCAGATTGAGAACATCAACCGCGGCGTACTTTGAGTAGTGGCCCGGATCCCTCCAGTTCTCCTTCTTCCCGTCAAGAGAGTCGTCCACGAAGGGCCCACCAACACACTCGGGCTTGTGAGCCGGCCAGTGAGCCTTTCTGCACTCCTCGCTGCAGTACTGGGAGGTTGTCAGCCAGAGCAAAAGGGCGGCCGCCTCTTTGCACAGGGGCACAAACCGTCACCAGAAGGCATTTGGGGCATGTGAGTTCGGGGTCCTGCGAGCAGTAGACACCCTCATGCTGGGCAAGGCACCGAGGCTTGGTGATGATGATGTCGTCGAGATAGGACATTGTGCTCTACTCGGTCGGGCATGATGAAGGAGCAGAGTTTCTCGAAGGGCTCCCAAGATGCCGGTGCGACTGGTTGGCAGCTGACAACCTGAGGCCGGCCGACGAGGGGAGCTGCATGGGAGGCACCCTTCAAACAAACGCCCACTGGGGGCGTCAGGACCAAGGACGGCAACATGCACCCAGCTCGTTGACTAGTTTCCCGTTTGCTCGTTCCACTACAATTACAGTCAGAAATCCTTCCGACATGTTTCTGTGCATCCTTGAAGCCCCAGTGCAGTTGTTTGGCAGCTGTATAGTTATGTGTTTGATATATGCTTGTCTCGGTTCACATGGTCGCCCGTTGTACACCTAAGGATCATAGATGGAGCCAGCAAAGTGAATTAAACTCCTAGACGGGTTATGAAATGTACACATCCAATTATTCGTCTAATTATTCATCCAGCTATTGATTGCGCATCTAATTTTGGGTCTATGTTACACACAACAGGCCGCTGAATCCATCGCTCCATCGGAGTCCACCCATGACGGCAATCATCAGCGCCAACGCAACGACGACGCTCGCCACGCCGTAAATCCATGCACTTCGCCGCCGGAGGCTGCTGAGCTCCGAAACCCACGTCGAGATGGTCGTCAAGCACCCGCAGAAGCCGTCCTCTACTCCCTGCAGCACTTGGCACCCCACCACGCCCCCTATCGGCACATGCGCAATGTCCCACGCCATGCCCAGAACCACCGTGCCCAGGATGTTGGCGGCAAACGTGCCCAGCGGGAACGTGGCAACGCGTCCGTTCAGGTGCGTCGAGAGGTAGAAGCGGGCCAGGCAGCCGAGGGGTGCAAACACGAGCGAAAACGTCGCCTGGCCCCGCCACTTGTCATAGGGCGGGAAGATGCACATGAAGACGGCGCCGAGCCAGCAACCCCAGCCAAGGACCACGGCGAGGGGGTCCAGGACTTTGCGCCCAATCTTGAACGGCACAGAGGGCGTTACCGGATCAAGAGCCATCGCCAGGTGCGCGCCGAAGAACAGCCCCGACAGCGACAGACACACCGTGGTGATGAGCACCGCCAGCATGGCCAGGAACGAGTACCCCCCGCTGCGGGTGACGGGCGAGGTTGGGTACCCGGGCACAGGCATCTCGTTGGACAGCGCCAAGAAGCCGTCCTTGATGAAGCCGGAAAAGGTAGTGAAGCTGCCGCAGAATCCCGTCGCCAGCCCGATATACATGGGTATCGTCTTCTTTGCGGCCAGGTGCGCCTTCTTGGCCGCCGACAGATCCACGGCGGGGAGGCTCGATTCGGAACCGCCCTCCTCGTCGCGCGCCTTTTGCTTCGCGCGCTCAATCGCCTGGTGGTAGACGGGGGTGCCCCATTCGTACCGGAACAGCTTGCGGTCCTCGATGAGGAAGCCCATAATGACGCTACCCGTAAAGTTGGACCAGAGCGTGTTGAAGATGACGGGCGTTCCTGGGTAGCGGGTCAGCGCCGTCAGGCCCAGGCGCGCCAAGGTGCCCAGGATTGCGAAGAAGACGAGGTACGAGTGCGTGTACACCTGCGTGGCCAGTCTCGACACCTTGGCCCCGTCATCTTCCGTTGTTTGCTTCTCGGCCTGCTCCCGTCCCCCAATGTCGCCTCCCGTGCCCGGCGGCTGCAGCACGGGCTCATGGTGTGTCGTCGTCTGGTCGACTTGCGGGATGGCGGAGACCTCGTTGAGCTCCTGGTACGATCCGGGCGCATCGTATGCGCTCGATTGGCGTCGCGGTACTGGATCCGCGTCCATTGCGGTCTGAGTCGGAAAAGGCGGTTGAGAGGAATGTCGCGGCCGTGTTAGCCGGCGGGTTCGTCTTGGGTTCGCTCGGGGTCTTTGGTCGCAAGGTCGCAAGGTCGTTCTGGTCAGCGGATCGCTATCGCCAAAGTTCGTCGTACCTCCACGCGTTGAGAGGATTGCAAAGCCATGTTGAGGAATCGAAAGCGGCGTGAAATGATACCAGTCCAATTTTTACCTCCTTGGTCAGTTTCTCCGGCCGAGCACAGTGGGTTGATGGACCATTAAGTTAAAAATGTCGGGTATGACGGCATTGGTTCGCGGGCAGCAAGAAAAATGCCCGAGAATCTGCCGCCGCGACCACCGGCTGGCTCCGTGGGAGCTTCTGTGATGGCCGATGTGGAGTGCAGGGATCTAGTAGCTTTTCGGGCATGGCCACAGATTTATGATAAGGACGGTCAGGGGGTATTCGGTCAGAGTGCAGCACGAGGTGGGTCGAAAGCCCCAGGATTTTGGGCCCAGATACGGGGGGGCAGGTGGAAGAGTGGGAGAGAGGAGAGGGAGGGGAGAATGTAGTTAGGTTGTCAGTGGTAAACTGCGACGAGAGAAAGAGGCCGGTGGAGTTGGTGATATCTTTAAGCTAAGCATCGTCTTCCAATACAACACCGCAATACACTATACGCCGTGCAGTCAGGGTGTAATAACGGCCGTTATACTGAAATGAGTCAATCCACCCTATACTTTTGACAGCTCAATCACAAACAGACACAAGTACCCAATACCTCGGCTTCGTCCTCCCAACAAAGTCGGTCGCCCAAGACCAACGGTGAGCTCCGAAAGCTCTTATCTTATCGGAGACAGCCCCTCTCCGAGCCGTCTGCCCCACCCGGCCTTGTGATCCTCTCTCGGTGCTTGGTGGGCTTATTAGACCGTGAGCTGTAAGCCATGTGCCTGGCTGGACCTGATTTGGCGTCTTGGGTTGGCCTGGGATTGGCCTGGGAATGGCTGGGGATTGGCTTGGCCTGCCTGGCCTTGGGCCTGGCTTTGCTGGGCTTGCTGGGGATGCGAAGACTCGTGTGCATGCGGTGCAGCACCAGCACCGGCGCCGCGCTGTCTTGTGCTGTGTGTGCTGTGCCAGCAGCTAAACTTGTGTAAAGGTACCCAATACATAAAGCTTCTCCCACCGACTCTCCTTCTCCCTTCGCTTCTTCTCCTTCTTCTCCTCTCTCTCCTCGGCCCTGTCCCAGCATCCCTCGTGTGATGCTTCACCGTCTTTGACCTGTAACTTGCTATTTCACCACTTTCTGTGCTCTCCCCGCCTTCCCGCCACCAGCAACACCCACGTCCCAGTGTACCAGCCAGTCTGATAGCTCTCACAATGGCTTCGCTTCCCTCTCACGTCCACGTCTCCAACCACCCGTGCCTCCGGGCCAAGCTCAGCCAGCTGCGCTCCAAGTCGGTGAGCCCTCGCGACGTCAAGTCCCTGATCCACGAGATTTCCGTCTTGGTCTCGTGCGAAGCTCTGGCGACTGCCATCACCGCCGTCGACGGCCCCAAGGTATGGCGATGATGTCACCCACCAAACCCCCAATGCCCGCCATCATGACCACTGACTCCAACCGCAACACAGGATGAGACGCCCCTCGGCTACCAATTCACCACCACCACAATCGAGCCCAGCACCCTGTGCATAGTCCCCATCCTGCGATCCGGCTTGGGCATGGTTGAAGGTATGCGATCCCGGCCGCTCCCGGCCTTGTTGCTATCAGTCGAGCTTACACGTCCCCCATAGCTGTGCAGTCCGTCCTCCCCAGCCCTGTCCCAGTCCACCACCTGGGCATGTACCGCGAGCCCTCGACGCTTGACCCCGTCGAGTACTACAACAACCTCCCCCACCACATTCCGAGTGCCGCTGGCTCCAGCGCTAGCAGCCTGGCTATTATTGTCGACCCCGTCATCGCCACCGGCGGTACCTGCGCGGCCGCTATCCAGACTCTCCGCGAGTGGGGCGCAAAGAAGGTCATTGTCTTGAGTGTCATTGCCGCCGAGAAGGGTCTCACCCACGTCGCCAATGAGTGGCCCGAGGGCACCGAGATCTGGGTAGCTGGAGTGGACAAGGAGCTCACCGACTCTGGCATGATCAAGCCCGGTGTCGGCGACATCGGTGACAGGCTGTTCCTGACCATTGGCAAGTAGACGCACCGTCAAAAGAGATCTTAGGGGGTGAACCAGATACCAGTCTACATAATTTTCATCGCCTGGAGGCCACGGCATCAATTCATGATTTACACGACTTTAAGTAGTAATACAAACAACATGATAATGCTAAAAATCATCGCCCACTAAGGAACCACAAACTGCTCCTCGTCGAGCAGTGTCCCCTCGTTCCAGCACTCGTCAATCCACTTGCCCAGTACCACTCGTGGTTGTGTGCTTCTCATGCTCAATTCTGAGCGTACCTTGTCTCCCGTCTCGCACATCTGCATGGGATCCTCACCCTCAATCACTACGTGCGTCACCGTCGGGTCCTGCGAGTCCTCCGTGATCGATCCACCACCGTACCGAATGTAGTGCTTCAGCTTGGACATTCTATGGTCGCTCGCATCCACCTGGTAGAACAACACCACGCATCGCCTAAAGGTAAAGCTCCGCAGGTTGCTCAGGTCCTTGCCGTGCTCCTCGAGTTGTTGGAGGAAGCCATTCTTGTCAAACGGCTCGCCGTCTTCTATTTTGGGCATTCCAATCAGTATTTCTCGAAGTTCGTCCACCGACACGTCCCGCGCGTAGCTGTCGCCAAACTGGTCCACGTTTTGCTCTGCCGCATGCTTCATCGTGTCAGTAGCGTGGAAAAGGTGTGACGCCTCGTATGGCAAGAGAAAGTTGCCCGATTCCTGCTCGAGGCAATCCTTGATCCATTTAGGACGAATGAGGTTGACATCTCCGGATTTAATGAGACTGGCAACCTTGATCACCTTTTTGTCCGCAATGAGCACCATGTTGGTATCGGGTGCCGCTCGTTGAGAAACGGTGCCCCCGTTTTCCTTCAGGATGGTCTCCAGTTGAGTTTTGGACTTCTTATACGGCTTCAGCGACTCGGAGAGTACGCAAAACTCCAAGCCCTCAAAAACCGTCGTTTTTTCTCCCTCAAACTCGACAGGTGCCGAGTCTTCACCCGCAATGACAATCTCTCTCTTTATTCTTTTGGGGTTTCGTCGTTTCCGGTCCTCCACCGTCATGGCCTTCTCCTTGGATTCTTCATCTACCCTTTGCTTCAGTGCCTCAAACTCTTGAAGGGACAAGGCAGTGTCCCAAGTCCTGTCCAATCGCAGACGCCGAAATCGTGGGAATCGAAGAGTGAAGCCACGGGCGAACTGCTCCGACGGACCCACGCTGGCCGCCTTGACTGACACCACAATAGAGTCCTTGGGTCGGATCCACACATCCGGACGTTCATACTGACGTGCCTCTCCTCCTCCGAGTTCAATGTACTCAGAAGGTGGGTTCTTCTGGTCCCAATCGATCCATTTACCCTCAGTGCGATGCCGGATCTCTGCGTAGTCCTCAGCGCGGAATCCACCACCTACTTTGAAGAAACTGTAGCATTTTTCAGGGTTGGCGCCAGCCCGAATATTATTCTCTGACGCTCGAAGACCACACAAAAAGCTTGATAAAATACCGCCGCGTTTTCCAGAACCGTAGTAACCACCAATAATGACACAGTCAAGGGATTCGCCGAATTCGGACATGTATTCGGGCTTTACCTTCAACCAGTCGTCGTTGCGACTGTTGAGTCGGTACATAGAGCGAGGGTTCTTCAGGACCAGACCTTCTGAGGCATTGGCAACCACCTCTCGCAGAAGAGGCTCGATGGCATCCGCCAAGTTGGCGCTCGTGTAGTTGTGAATTTCCAATCGTCGGTGGACCGGCTTCACAGCCTTTTCGAGGGCGCGGTGTCGGTCCCGGAGTGTATACTGGGTTAGCGGCTTGTTGTTGAGATAGAGCAGGTCGAAAACGCGAAAGAGTGGGCGGTGGCCAGCAGAGTCGGATCCCGACTTGTTCTGCTGCTCGGAGATGGCAGCAGTCTTGAGCGTGCCGAAGGGGACAATTTTGTCAACGCCCATATCCCAAGTAATCATCTCACCATCCAGAATCAGGTTCTTCACGCCCGATCCAAAGGCATTTCTCAGGTGTCGCGTCAAACTCGAATCCTCGTCCTGCAGGCCATCACCGTACAGATAGGTGTAGTCCTTTGCCTTTCTCGACCAGAAGCAGAACCTGCGCCCGCCAGGATGTGACTTGTCCTCAATCATGTGCATCTGCATGCGTTCGCCGTCCAACTTCTCCTCGATCCAAAACTCTGGGTCTTCCTCGGTCGGGTGAAGTAATTGGATCATCTTGTCGAATGATGAGGGCATCTGAAACTGGGCAAGCTGGGGCTGAAAACACTGGAATAGAGCAACTCCAGCCTCGTCTTGCTCCAGCCGAACATCACGGTCGTACAATTCCCAGCACACGCGTCGGAGGCTAGATGAGACGCTAAAGAGAGCATCGCCGTCTGGATGCCACAAGTCCAACAAGGTCTTCTCTGTTGCTCCCACCTTCATCTGCCTCAGGATAATCCGGATCAGCCATAGCATTTCCTCAGGGTTCATGCGGTTGTAAAACGTCTCAAATACCCGCAGGTTCTCGGTTTCACCACTGGAAGCGGCGAGTTTGTCCAGCTGGTGGTTGACTTCAGCGATTGTCATGTCTCCAACGGTGGTGCGCATGGGACGCTTCGAGATGACCTCGAAGCAGCGCCCAGCAAAATCACCAGCTAAGCGGGAGGCAAACGTCTGGCTGGGAAGCTTCCAGTGGAGGAGGTTGTATCCATCTTCAGAGTTTTTGTCGATTTTCATAAGTTTAACGAGAAGCTTCCCTATCGCATTCTCCTTCAGGCCATAGACGCCACGATCGCGATCCTTGTCGGGGAGTATCAGGCGCAACGCCGGGTAGAAGTCATCGCCGACTTCCTTGCGCCACTGGGTAATGAACCTGTCAATAATGTGCCGCCGCTGCTCATGAGGCGACGGCTTGTTGGCGCCTCGAAAAGCCTTTTTTGGGCCTCCCCCTGTCGCGTTTTGCTTTTTGTTCTCGTTTAGGGGGTTGAAGAGCCCCCGGAACAGGTCAGAGAAAAGCAATGTCTTGGAGTGGTTCCTTGGGCGATTGGGGTACCTGCAGTAGGTTTAGCTAAGGGTCGCGCCAGAGTCAGAGATGCGGCATCTAACTTCTCGTCCAAGTCTTCCTGTGTCATGCCATCAATGCTATACTGCATCTCATCCTCCCGCCTAGCATCTCCGCTGGGGGATTTCGCATTGTGAGATGAGCCGCCCATGATGTCACATCAGCAGACTGGGTAGGTTGCACGGAAAGCCCACGATCTGACGGTGAATCCAGCTCAAGGTTGGGAAATCAAGATCGAGAACGCCGCGAAGAGAGTGTGAGTATTGGCGCGACGACGGGACCTTTGCGACTCTTCGTTATTACAACAGCATGGCGGATCGTGGGATGTCGGGTCGAGGCTTCATTAAATATGTGCCGTGATGCACAACAACAACAACCAAGTAAGCTCTAGCGGAGCCGTTGCTGCCTACACCACCGCGTAGGCATAGGCTAAAATTAGGCCAGCCTTAGGCCCGTCCCCTCGTCAATGCCTGCCCTGGCTCCACTTACGTAATCTCACAAACCACCAACACCTTGGCAAACCGACATTCACTCCATGGCTTAACGAGACAAACGCTTCAATAATTCCTCTCCACATCTTGTGTAGGCGTATTTGGATCCAATTCCCCATTGAACCGGATTTATTTGGGATTTATCCGGGCTCAGGCATCAACTCTTTCACTTCAGCCTACCCTGCAATACTTGGCTTCATTTTGCAGACCGCATCTTTACGCATTGCATTTAAGAGTACGTAAAAGATATTGATATAAAATTGAAGGAAATAAGTTATCGGTTTCTCTATGGTATTATTTAAGTTCAATTATAGTGGATGCCCTGATGGCCTGCACTTAATACTGTCGTTGTGTGCTCTAAAACTTAGACATTCTAAAAATCGTCTCCACCTACAGCTCTCAAAAGCTGAGTGACTGAGGGTGCTTCTGTCTTTGCTTTCTTTTTCTCCCATGTTTCTGAAGACAAGCCATTAAAGAAATTTATGATACGGCTATATATCCTCTCCTTATCAACGCTGCACTTGCAGTGCATCTTTAGCGTCGGCAACATGGTTCCTGGACGCGAGCCGGAGATGTGCGACCAGGTAGAGCGGGGTGGCGCTGTGATCCGAATCAATTGATCCCATCTTTGACCACATCGAGCAGAGGAAAACATTGCTTGAGCGCAGTATTGGCGAATGACGCATGCAGAAAATTTATTTACATGTCTTATTTTATTTACTAATTTATTTATTTTGTGAACAGGCGGGTATTGCTGTGTTAATTTAAACCATTACCATAATTCTCACAGCCCCCACGATTGCATCACAGGCAATTAATCAAGAACCACCATGCCTCAGTTCAACGTGCACACATCATCTCTTTTCGACCCAAAAGTCAAGAAAGTGCTCAAAAATGCATCAATTACCGTCGACTCAGATACGGGACTCATAGTCCGCGTCTTTGAGCGCAGCGATGATCAACAACCATTTTCCGAACTCTTTAGAGAAGGCGACATTGACTTGCGCGGCAAATACGTAATGCCTGGGCTGGTGGATGCGCATACTCATGTGTTTTTGCATTCATACGAGTGAGATTTGTTTATTTCAATGGCACTCTATTTGCGCATGATTCTGACTTGAAAAGTGAGGCTGGCGCCCTTATCCAGAAAAGAGACGAGAGCATACCCGAGAGAATCGTCCGCGGAGTTAACCACTGTCGCACTGCACTTCTTGCGGGTTATACAACTTATAGGTAAGCAATAAGCTCTCGATGGGTTTGAGTTAAAATGTAACAAAACATCTACAGAGATCTTGGGTCAGAAGGGATGCAAGAATTTGACGCCAACCTCCGAGATGCCATTGCCCGCGGGCTGACCCCTGGCCCACGGTTGTTTGTCGCCACCAAGGTCCTCGCCAGCACCGGATCCTTCGAGCCTCGTACTGAGAATTGTGCAGGCGGACACTGTCTTCCAGCGGGAGCAGATGCAGTTGATGGTGTGGAACAATGTAGACAGGCAGTCCGACGTCGTATCGCTGCAGGGGCAGACATTATCAAGTTCTTTGCCGACTACAGGCGACGGATAATGCGCTCGCCTCCAGCGCAGCAGCATCCTTATATCCCCAGTGTGCTACACCCACCAAAGGATCCAAACCCTGACTACATGGTCTTCTCGAAAGAGGAGATGAACATGATTGTCCAAGAGGCCGCTTTGGCAGGCGCTCCTGTCTCCGCACATTGCTGTACTCTTGAAGGTGCTCTCGCAGCTATTGAGGCTGGTGCGAACACTCTGGAGCACGCTTACTTCTCCACAGATGAAATGTTCGAGAAAATGGTCGCCAAAGGCACAGTATTTGTGCCTACTCTTGCCATTGCCGAGAAGCTTCATGCGCATCGCTTTGACCAGATTCTGAGTCAAGTCAAGAGGGCGCATGAGATGGGTGTCCGCCTCGCGTGTGGCGGTGATACGGGAACATTTCCGCACGGAGATAATGTGAGGGAACTTGAGTTGATGATTGAGGCAGGAATACCTGTACCGGATGTGCTGGAAGCATGTACCGTTGGTGGCTGGGAGTCTTGTGGAGGCGATTTGTGTGGACGACGGTTCGGGTGGTTTGAAGAAGGATTGCAAGCCGATATCATTGCACTCGATGAGGACCCTGAGAAGAATCATGGCGCATTGAGAGGGGTAAGCTTTGTAATGAAAGATGCGACCGTTTGGAAGATGAATGGCGTACCTCATCGAATGACATAACGCTTGGGTTGTATGAAGAAATGATTTCCCTCCTAAGCAGATAACATAGCTATCATTGAAGAATTAATATTAAAAACCAAGTACATTAACAGCAGCTGAGATTTCTTCATCCCCTTCGTCCCTTTTAACCCCTCTCATCTTCATCCCCTTCGTTTTGGCCCCAAAGTAAGACACTGTTGAACACAACCCCTTCTTATTGTATATCACAATATCAACCGTATAGGCTACCGTGGCAATTATCCCACCATAAATTTGTGGTTTATGATATAGCTTTGTGGATTATTTGGCCAAGGCAATTACTCAATTGAGAATAACAAATAAAACTCTGAAAATTGGAATTTTGATGCCGCCTAATCTTTCACGAATACTTAAATCCCCCATCTCACTCTCGGACCAAAGCCTCCGCATTACTTCCGTTCAAAAAGCCGGACAATCGGTCGGTCGACTCACGGAGACATTCCTCGAGAGTAGAATTGTCTCTTGCAGCTAGCGTAATCTTGAATTCTGATGGAAGCGCGTTTGATGCGGCTGGGTTCTCCTTGTAATCGATGTAGTGAGGATTGCAAGGCATGTCTTTGCTTTCCTTTATCTTGAATGAGATAATAAGCCGTAAGAAGATGGCGTAGAGTACCCTGTTGGAGAAATTCACGGCCGTACACTGACGTGCGCCGGCACCAAAAGCAAAGTGATATGGAGGCGGAACTGCTTGAGGATTCTCAATCCACCTTCCCGGGTTGAACCGACCGGCGTCGGGCCCAAATGTTGTCTTGTCTGGATTGGCTGTCAGCGGAGTTCAACTATTGGCGTATAGGATACAAACTTACCGAAATTAACGGCTTGGTTATTCACATAGATCAACACCCCTTTTGGAATTTGCGCCCCCTGGTAGACAAAGTCTTTGTAGACCTGACGAGCCGGAAGAACTTTGTGCGGCGGGTAGAAACGCAATGCTTCCTTGACCAAGCCGACAATGTAAGGACACTTCTCCTCTGTTATACAAAGCTTAAACGCTTCCTCTGGAGTTTTGTAAACGCTCATGATGCATTCATAGGCTTTATTTTGGATCTCTTGTCCTTCTGGTGAAGAGAGCATCCCCACAGTGATAATGGCAGTTGAGAAAACGGTTTCAAAGCCACCAGACATCAAGCCGCCGAGAATAGTTTTAATATCAACTGTTTCAGTTAGCATTAAAGATGGAACTTTATGGATGTGGTGTAGTGCATACGTTGTGTGAGCCCTTCATCGTTATCCTCTAGCAGTAGCTCGGCCACACACTTTTTGCCTGCGGGCCTTACTTTATCTAGGTTATCACGCACATTGTCCAGCATTGCAGCTAGCCACTTATCACGTCGTGTTCGAACTTCCATAGCTGTAGCTGTCCTGTTGCCTTTGCCAACATATCTTAGATGGGGGATGAAGTCTTGGGCATTAGAGTTGGTTGACCGGAAGCTGTTTCTATTCAGTACATGAGTCTCGATTAATATGTAGCCTATGACCTTACCTAGCAATGGTTTGAGCATCTTGAAGAATCTGTAGTAGCATTGGGTCGGTGGTTGACGTAAATCGGGTCCCGTAACAAAACATCATGATGATATTGAGAGCGAGCCGTTTAATGTATACATGGGGAATAATACTCTTGGCTCCTTTGTAGCTGTCATAGTAGAGACCTGAAATTACTGCACATGTCTCCATGTCCAACATTTTTTGCATCTTCTGGATGGAAGGTCCCGTCGTGAACGAGCCAACTACTCGTCTCTGTTTTTTCGTTCTTTCATCCCACGGACTGGTTCCAATTGTTGCAGCTGAATTATATTATGATTAGTTCTTAATCCTAGAGGTTATTAGAAGCATCACCCACCCGAAGTCTTCGAGACGATTCCATGGAATGTATAAAACCATGGCCGGTCCAGTGTCGCAGCTTGGTTCTTGACTAGCCACTCCCGTGCCGCGTCAAAGGAATTGAGAATAATCGCGCGTCTCTGGCCCATTCTGATTTGGAAAACCGGCCACTTGTATTTGGCAGCCCAATTCTCCAAGGTCGTCGCATGGTCATTCCCCAGTTCATAGAGATGCCCTGCTAGCAAGTCGCCGCCTGGGATTTCGGGGATTCCCTGGATCTTGGGATAATCCACATATAGAAAAGAAATATAGCCAAAAAGAAGCATAGAAACTACCGCCGTGAAAATACACAAGGTGGCAAGCATCGTTGGCCAATGGAATGAGATAATGAGGTCCATGGCCACAGTTTCGGATCTTTGACTTTGGTGGAGTTAGACTTGGTGGTTGATCAATGCCAGGGAACAGCACACAGTATATTTACGAATGGATGTTTCGGGTATAGACGGCACGATGACAGAGCCTCAAAAACGGCCCAGCATACTTCTAGATTGCGTTATGAAGAAGGTGGTGGAAGTGCCAGATCCGGTGGGTCCATGATCGGTTAATCGCGTGTATTTCTTGCGGAACGTCGGAGAACTGCGATGGACGACGGCACTAATCTCCCGGCGTTGCTGCGACCAAAGCCATTCGGTGACCTCAGAGAAAAAAAAGAAAAGAAATTCGTCAATATCTTATTCTACCTAATTTTTGACGGGTACATCATTTATCACATTGTCGCCATGGAGAGTAATTTGCGCATAGGCCAGCTTTTCGATATCGCAGGACGGTGGGTGGCCATCACAGGTGCAGGTATGTTTTCGGCGGCTCACACCGTGTGAATATGCTGTTCTAATATCGCTTATTAGCTTCCGGCATTGGCCGAATGCTGGCACGAGGTTGCGCGGTGAATGATGCCCATACGATACTCATAGACATCAACGAAAAGGCTCTCGCTGAGACTAAGGAAGAGATTGAGAAGCGTTGTAATTCGCACCCGGAGGAGAAAAAAGTTGAAGTTGTCACGTACGGTAAATTATGATTTTGTAAAATGGAAATGGATCTAACTTACACTTCAGGATCCACGGGGACCTTTCGAGCCAAGAGGGAATCCAGGAAGTGGTAAAAAAGATAAAATCACTGAGAAGCTCTCTGGATGCACTATTTCACTGCGCTGGTGTCCGGTACATGAATAAGATAACATACACGCCGGGAGAAGGCCTGGAGAAGCTGGAAGCTGCAACATTGTCCGCATCTTACAAAGACTGGGAGCACACATTTCGACTCAATGTGCTTGCCCCATATTACTTGACCGCTGGCTTGGTCACGCTCCTGGGAGAGGCGGCATCAAAGGGTGAAGGACGAGGCAGCGTTGTAATGTTCAGCAGCCCGGCCAGTGTGCACAACAATCAATTCGTCCCCACCTATCAGACATCCAAGGCCGCCGTGGACCATCTCGTGAGGATTACTGCCGCTGAATTCGCTGAATTTTACAGTAAGGATAAGTTATGAGGTAGTAGCGTACATGCTAACAACTTGACGCAGTTCGTGTTAATGCCATGTCGCCAGGGATAGTGCCTTCAGCCATGACTCCGGATGACGGCAAGTCAAACCTTCATTTGGCTGGCGAGACCCCAGCGAAGAGGGCAGGAAATGAAGAGGATATGGTGGGATGTGCATTGTGGCTAATAAGCAAGGCTGGGGCATTTATGGACGGAAAGGTGATTCGCAACGAGGGCGGGCGGCTACTGATCCTCAAGGGAGTAACCTCTAACTCGGACTAGCTCATATATTCTATAATATTTGATGCATACACTGCTTTGTTAAATTCCACTCTTTCTTAACTGACTAAAGTTGACGCGATGACACTAGCTATGCCCCGACGGTAGATTCGAGTTCCAAAAAGCCGACTATGGTTCTCCAAACGCTGAGATAACTTTGTCCACCACTCCAATGCGGTGCAAACATAGTCAAAACCTCGGTGCATTTAATTAATTCCCTAAAATATGCCTGTGGTGTTATCCAGCGCTTCAAGATGCCTGTCGCCAACGAACAGCCTGAGCTGAATATTCGTGAACTGGCTATAACAGGTGGAATAAAGCCCTCTGTTGAGGTGATCGTTTGGTGGGTGCTTGTGATAAGTCCAGATGCGGCGTCTATTACTCTAGATCTCAAGGTTCCCATACCTTTTGCCGTTGGCTCATCTGGTTCCTGGAAACAGAAAAGACACTGTTTGTGTTTTACACATACGGGCATGAATAAAAGCCATGTTTCTTTAATCACCGCGGGTTGACCACTGAGGCTGTCAAGCAAGTCCATTAGTGCGGCCACCTCTCCAACAAAAGGACATGACTGGCTTTCGTAAACTCGCCCTGTGCCGTATATTTGGTCAGAAATCTGTATGTACAAGTCGAACATTGGTTCTGTATCTGATTTCGACGGTAACTTGGAACCGCTGAGCATGTTTGGGCGGTTGAAGATTGTCTGCAACGATCTAAAACGTTTAGAATGTGAGAAAAGTCAAGGAAAGATTCTTACTTACCCTTCAATATCTTTTAAAACCGACATTAAATGCACTTCATCGGGGCCGCATATGCTTGCATCGCTGTATGGACTATCGCCATTGTTGGGCTTGGACGTGTTGGGAACCTGGTGCCAGCCCAATTGAAGACATGTTCTTGCGGCCAAATCAAGTAGTTCCCAAATGATACCTCGGGAAGGGTCGGCTAACTCATAAACTAGAAGCAGTAAAATAGATGCCAAAGTGTCACCATCGCCTAATAAGATGATTGGAGTAATCAGCTCATTGGCCCAGGCGCGACAAATATTTGCGATATGTTTCCATTCGGGAGATCTATACGCTTCCCGGATAGCTGCAATAGCACACGCCATTAGAAGCTTGAACTTTTGGGGGTCGGGTAGTTTCTTGAAGCTTGCACCATCATTATTCAAGAGCCCCGGCACTGGTATGTTGTATTGTGGTCTTATGCAACGCTCGTAGCGTCCAAGTAGAAACCTCACCATACTAGGGGCGAGAGCTGACTTGTCTGCAAATGTTACATTTGGTTTCAAAGAGTAGTCATCTTCAGGTACATCTTTGCCAATATCGGCTGTGACATGGAAAGATGGAAGTGCCTCGAAAACCACCTGGGTCATACGAGATGGAACCGATAAGTCCAAGTGTAAGTCGGAACCTGGTCTGGCCGGTATCAGAATGTGCAAAGGCCGATGAGATGAGGTTGACGAAGGTGACCCTGAAGACCCATTGGGAGAAAAGTCTCTATAGTTGAACTGATCAGTTAAAATATTTGAAGAGACACAAGTATAAAAATGGCAAGCCAAAGGTAAGCCATACAATCTGGGCGTTTCAGGTCGATGTAGAGCCAATTGAGACGTCAAGGAGTCGATGCGCTCGTTTAGAGACTGAATGTAACTACAGTACATGTGAGATTCCGGCTGCCATACTGCAAGTTTATCAACGGAAACCATAACAACCTTCTGGGAATGTCTTCTTGCAAGGCGTCATCTCGAAAAGTGCACTCCAAGTCACTCTTGGCACAATTGGCACACGCTGGGAGCAAAGAGTCACACTGCGAGCTGCTTATCAGTATTGTCAAGTATCAAGCTATAAATGGGGCCTTTGTGTATGTAGGAACGTACTTTTATTCTCCGGTTCCGGCATCGGGTACATGTTTGAAGCATGAGCTGCAGCTGCCGCGATGGACGGGTAGTTGACGGATGAATAATCAAAGCACAGCGCGAATGAGAGAGGGAGGCTAATCGCAATTATGATAAGCCTGGCAAATGCGCCGTTCACGACTGGAGGAGGAGAGGGGCACGTGACTGTTTCCTCTTATCTGTTGGCCGGGTATAACATCCGGGGCTCTATCATAGTGTACATGGCCAGCCCCTCATTTCACTGCCCCATGGCTGTAACCAAGCTTAGACGGTCTCAATTCTCTGTTAAA
The DNA here is from genome assembly GCA_020623665.1 of Calonectria multiphialidica. NCBI lineage: Eukaryota > Fungi > Ascomycota > Sordariomycetes > Hypocreales > Nectriaceae > Calonectria > Calonectria multiphialidica. Next base: position 570,053 of record JAHVYC010000007.1, read on the forward strand.
ATTGTCCAAAATTTGGATTATCTCGAACGCCATGCATAAATCGCATCGTCGTTCAACAAAAGTTTGCGCTCGTTGCAGGCAGCGCAAAACAAAGGTTCTCAATCCCACCTCCTGCGTTTCGCTCTTATCAACCGAGGCCGGCAGTGCTGGTTGCTAACTAAAAACAACAACGCAGTGCGATTTCAAGTTTCCATCATGTACACCATGCAAACGCGCAAATACGCTCTGCCTTGGATTTGATCCCGCAACTAGGCAAGCAGTTCCACGAAGGTATGATCTAATTCTCAATCGCTCCACCACATGACCAACATTGTAATTAGCCTGGTGAAATCGCTAGAAGCTCGTGTTGCTCAATTGGAGGCGCAACTTGCCACTTTTCAATCAGGCCCCGAGAATCTGCCATATTCGATGGCTTCTAAGGTTGCTCAGGCTACAATGGGCTTTGGAGTACCCAATTCTGGTTCATATCTTCAATCAAAAGTGTCATCAGCACTGTTCTTTCGACCTTCGTGCCCTCCGTTGGCCCTATCCCCCGTTGTCGGGGAACAAGACGCTGAAATTTCCAAGCTTGATAGATCCTCCTCTCGCGAGAGGCCAATGAGCCAGCAGAAGAAAGCTTATATGAGCAACCCCATTAACCTCGACAGCGTGCCACATTCGGCTCTTGAGAGGATGGTTCGTAACTATGCAGACACTCACCTGCCTCAATATCCAATCATTAAAGCGTCCATGTTGGACAGCATCGTCGAAAGGCTGCAAAAGAATGACCCGAAAGATCCAACTTCACTCATGGATCATAGAAATTCGGCCTCATCGGGCCTTTCAAATTTCGAGGCCTTTGTCATATTCATTGTTTTGGCCATATCAGCTAGTACATTGACCTGGAAAGCCGAAGACCAAGCGAGGGCGGCATCTGAATCGTTTTATAAATCTGCGGTGAAGCATCTCCAGACCCTGGAAGACTACAGCGAGATAAAGGCCCTGCAGATATCTCTCCTCTTGGCACATTACGCTCACATGTGTCCAGAAAGAGTTGATAATTGGACCTGCATTGCAAATGCAGTCAGAATCGTGCTTAGTCTTGGCCTTTACCGGGAATGTCCCGAAGGTCTCGATGTAGAGCAAGTAAAGGAACGATCCAGACTGTTTTGGGTTACCTATGGGATGGAAAGATCCTTATGTACAAACTTGCGACTCCCGCTGTCTTTTTCAGAGGAGTCTATTACTACCAAGGTGACACACTCACACCGAGGCTTGTTGATATAGGACTAACATTTTCAGCTTGAGGACCACTCTCCTGAAGTCGTCAACTCGGCATCTGTCGATGATTATCTCAAGAGAAAATCATCAGCCAACCACATATATCGTTATCGTATTCTAGAAACCGAAGTCCACCGAGTCCTTTATCTTGAGGAAGAGCTCCACCGATTTCCGGGTGGGTCACTAGAGGGGTGGATTGAGGATATCACCGGTCGGATGGAAATCTGGTACAAAGAGGCTCAATCGTACAGGCCATACAACATGCTTGAGTTCAAACGAGTGCAATTCTATCACTTAAAAGCTCGTATACACCGGCCAACACCACGACAAAAAACAACCACTGCTAAGGATTGGGGTATTGTGTTAAAGTCATCCAGGGCAAGAATTCCGAATCTACTTGCCAGAAGAGAGTGACGCTAACAGAAGTAACAGAAACTGATTGATGATTATCTGGGACAAGATCGCCGCCGCAGGCTCTTCTACCCCTGGCATGGTGTTCATATCCTGTTCGAAACCGCTAGCATAGCCTTGGACGCATCGTGGTCATGCCGAGATTATCAGCCCCTCAGGGCCGAAGCCACGCAAATGTTGCAAACTTGGATCCCGCAATGCCTACAGCTTCTCGATACTATTGGGAAGCGATGGAATGAAGCAACCAAATGCGTCAGCAAACTAAAACCACTTGTTGAAAGGGTAGTCGTTGCCTTTTTGAATACAGATGGCTTGGCTTCCCAAGATCCATCGATAGAAGAAGAGATTAAAAGCCTCCTATTTTCAGAAGGTTCTCCAACCTGGAATTTGGCGGGTGTTGGGGAAACTGATGTCAACATGCAAGATGGTACACTTTTCCTGGATGGGCTGTTTGCTGAGGACATGGAGTTTCTTCAGTGGGCTCCGGACTGGAGTATCATGCCACAAGACTTGATTATAGATGATGAATTAGTAGAAGGCTTAGGTATAGACACAGACCCAGTACAATACGTCGTTTGATAGATTTAATCGGGGAATATAATATTGAATCTAAAAAAGAAAAACTATATTGGTTATCTCTCAAGTGGGATTGGGGAGAGAAAAATAGCATTTGTCATTTAGTCTATTCTCCGCCATTTAATTGCTAAGCTTATTTTTATGCATTGCATTGTGTAATATTGAACGTATCTTTATTGACGTTGACATTGAAGATGTGTTGTTTTTTGCCGGAACAACTTGGTATTTGGACAAGCGAGTCGTCAATGCTGTAGCCTTTCTATCAAGAACCCAACCCCCCGTATTCCCATCGTAAAAGAAACAGAAAACACATTGTCCATGTTAATCCTATCAGAGAAGGCAATCACAGGGTGGAGTGCACAGAGCGCAATGAATCTCAAACTCAGCATCGAATCCGAACCCAATCCTCTCAATATAGTAGGGTGATGCTCGCGAGTCGCAATCTGGGCAATAGTAGAAGCCTGATCTGGTCTCCTCAATGCACTCGTCCATTCTTCCCAGCATATCCTTTCCGCGCTCCACCTCGGCGACGCCTGCAATCAACGTCTGCATCATCATGGCGGGGTGGTTGACGAGCTGGGCGAATTCTTCAACTTTGACGAGTTCGGCGAGGTGCTTGAAAGCCGTCTTTGCAATCATTTCGACAAAGGGACCACTGTCGACCTTTGCTAGACCTTGGACCGCAACATCAATGAAAGTCTTAGCCGACCACGGCCTGAGGATCTGCCAATCAATCTTGTGTGCAGCAAAATTCTGCAGGCCTGGAACACGGTAATAGTCTGCAATTTCGACGACTTGGAGGTGTGAAGACAGTCGGGACATCTTGACCTCGTCGCTGAGGGCTGTTGTCAAGTTAGACGGTGCTGCGGTGTGTCACGGCAGCGAGACATGGGAGGAACTAACGATATGAGGCATCCCGGACAGAGTATTTGCCTTCGTAGAAGTATGCAACCATGCTCTCAACGGCGGAGACGTCGAATGAGGGGTCGACTTTTAGGATGTTGGTGGCGCCCTCCTATTTAAGTGTTAGCTGAATCAAGAGGTGCCAGGGCGAGCTCGATTGAGCTCGGGTTGAGCAGGGGGACTTGCCTCAAAATTTCCCCTGAATGCAGCTTCGATGACAGGAGACTGCGGGCAAACGACAGCCTTGTGCAGAGAGAAGGTCTTCTCGGGGTGCTGAAGCTGCATGTCACTGTAGTCCTGTGACTTGACCAGCTTGGACAGAAAGGTGAAGTCGTTATTTACGGATTGTGCCATGTTGGTGATGGATGAGCAGACGTGTAGATTTTGGTAAGGGATGGAGAAGTTGATGGAATTAAAAATGCAAAAAGGGAAAGCAAGAGATTTTATATGGTGAAAACTGCCCGCTGCCTGAAGGACTGGCAGCTGACGGGCTGGCAGCTGGCAGGCTGATTTGGTTTGCCATTGTGCCAAACCACTGGCACGCATGCGCTGTCATTCACTGTAGCTAGAACTAGAAGGACCCAGTAACGCAAACTTTGCATGTCCAAACCCAGTCTCTTCGTTTGAGTGAATGGGGGGTAAAGAAAATTAACTAACACTCAATGTAAGCCAAATCAGGGTCAGTGAACAAATAAAAAATGAGTGGTATGTCGGGCTTCGGGCATTAAATGACCGGTGCAGGTGGTTACCGAGCAGCAGGACTCAAGAACCTGAATTGTCAGTCAATGTTCACTCAGGCCAAATACCATAAGTAGAAACAGCTAGAATCATTGCACTAATAGATAGGTGCTGAAAAAGCGCCGAGCAAAGTGCACAGGGCATGAGCAAAGGGCGACTAGCCCAGGATCTTTGATCAAGAACAGCGGCAACATACTGTGACGAATTTCGTGTGCAATAACATCATGCATGGGGAGAGCCAGCTAATTTGTATTTAAATATACACAGTCTAATGAATCTGATCTGAAGGATATATACTATGCCGGTGCCGGCTGATGTACAGTGAGCTCGACCTCCTCCTTTACGCCCCGACGGCCTTGCGGCAGCGCTCAATGCCGAGGTGGTTGACCACGAAGGGGTTGGCAAACTGGCAGTGGGGGTCCAGCTCCTCCTGGACCTTGAGCCACTTGTCAACCTGAGGGTAAATAGTGGGAGCATAGGTTCCGTTGAACCAGCCACCCTTGTTCCAGTGTGGGCGGATGTTGTACTGGGCACCAAATTTGGGGATGAACTCCGCGACAAGGTTCTGGTAGAGGTATTGCGTCGGCCAGTCGTTGTAGCTTGGGATCCAAGTAACCTCAAATACTGCAAAGACGCCGCTGGAAGTGCTGTTGAGGTTGTCGGTGTTCGCGGGGGAGATCAAAGCATCGTCACCCTTCACGAATCGAACCTCGTAAGAGACCTGGCTGTTGGCAAAGCCCTTCATACGCGGCACCTGGGCCTGCTGGAAGTTCATGAAGTCAACTCCAGCCTCGTTGAAGTATTCAATGGGTACGAAGTGTTCGTATTGGGCCAAGAAGGCGCGGCCGCACACACCCTCCGGTGGGACAGCGATGGCGTAGTTTGCGTAATCGTAGCATTCGAAATCGCGGTTGCAGTCGCCGCAGTTGTTTGCGCAGTAATCCGTGCAGTTTCTGATACCAGTAACAGTCGTCTCCTCCCAGTAGGTAAGGCTCAGAGTGTCTCCCTGAGTCCAGTTTCCCGAGGTAGAGTCGTAGCTAAAGGAGGGTCCCACCACATTCACACGATCATACTGATCGTAATAGCCCTTGATATCCGAGTACAGCTGAGTGACATTGGTGCTGGCCGGAACAATCTTGATTCCGCGCTTCAGATAGGTCAAGGGTTCGGCCTGGACAGTGACCTCTGTGATCAGACCCAAGGCTCCCAAGGAGATTTGTAGGGCCTTCAGAGCATCAGGGTTGTGTTGTCGGTCGAATGAATGGAAATTTCCAGACGAATCCAGAACCTTGACTCCGATGATGTGGGAGGCCATGTTACCCAGGCTCTTGCCTGTGCCGTGCGAACCAGGTGTGGCAGCACCAATGAAGTTCTGTACTCGCTCGCTGGGAGTGTTGTGGAGTTGCAGGCCGTGAGCAATCAGCTCGGGGACTAACTCGACCATATCCCAGCCACCACCGAACGTGACGGTGTTGTTCTTGCCGACCTTGAAACTCTTCAGGTTGGTAAGGCTGAGGACGTAGGAGTCTCGATCCGTGTCGCCATCGTTCACACAAGTCGTCAGGTTTCCCATTCCGTGGCCGTTTCCAACCACCTTGAGCAAGCTCTTGCTCGCAGACTGGCTCTTCACAAATGCCACAAGGTCGGCCTCATTGTCAGGAGCGAAATAGCCAGTGGATTTGCAGGAGATGTCGTACTGCCAGTTGAACCAGCTGTGTGCTGAGACGCTAACTGCATTGCCGACTAACAATAGCCGCAGAGCGTTACGGAGAGAGAACGGTGCTGATGGACCCATCTTGAAATACTTCTATACTCTCAACATTAGCCGCTTTTCTCTACGTGGTCAGGGGAAAATTGCAGATCCTAGAAAGCATCTAGTGACATGGGCAGAATGAATGGAGGAGCCTCTCATACCAATAGACTTTTTCGAATACTTCTGATTCGGCTTGGCAAAGAAGACATTCGATCAAAGGGACCCTCCTGTATTTATATAAAAGCCGCCTCTTTTTTTCATCTCCCCTGTGACAATGGCAGCTGTTGATCCTACACCCGTGAGCCTCCATCTAACAGGGAATCCACCGCCAAGTACGGGCCGAAGGCATGCTGATCGCGTATAAATTAACTTTGAGACAAGCCACCCATGCTATCAATGGAGTCTCCAATGCAATCTGATGGATAAGCTTGTACCCGCAACGCCCAATCCGGGATCGGCGTGCGGCCATTCCGGCTTGTTGGTCTGGACTGTTTTTATTATGAGGTGGAGACTCAGGATACAGGATGGATTTATGTCCATGCTTTTTCTTGTACCCGTAAGACGCTATGAGTAGCTATGCGCGCGCTTGCCCACAACGAGGTCCACTTCGACCGTTGACGCATGTTTGGGAGGATGCTGGCGGCCGACCATGTCATTGACGACCTGTACCAATCAACGCAGCTGGTCACTCTTCGAACAGAAAAAGATGCAAGGAGGTGGCTCAAAATATGCGCATACTTACTTGGGTGCCGGTAGAGTACGTATCGTATATGTAACGCAAGCATATGATCTATCCGCAGGTACATAGAGTCACATGATCGCACTCCTTGCCATCAAACCTGGAAGCTCTAGTAGAATAAGGTTCTTCTTTACCATTCAACTAGACACCATGCTGTTCAACGTCCGCACCATATCCTCCGTAGTGGGGCCCTATGTTCTCATCATTCATCCGTACATCCGCCTTTATTCCTCTCGCCCATTGTGGCGTTTTACGCGTAACGTTTAGCGGACCTTTTGAATTGTCGCAAGTAGAGGAACTGGGGTGATTGATCAGCAGGTTGAACATTTTACTAAGGGACAGTCTCAGACTTCTACGGCTGCATCCCTCGCGTGGCTCGAGATCCATGCCAAGCGGAGGCTTTTTGATCATCCATGAGTTAACGGGAAATGAGTAATGATTTAGAAATCAGAATCTACGGGCTACGCTTGAAACCTTCCGAGCAATTTGGTCCTTCAGCTTGCGTCACACATAGAAACCGACCCATGCGCGTATGATTCCAGGCCTCTTACTGGTTCTGTTCCTCCCACTTTCGGGTGTCGGCAACGTGCCCTGCTGTTTCGTGGGGGGCATTTTCATGATGGTCAAGGCGAGCCCACTTTTTCCGAATACGGCAATTGCCTCATTCGGCGCGCCCATAATTTCCTCGGCATACCCTATACAACTTAATCTTCGTTGGTGGGCGACTTAAAAACTTAAGGCTGGAGAGTAAAGCAGACTTACATTTACTAGTTAGAGGGTGTATATGCTACTGCTACTTATCTTTGTATGAATTCTGACGTATTCAAGAGCCTCAAGCACGCCATTATTGTGGGGATATCAGCCTTGCAGGCTTGTTTAATGTTATGGGAAGTGTCCGCGACCATCTCTTCTAGACAATCTGAAGCCCAAATACAATAATTTGTGTATTGTATCAACATCTTCGGAGATTTTTGGTAGAGTTCTAGCTCCCTCTTAAGTGACCTTGGTCCATATGCTTTTACCTACATCGCTTTTCTCAGATAAATGGGTGGTCTGAACAACATCTAACAAGAATTAGCATACAGGGCTGGGCTTCCCAGGATAATGGCCCGCTCAAAGTGGCTCCCTGCCAACTCTGACCATTCGCCGAGCTGGGGACTGTTTAGTTGTGTTTTATTGGGTCGACACCTTCAGAGGAAAATGAGTTGGCCTGGTTGTTCTTCAATCATCTGCCTAACTCCGATAATGCGAATATGACCGGATTGAAACCAATGTCTTCCAAGTTTTTCAAATTTTCAGAAATACGATTAGTTATAGTGAAATTTAGAAGTGCTTCGATAGTAATTAGCGTCGCTCTACAGCGTGTTGTGAACGAAAAGGAGCGGTTTCGGCCGATAACTCCTCCCAATCCTGGATGATAAGCCGAACGTCGGGATTACGTAATTTAGCGCTACGGCCTCGATGAACGCGATGAAGTCTCATGAAGACCTCAGCATCGTCGAAGTGAACGATTTCACCTTGAATTCCGTTTAGACTTGCATGATTATATATGTCCCCTTACTGGTAGCTGTGAACTTTTCTGAAAGAGCTAGTACCCTCGACCCCCAAAGCACACGCGTTTATTTTCGCTATCGGCAGCGTCGGGTAAGATTCCAAGTATCAGCAAAAGATGGCGAAAGTTCTCCTCACCGGTAAGTTGCTTAACCTTCAAATTTGCACCTGCTTGCTGATCAACTATAGGGGGAAGTGGCTTCATTGCATCCCATGTATTGAAAATCTTACTGGAACGCGGGTAACTTTATCAGATGAGCGAAGTGACGATGCACTCATTCACCAATTCGACAGGTACCATGTCACGACAACAGTCAGATCAACTAGCAAAGGTGATAAATTACTTGAAGGCTATAAAGGCGTATCGCGAGAGGCATTATCCTATGTGATTGTAAAGGATATTGCCAAAGAAGGCGCTTTTGATCAAGTCAGTCATGGTAATTCAACCAAACTGGAAGCCGAGACTAATGATGAATGATATATCTAGGCTTTTCAGTCTGATCCGCCATTCGATCACGTCATTCATACAGCTTCTCCTTTTCCCGACAACGTTGTGGATTCCGTAAACGATCTTCTGGATCCTGCTGTCAACGGAACCACGGGCATACTCAAAGCAATCAAAAACTACGCGCCAACTGTGAAGCGTGTGGTTGTCACTTCATCTTTCGCGGCAATTGTAAACCCAAATAACCCACCAAAAGTGTACGATGAATCATCCTGGAACCCGGTGACATTGAAAGACGTGATTTCTCAACCATTTTTGGCTTATCGTGGCAGCAAGGTAAGCATGATATGATGGCTCATGATTTCCTCACAGGACATGGCTAACTTAGATGCAGACGTTTGCAGAGAAAGCAGCGTGGGATTTCGTTGAGAATGAGAAACCTGGGTTTGACCTCGTCACTATGAATCCGCCACTGGTGTATGGCCCGGTTATCCATCACCTCCGAGACTTGAGTGCACTCAACACTTCTAATCAGAGAATTCGGGATTTCATTCAAGGGAAGACACGCTCGGATAAATTGCCGCCTACGGGTACATTCTTGTGGGTTGATGTTCGCGATCTGGCACTTGCGCACGTCAAGGCTCTGGAGGTTCCTGAAGCTGGAGGGAATCGTTTCTTTATGACAGCGGGACACTGTTCCAACAAATGGATCGTGGATGCCATCCGAGAGACTCATCCTGATTTGTCTCCTCAGCTCCCCAACAACCCAATTGATGACTTCCCTAAAGATTGCTATGGATACGACAACAACAAGGCCAAAAATATCTTAGGAATCAACTTCAGAACACTCAAGGCGACTGTTGGTGACACTGTTGCCACATTACTCAAGGTAGATAGTTAAGGCGAGCCCATGGTAGCTTCGACAATTGAGAGAATAAAGATATTTTCATACGATATGGAAACGTCTGCGACTGGCACAAATGCATTCGGTCATGATAAGATCAAGTGGCACGATATAAAGCCGAAAGTGATTCTTAAGAGCTCGGCCTCCTGTATGGCGGACTAATTAAATCGGTGACTCTGCTATCGCCTTACTACCAAGCCAATATTAGTCTTCCAGATAAGACCAGTTATCATATCTTGGCTATCTACGCTACGTAGATATCATGGACTCCCGATAAGCTCTCAGACGCAAGTCAGAACCAATGCAGCAGTTAAGTGGGGAAGCGTTGGGCCATACCGAATACGTCTTATCTTTCGGGCTTCTCCGCCCGTTGAAGGCCCCCGCGCGGCATAAGCCGACGAATTTTGGCACCCCGCGGCAGGAAATGCTGGAAACCGAATTGCGAGGTGCTATTTCATATTTTATACTATCCCAAAGGATAAAGTACCAGTACTCCTCAAAGTATCGTATTCAATTGGCCGTTTAATAACCCTGCTGCTTTGTTTGGACACCAAGAAAGAAAATACTTACAATATGGCAAACGGTCAGAATAAACACGTCGTGTTTGACGTCGTGGGTAAGTAAAGAAGCAAATCATACACCGACAGCTTAATTGTTTCGTTTCTAAGATTAAATAGGAACTCTTATTTCTTACGAAGCCTTTTTCGAGGCCATTGAGGCTCGTATCGGTGAACGCCTGCGGGCCAAGAACATTGGGTCTCGAATTTTTGGATATGCCTGGATGGAGGCTGGAGAGAAGGAATACACTTACCTCAGCCTTTCCGGAAAATACGTTATATTCTTTGACATATTCCGTTCCATATTCTACCGCACTCTCTGGCAAGCCGGAATTGCAGAGCCACGCGGGTTTGCAAGTGATGACGACAGAGAATTTCTGTTGGCATCATACCGCAGTCTTAAGCCTCGACCCGGTGTAGCTGAGTGCTTTTCCAAATTGAGAGGTAATGGATTTAATGTGTGGTGCTTAACATCCGGCGACGTTGAGCGTGTAAACGGATACCTTGCTCAGGGCGGTGTAGACTTTCCCTCGGACAACTTCCTGTCCTGCGATACGATTGGAATAGGAAAGCCTGCACCTCAGTCTTATCAGTACATTCTGGACAAATTTCCCAAAGAGAACCTGGAGACCTGGTTTGCGGCAGGTCACATGTGGGACGCTGCAGGAGCACGAAATTGCGGGTAAGTTAAAATTTCCAGTCAGCAGAATGGCAGTCTAATCATGGAACACCCGACAGTTTTAAAGGGGCTTGGGTTTCATTTTGGGAGAAGGAATCTTGCTTGGACATATTCGGTGAAATGGAAGTGATGGCAGAGACTCTTCCAGCTTTAGCAGATGGAATAATTGCGTACTCGGAAAAACAGTAAAGCAACATATATTTTAGACGAACTGATAACACCGATTAATTCTGAGTCGGTTGATTAGCAATTAATCATATCTCTTGTCTGGCGATTAAAAAGCCCACCAGTCAATACATACACTTTCCGAAAGGTTTTACTCCTGTGGTAGGCTGTCTTCTTTAGGCTGTCCTCTTTATCCAAGTAATATTAACATGAAAGCGGTAGCAAAATTATATCCAGGGTGTTAAAACTAGAGCTTCTGGTGTTCTATTTCTAGATTCTAGATTCTTCAATTACAGCTAATTTCTCAAAGCTTAAAGCTTGGCATTTTGATGGATGTGCCCTTCGAGGATCTCATTTTTGGTGGATGCCAGCCGTTCCTCCGTAGCACGGAATATCTCAGGTATATCAGTCTCCTCAAATGACTTTCCGTGGCGTAACATCTGCACCAACGCCTTGGCCGAGAGCAGGATCAACGGCATTCCATGACCTGAGAATCCTGCTAGGATAATTTGGCCTGGTTTTCCCGGGACCTCTCCGACGTGCGGCATAAAATCCGAAGTCCAGCCCATGACTTTGAGACAATATTAGCTTGCAGAAAAGGGTATTGAAAGAGAGGGCAGTGACTTACTACCTGTCCACACATTTTCCGTCTTGGCACCGCTGTTTTCCCAGCCGACGAAGGTCCTCTGCATGAGCCCATCAAAATAAGACACCGCAGGCTCTATGAGCTTGCTATCATCCACAACGTCGTACCATTGGGAGCGGTCAGGCCAGAATTTGGGCTTTGCGCCTCCAACTACTATGCTACCGTCAGGCCGGGGAATCAGATAGTCATAAACGCCAGCCCCATGGCGGATACTATAAGTATATGGTAGAAAAGGCGGGGTTGACTCTTTGGGGACTGTGATGCGACTGCAGATTCCTCGGACTGGGATAATGTGCTTTTTGAATTGGGGCGCAAGATGGCTTGTGTATCCGTTGGTAGCCAACAGTACTTTTTTAGCCTTGATGTTTCCTCGTTCAGTCTTGACCAGCCATCTGCCATCAGGCAATGGCTTTTCCGAGAGGTGTGTGGCTGGAGTATGTGTCTGCAGGTTTGCCCCCTTGTTCACAACTCCCTGTAATAGATGCAAGACCATCTTATAAGGCCAGACATGGCCAGCAGTGAAAGTGAAGCAAGACAATGCTCCTTTAACACCCGATAGCTTGGACTAACTGTCAGCAATGGATCGAAGTGTGTGAGTGTCAGGCCACGTACCCTTTCAGCTTCTTTTCCGTGCGCGTAGTAAACGTCTTTTAGATTAGCCACCCCTGACTTTGCCAATTCAGTGAAGGCCTCATGGGTGTCCTTTGCCAGCTTTGGGTCCAAGGTTGCGTCACAGGCTCTGGTCAGGACAAAATCGCAGTCAATCTTTTCCTTCTCCACAAGCTCTTTCACTGCATGGACTTGTGAAGCTTCAAAGCGGGCCACATCAACAGCAGCACGCACGCCATACTTCTTGATGTATTTGGGCACGTTATAGTAGACATCGGGTTTCATGTGCCCTCCTAGTTTCTTTTTAGACTACTGCCTCCTTGCATGCATGGCTTGAGAGAAAGAGCGCCTTACCATTGCGGCCTGTTGCGCCAGAGCATGCCTCTCTGGCTTCTAGAATAACGACGGATGGAGGCGATGGGTTGTCCTCGAAAATGTAGTGGGCCAGGGCAGCTCCAGCGAAACCTGCACCAATGATGAGAACATCGCATTCGGTGGGTAGGTCTGGAGTGGAGCGGTGGTTGTCCAGGTCATGGAGCTCCGTCCTCCAGAACGGGGTGGTTGAGTTGGGGACAGGGATCATGGTGTTGGCTTGAACTGGCTCTTGATGGGCGGGATAGGGACAGAACACAGCCAATTCAAACAATGCTGACAACTAGGTAGACTATATCACGCGGGGTTCTGTCTCTGCTTAGCAAACATCCGATAAGTTCAAAGATACGGTTGGTAGATCCGGAGCCCATCTCTCGTGGCAACGCCCGCCCGCTTTTCGGCGTTGCGCGTCATATTTGGCTCACTTATCGCCGATATCCGATGGCACCCCTCCCGCGGCCTTTATCGCTACGCAGACACTCGCGCCAAGGGAGGATGTTTGCAGGCGGAGGCACATGTGTCTGGCGATATCTTCCCAGAATACAATTCCATATTACCAGGGAGCGCCTTCAGAATGCCAAAGTAGGCCGGTACTGTTTGATATCATCACCTCCCATCTGAGCAAGGTGCAGGATGACCCTGGCCTTTGTTTTTTTTTCGTCCGTTCTTTTCAGTCTTCTAAACTTGGTCGTTCTCACTTGTCTTTTGTTTTCCATCAGAAAGTCTAGTCTCGTATTATACAATAAAACCCGTCTCTTCATGTCTTATTCGACGGTGCCGCCCGGGGATGAATGTGCTGTGTCCCCCTCAGGGCACTAATGACACCCACTAATGTAGTAGAGAAGCAGTGACAGTGACAGTCTACAGGCGCTATCGCTCAGGCGATGACGTTGCCACAGTCGCTAGCAAGTGGCCTAACTCCCTGGAATCCTGGCCTGAGCGTTCGTATCCCGGCAAAAGAGATGCGGGGTCCCCACCGTTATCTTTGCCTGGAGAAGACTTAAACTATTGCTATATTTTGAACAACCTCCTCCAACAGTAGAAAAGTTCAATCTCGAAACTCACTGCCTTCCACTTTTCACCAAATCGGAGGAAATTGAGCAAAAAGTTCACGATGCCAGAAGCTCATACCAGCACAGTAGGGCAACTCAATTCGGAAAAGACTTGTGTCGACGACAAAGAATCAGCCCAGGATGCGCTTCACCCCGTTTCCAGCACCGCCGCTGGCGAACTCATTGACGCAGGTAAGACCACGTAGTGGTTCGTGAAAATGGATTCGTTTTCTAAAATGGTAGACTCAGAGTATACCGAGGCGCAATACAAAAAACTGCTGCGAAAAGTCGACCGCTACCTCATCCCAATGATGTACGTTGCGCTGCACACCGCGTCGGACGTTACGTACGGCTAACTCTCTAGGTTCTTTTGCTATGGCATTCAACAAACCGACAAGACGTCGATTAGTATTCAGGCAGTACGTTTTCTTCAAGCCTCTATTGTTTTAGTGCTCATTCTGACAAAGCCTTAGTTGTTTGGCATGACGGACGACCTCGGACTTCACGGCCAGCAATTCCAGTGGCTAACAACCATGTACGTCGGCGAAGAAGTAATTTGGAGGCATTTGGACATTTTTTTGACATTTCACAATAGCTTCTACATCACATATCTCGTGGGGGAGTTCCCTTCGACATGGCTTCTGCAAAAGTTCAATATGGGTCGTACTCTCACACTGTACATGATCGGGTGGTGTAAGTCGGCCGCACACGATAAAACTGTTCTGTCCGCTCATGTCCCACAGCTATTTGCCTTCTTTGCATCAGTGCGTGCAATAACTGGTCGCAATTGATGGCTCTCCGTGCTTTGCAGGGATTTTTTGAGTGCAATATTACGCCTGGCTTCTTGCTAATCACGGGCGCGTGGTATCGCACCAATGAACACGCGAATCGATCACTCTTTTGGCAATCGTCGCAGGGATTTTTCTCTATTGTCTGCAATCTGATTTTGTACGGTATCGCACGACACGTCACAAAAGTTGGCGGCATCCAACCGTGGCGCTGCATCTCCCTCTTCCTTGGCGGCCTCACGCTCTTGGGAGCCATTTTCTGCTGGTTTATTCTGGGCACACCTCACGAGGTCAAGTGGCTCACTGAGGAGGAGAAGCGCATAGCGTAAGTAATCCTCTTGTCGCTAGAAAACCTGTGTATGCTGACTAGCAAAGCTCCGCTCGAATTATTGAGAACCAGATTGGTGAAGACACCACTGGCAAGAAATGGTCATGGTCTCAGTTTTATGAGTGTTTTAAAGACCCTCAAGTCTACTTTGGCTTCCTCAACACCTTCCTAGCTTGCATCCCCAACGGGTAAGTAGCAATTGGACAGAAACTTGGAGGGTTGCGCTGACGACATGTTTTATCAGCGGCATCACTACCTTCAGTTCCCTCATGTACGAAACTTTCGGATTTGATGAGTGGGGGTCTATGCTTTACGGTCTTCCTCGTAACGGTGAGTATTTTTAAGAGACATAAGAAAGCCAGGCTGACCAATACAAGCAATGTACGTTGTGGTCTTCATCCTGGTCGCCTTGTTCCTGAGAAGATTCCAAAACCAACGCATGTGGATCATGATAATCTCCTGCATTCTGCCTTGTATCGGCATGCTGTTTATGTCGCTACTTCCCAATACGCCCAAGAATAAGTGGATCAAATGGGGAATGTTCGACATGACTGTCGTCTTTTCGCTGTCCTTGTTCCTCGGCTGGAGTTTGAGTAAGTGCATCCTTCGAATGGCTGTCACGATAACCACTAACACGTTGCCGTAGTCACATCCAACGTCGCTGGAAGGACCAAGAGAACAGTGGTCTCTTCGCTTAATTTGATTGGTTATTGTGTTGGAAACATGGTTGGCGCTCAAGTCTTTCGGACAAAGGACGCGCCTCGCTACATCACTGGCACTGCCACGTGCTGCGCTTGCTTTGGAGCAGAGGTCATCGTTATTGCCGTGTGGAGAATTTGGTACATGTATGAGAACAGGCGCCGGGATCGTCTAGCGGCAGAAGCTGGGCTATCGAAGGAAGACCAGGATCGTTTGGGTCGTCAACTTGGAGAGCAGGATGCGACCGACATGGAGAATCCCCACTTTAGATATACTATGTGAGAATACAAAGTACCTGATAAATTATACTAACCTGGGCTGCTGACTATGACCGCACCCGATACCGCAACAAAGGATTGGCTGCGAGATATCAAGCTTCTATCCTTTCTTTCTAGGTTCGAATTCGGGGTCCAATTCCATGAATATAGCCTTCCCCGTTGCCCTGGCACTTCGGTATTTGGCTATGTTGGTGTGAATAGTCCGCATTGAAAGCGATAAGTTTTATGATGGTGCATTATGATTGTACAGCGAAAGCCAAATGTATGTACTATCTTGCACAATAATTAGGAATTTCGAGAAGTAAACATAAATTCTATATTTTAATGGGCGTGACCGGCTGCTACTAGCATGACTCTGAGACTTGAGTGTAACTCAGACCGCGTCATCAGCCACTATCCATCATGCTCAGGTGTCAAAATTGCTGCTAGGATCTCCACTATCTCCTCGTTGAGAAAAGCACCCAGGCCCACCGAACCAGGAACAATGGTGTGGTACAGGAAAGATGATGGCACAGAGCGAGCAAGGAGTGGTCAGCGCCGGACTTCCCAGCGATTGAAGCGGCGACAGACTATGTTTGTGGTTTGTACCAAATAACAATAGGAATTTAATATTCATTGGTTTTCATATTTCAGTAGCCTTGAATAACCTTCCTCTTTGACAGTTTAGTTGATTGCAATCATCCTGATGCAAAGACACGTGTGGTCTTGTGTCACATCTCACAAGAATGTCCCCTTTCTAGCCATCGCGACGCCAACGCCAATCACGTCAGAAAAACATCTCGCATTCAGCGACCTCCGATATGAACTCACAGCAGCATAATAACGTGAATAAAAACGCTCTTCAGCCAGCGGCAGGTATAAAAACTACCCCGTATCGGCCACCATGGATCTTCTCGGCGAAGCCGCAAGACAACTATACGCACAGCCAGCCAGGATACATCCCGCCCGGCAAAACTAAAGCGCAAAACAGCATCCCTGCAATGGGTTCCGAAGAGGTTGGGAAATTTGCTGAGTGGTCCATCGAAGTCGAATTCCTCGTGGCCAAGGAGCGCAAGAATACTTCAGAGTCCGCGGACGAACGTTGGGCGTGTCCGGCCGACGCCCGCAACCCTTTCGAATCCTGCACCAAGCGATGCGCCGAAATCATTCACCAGCACGGTACCGGGAATCTCAATTCCATTGGAGGAGTGGCTTACCGAGGAGACGTTGCCCCCCTTGAGGACAGTAACTTCCAGTCCTTGATGAGTCCGACCCCTCGCTCAGGACTCTGTCCGAGCATGTGCCATTGGTTCTTCAGTCCCGCCCCAAACGTTGTTCCGACCAGGTCCAGCCCAGGCGCCTACGACTGGATCGGTCTCAAGATGCGCTGTCCCTTCCAGGCCATTAGCACGGTCCTCCCGGACAGGGACGGCGTACTCAAGACACTCCAGACCTCGCCTCCCGCCAAACCCAAGGAGACTTCGAGACACAGTTCTTCCAGCTATGCCTCGTCAGATTCGGCCAGCGGCAAGAGCAGTAGTCCCCCTTCGTTCACGCCGGCCCATGGTCTTGAGATGGAAACTCTCATCGGGGTGCTTCGGAGCGGGATCAAGATGCATACTAACTCGACATGCCAGCTCCGCTACTACTTCACCAATAGACCTGACGGAATGGACCTCACCCAGGCCAAGCGCATGATTTCTTTGACCTGGATGCTGGAGCGAGACCTTTTCTTGTCGCTGCGCCCCGACGTGAGGGATCGTGAGAGCAATCACTTCCTGCCCATCACCACCTCTTCGCATATTGCCAAAAGGAAGTCTAAATTTCCCGATGGATATATAACGGAGTTGCCTCGGCGGTGCGATGGGCTGCTTGCGGAAACTAGGCCCGATGACATCGCCGAGCAAGCGTCACTCGACACCAGCATCCCCAAGCTCAACGACTCTTGCCTCCAGGAGCGCATCAACATGATTTGGTGCGCCGCGGACCTCTCTGAGCTCGCCGAGTCCCTCAAGAGCCCCAGCGGCGAGACGACCGTGGCCATCCATGTGCCCAGGGACACACAACTGCACCCCATACTAGAGATGCGTTATACCGTGTGGCATCCGCAGGCCGAGTCGATGCAGTATTGGCTACAGCTCTTCGGGCGCCTCTTTTACTTCGCCTGCGGGGCACCCATGTACTCATTCAAGGAGGTGGTAGCCGAGATGGATGTCAACATCTTGACTGGGCAAAAACTGGAGAAGGAAGATCGCTGGAAGCCCCTCCTCAACCATGGGTTTGACAACGAGGCCTGTTACTACTGGGAACGACTCAAGAGGCATGAGCGCGAGGGCGGAAGCACATCAATTGTCGGTCTCGACACGAGGGGCATCTTGAAAGCAGTGCCCGGTATCCAGCCAAAGGCCCCAACATCTGGCAATTCCTCGTCATCGAGTGACTAACATGTTTGGCCACCTCAACGAATAAGACGCCTGCAATTCCACAGGTAACGCACTGCCCATAAGGACTGAGGTCGATAGACATGACAAGGCTTTCAAGACTAAGGCCTGCTATAATTCCAACCAACTCCTAAAATGCGTGCGGCATCTGATCCAATTATCCAATTAAGCCACTACGGCATCGACAATGCAACCTCCATTCTGATCAAACGCCTAGGGTATCGTTTATACCAAATGCACTAGAATATTCCTTTTTCATCTCCAAGTATGCCAACTTATAAACGCCATACGGTTAAACCTTGAGTTTCATCTTTGGGGCTTGCTTCGACTTCTTCTTCCTCTTTCTAATCGAACCAATGTGCTTTCTCTGAACAACTCGAACCAGCCAGCTGTAGATCATTTCTCGCATCAACACGAGGATAGTAGCCACAACAGTTGGAACGGCGCATGCCCAGCTGGAAGAGGGAAAGGTTAGCACAGTTTCTGTTATCAATGCATCATGGTCTCATATGTCACTCACAAATACCAAATTCCATGGTGGATCTCAGGAAATCCGTCCGATTCAAAATTTTGTCCAAAAAATCCAGTAATGAAGGTGAGAGGCAGGAAAATAATCGTAACAGTCGTCAGCTGCTTCATGGACTCATTCTGACCAGCCGAGATAGTGTTGAAGATGAGGCTGATGAGGTTTTCTGATGACTGTTTCAGCTGCTGCATGGCCTCAGTGATCATTATGCAGTGATCGAGGACATCGCCGAGATAGGTGTGAGTCATGGGTGTGATAATGACACCGGTGGCTGGGTTCTCGAGCTCTTTCATGGCCTGGTCGTGGGAATAGTGGGTCTTGTGATCGCGAAGGACGTTGACGAGATTGTCAATGGGGTTAAGGAAGCTTAGCATCTTATTAATCTCGCTGATGCAGATGTAGAGTTGTTTGCTCTGTTTAATAGAGGGCGCGGTGAGAACGTCAAGCTCGATATCACTAATAATATCCGTATAGACGGCAGTCAATGGCAGAGCGAGATCGGTGATGGCGTCAATAATGGCCTGGACGAGAAGAGAGGCGTCGTTAGATTCTCTCAAAATAGTTCCCGGGGTATCAAGTCTGGTGACGATCGGCCGCTCCACATCACCAGCTGAGACCTCAAAAAAGGAAATGACGGTGTTGTCGTTGGTCAAGAAAATCGAGACTTGCTCAGCTGAGATTGCCATCTTGTAAGGGGTCAAGGAGGAATGAGACTCCATGAACTCAGTTCGAGCCTCGTTGGAGGAGGAGTGATAGCGCTGGAGGGTGCGTATCATGCCTGTCTCCTGCAATGTGTCGCCAGCAGGGAACGACGGCGTCTTGCCAAAGGCATTCTTCTCAGGGTCCGCCGAGACCTTGCGGCTATTCCAAAGGTCGCGGATGGAGCTCTTGAGGGCTCCGGGGGGGTTGTGCGATATTGTGCTGCTCGTGTCAGTCGAGTCATCGTCGTCCTCGACCAGATGGACCAGCTTCTGGAGCGTCAGGATGATAAAAGCATGGTTAGGGTACCTGGTAGAAGATAGAGTTATGTTAGTATGGTCCATGTGGGACATGTCTTGGTTGGCGTCAAACTCACCAATCCGCTTTTGTCCTGTTTCGGATGTTCATGACGTCCTCCAGCGCCAGCTTGTGTAGGTTTTTGTATTTGCCCACGGCCTGGATCACGTCCCAGCTCAGCCCATTGATGTTGATCCAGCGGCACTTGGCCCAGGAAGGCTTGGGCACGTCGATGAACTCGATGAAGCCCTCATTATCGAAGTGCTGCTTTACCATTTTCGTGTGGGCAAAGTCGATGACGGAGATGTCGCAGGGCGCGCTGAGGGCTGGCATGGAGGAATGGCCACCGTCGGGCAGGGCAGGGTCGAAGCCGGGCTCGGAGCCGGGCTGCCAACCGGGGCGGGCGCTGAAGGTGGCGTCGAAGGCATCGAGGTCGTCGTAGTCCTCTACGGGCTTGAATGTCTGGGTGCGCGTCATGCGGCGACGCAGCATGGGCGAGAAGTTCATCTCGCGGTGCATGTCCGTGTCGGAGCGCGCCAGTCGCTTGGGCGAGCCGGCCGGCGGCGCTGCCAGGTTCTCGGTGTCGAGGGTGAGGTTGTAGCGGACATGGCGAACAGGCTCGGCCTCGGCCTCGGTCGACACGCGCGTATTGGAGGAGTGGCTCTGGCGGACCTCGTGGTCGTCGTCGGGTGACATGATGAGGTTGGCGTTGGGGCAACGCAGCAGCTGTCGCAAGCTGACTGCGGCAAGCTGGCTGCGGGAGGGTGAATTGGGCACCAAGCGAAGCCAGTCGCGAGGTGGCAGATGAATGCGAAGGACGAGCTGGAAGAGAGCGAAAGCAAGGATGCGAGAGAATGAAGCACTCGCGCAATGGAGAGGGGAATGACGAAGGGACAAGAATGAAAAAAGAAGCGATCGACAAATAATCAGAGTTGGACTGTCACTGTCACTCAATCCCAGAATCCCAGGGGTATTACATCAGGGAATCGCAGCACCATCGGTCCCACTGTGGCTTCAGGAGCACCAAGAGCAAGAAGGTCGAAGTCTCAGCTAGCCACTGTGGCTGATCCCCGCTGATGGCAGTAGCCCCTACCAACCCCTACTAGCACCACTAGCACCTAGGGCTGACGTTGAAATTTCCAACCCATGCTTTTTCGTATCGCATCGTCGTCTCGTCACTGGTTGGTGCTGCATTCCCGGCACGTTAATGCCGTTGGGTCGCTTAGTTAAATTTATCGTTGCAGCCCCTTATTGACCCGTATCTGCCCTTATTCGCCCTTATTCACGCATCCTTTGATGCGTACATTCATGCGTCCATCCATGCGTCCATCCACGCCCTGACTGTATCTGACACTTTTCACGTCGCATCCATTGCATCCATCGCCCCCATTTGTACTCCCCATCCATACATGTGCTTGCAGAATGTGTCTTACGCCATCACCCTGCTAAATCATTTCCATATCATTACCCTTCCCCATGCCAACATGCTCTGAAAACATCCTCAAGAATAGATAGGTATGAATTTACACGTCAAATTTTGTCCATTGGCTTGCTATTGGGGATTGCAGCAGTGGGGTATATCCAAATAATCACCACCGGAACCCGCGCACCCCGCTCTAGGGTAAAGTTGAGACAAGGTGTAAACAGGATAATCAAATTGATCAAAGTAACATACATCGTGAAAAAAAAAAGAAGAAGAAGAAGACGCAATTCCATTGTTGAACAAAAGGATCTAAATAACATGTATCCTTGACTACATGCGCCTACTAGATGAACAAGTTCCACAAAACGGCAGTTTTGCTTTGCTAATCCAGTACTTCATGCCTCTCTGCTCTACAGTTTGAAAACACCAAGTCAAGGATGTCTTTTACCCAGTGTATAAATACAATGCCAGATGACTTGCAAATAATTTTCTTTCTTATGACCGAAGCAAAATCTGCATTTATTGTAAGCTATTTAGTCACCAATGCCAACCTATATAAAATAGGGGAAGATACGATGAAGAGCGGAACACTCGTATGTTCAAGCTTAATCCGTATTGCCACGCATGTCACGCATGTTTGGCACCTTCTATCTCTGGGGGGGCTTAGAATTCAATGATGTATTAGACATATAAAATGTAGCTTATGCGTCATAGGATGGAGCCGGAGTTTCGCCTCTACTATCTCCGCCGCCATCTTGCGAATAACGGAGTATGGTACGCGTCTGCACCGACATGACGCAAATCTTAGTTTGAAGCCACCCCCGGATTCTTTACAAATCCGCCTCCAGCCTTTTATTTTACAAAAGCCTGCATCTCATTGGTACGACGAATTCGGCAGTCTCGGCAATCTGTAGCTATCTCGATTTAGGTTGCAATTGCCGATGCTGCGGCCGGTTGTTACCGCTTTGCATTGTCCGAACTTGCATCACCAGCCGATCATAATTAAATAGACGGTTTTCTATTGGATAGCTTTGTGAATACGCAAACTCAGACGGCCCTGTTGTTGAGGTTTAGTTGGGACACGAGGGCGAGATTCAGGTATAAAGTTCATCTTCCACCCCGCCTGCTTTCCATATCAGATAATAAACCAGTTCTAGTCTTTGTGCATGCAATAGATACAATATGAAGACATCCATCTTGATTTCGGTTTTCGTTGTGGCTGGAGAGGCAGCAGCCTCGTGCCCATACTCTGGTAATGAGTCGCCCAGCAAGGACCACGACTGGCACCCTCCCTCTGAGAATGCAGGTATACTTGTTCCAACCATCTACTCTGGAAATTAAATACTAATCCGAAAATCATCAAGTGCGTGGTCCTTGTCCCATGCTGAATACCCTTGCGAACCACGGATACCTGCCACGAGATGGTAAAAATATTACTCTCAATCGTACCATTGATGCCCTTGGCACAGCGTTGAATATCGACCAAGAGCTGTCTACTTATCTATATAACGAAGCAATAACAACCAACCCATCCTACCCAAATGCATCGGAGTTTTCACTCAGCAACCTCGTTCGTCATAATATACTTGAACACGATGCTAGTCTGAGGTTTGTCTCTTTCATTCTGTTTATTTTTGGTGAAATCTTGTTAAAGACTATCCAGCCGTGTTGATTACCATTTCGGAAACCCCCAACCCTTCAACCAGACCATTTTCGACCAGACCAAGTCGTATTGGACCAGCGACGTGATCAATGTCACAATGGCGGCAAACGCACGTTACGCCCGGGTGCAAACCTCGAACAGGACCAATCCAACATTTGAGCTGAGCGAGCTGGGAACCGAGTTTGGATACGGAGAGAGCGCTGCATACATCATTGTTCTTGGTGATAAATCTTCCGGCACGGTCAAAAAGCAACTCGTCGAGTACTTGTTCGGTGAGCATACATCACAAAATAAGTATATTCAGTCAGCTAATATTTTTAATTGCAGAGCAAGAGCGACTCCCGATTGAATTGGGTTGGTCCAAAGTCAACGAGAGTTTGTCAATGAATGATCTGGACGAAATGACGCAAAAGATCATGGCGCTGACCCCCGGAGCATCTTCCAATGGTACAAAACCTACCCGACGGGGAATTGTTTATCACGGTAGCCGCTTTACCTCTTAGGCAAGCCTGCAGGGTTGCCTCACTGAGTGTGGTAGTCACGTATTGAGGCACTTTTCTCTTCTACTAGCAAGACGAAGACTGCCTCCGAGGCCGGCGTGGACTGGCTCGGATCCAGTCATCTAGGTAGCCACTGCCGAAGTATATTGAACAGGCCGACCTCGGCGAGATATGTTACGTTAGATTGATCAAATAAGCTATACTACCTTTTACATGGTGATTTTGGGACCAATTGTAGCAGCTCCACCGGCCAATTACCTAAATTTTACGATAGGGCATCCGGCATACATAATGGAGCTCCATTGGGGTAGCTGCCGTGACGTTATTATCACTAACATTAGTTTCTGCCCTGATGAGTATTGAGTCAAAGTAGCTATGTTATGCTTCCTATCGCAGCGTGTGTGGCCAATGGTTGAAAAAATTTGAATCCGGGACATCGACGTGTGCTGTCTCCCTGGCTCCCTCTTCTCCCTGAGAGCATCTGCATTTTCGTTCTTCCCTTTATAACCAAATTTGAACTTCCTTCGTCTCCAAGAACGGTCTAGCACGTGGGTTGCTTATCGGTCAGTGTGTCTCTGGCCGGCCATTTATTTTACGGGTCCGGCCAATTATTTTACGAACACGGCACCAAATGCCGACAATTCAAGGCACAGGGCCAGAGATATAAAACATCGGCCCCATCCAGTGGAGCTGCGATCTGCGTTTTGCGCCACTAATTCCCTGCACAACGCGTGGCATTCTACATGCTAGGAAATTGCAGATGCCTTCCAGCCAAAGGATGCAAGTCGTAAGGCAGAGCCATGAACTAAGTGGGATGTGCTTGGGGTCTCTAATTGACGGGATTCATCCTCGTCAACCCACGCTCAGATGTGACCACCGGAAATTGAGTCTGGAAATACGCGGCCGATGGAGTCCCAACTTAAGTTCAAACTACAAGGCTACGTCAGCTCCTTTGGATATAGCTTACTGGAAAATTGAAGATATATAGCGTGATGTTCGAAAACCCCAATCTACCAAGAAGGACTGCAATAGATCTAACCAATTCCCGCAATGAAATCTGCCGTCGCTTTGAGTGTCCTGGCGACGCTGGCGTTCGCCAGGGCGGCCAGTAACTCGTCGAATTCCTCTATCGAGAACGCATATCTTTCCAGCGGCCATGGTAGCTATGAACCCCGTCCCATGCTGCACTCGAGTGATTTACTGATCATGTCTGCCATCAAGTCAAGCTTGGCCAGTTCGAAGATGCGTACGAAAAGGCCAAAGCGTTTGTCGCCCCGCTGAACACCACTGAAAAGATTGCCATTGTTATGGCCTCCAGCTTCACAAACGAAAACAGCTCATGGAATGCATACGAAAACACTGATGGTGTTTCTGGCCTCAACTTCTACTACTATGTTTCGGGGTTTGTTATGGGAAATGCTCTCACTCAAACGTGGAACCGGGATTTGATTGCCGCACAGTTCAAAGCTGTTGGTGAGGAATATTTTGGCACAGGCCACAACGTGGTTGATGGTGCATTGCTTGGCCCTCTAGGCCGTGTGCCCCAAGGCGGAAGACAAAACGAGGCCTTTTCCCCTGACCCATACCTCTCTGGTATTGCTGTTGCAGAAGGTGTCAAGGCCCAGCAGCAAGCTGGAGTTATTGCTGTAAGCCATTCATTATATCGAATCAATTGCGGTGATTTCTGCGGCTGATGTACTGACATTATCAACAAGGGCGTGCGCCATTTCCTACTCTATGAGCAAGAAACCAACCGTACGAGTGGCGGTGGCGGCGGCGGCGGCGGCGGCGAGGGCCCTGGCTCAAGCAACATGACAAACCTCAGTGCGGGCCAGGCCACGCCAACTGGGAGCTCCGCTACTCCTAGCGGTACCAGCACCGAGTCCAACCTCTCGTCCAGTTCTTCCAGCTCCGGCGTTTACTCCTCAAATGTTGACGATAAGACCTTGCACGAAGTTTACATGTGGCCATGGGCAGACGCCATTAAAGCCGGCACTGTTGCTGTCATGTGCGCTATGCCTCTGGTCAACGGTACCCACTCCTGTGAGAATGAGGACCTCCTAATGGGCAAGCTCAAGGAAGAACTTGGATTCGTTGGCTTTGTTTACCCTGATGAATCTGCGCAGTTTACCAGCTATGATGCAGCCAATGCTGGTCTTGACTACTCACCTTACTCGAACGGGCTTTGGAGCCAGACCACCCTGTCTGCAGGAATCAAGAATGGAAGTATTACAGCGGAAAGACTCAATGATATGGCTGTCAGGACTGTGCTAGGATACTACTACGTTGGTCTCGACACTGCTGATTTGCCTGACCAGAGTGATTACACTTCATGGAGAGATGTCCGCGGGAACCACAGTGATCTCATTCGAAAGATTGGAGGAGAGGCTATCAGTCTGCTCAAGAACAACAAGACTAACGGCGGTGGCCTCCCTCTGAAGAAGCCCAAGTCACTCTCGCTTTATGGATCGCATGCTGGTCCTGCACAGGCTGGTATGTAAATGAGAGTTTGATATGGATGTCTGCTAACAATTTGAAGGCCCCAACTTCGCATGGAGCGTATCAGGCACTGATGCTGATATTTTCGAGGGCCACTTGGTCAGCGGTGGTGGATCGGGAGATTTGTCCCTGCCTTATGTAATTACACCTTACGACGCTTTAACGAGACGAGCAGTCCAGGACAAGTCGATGATCTTCTGGATCATGAACAATAGTAAGCCATGTGCCATGTCGTAATATCATTTCTGGAGGGCTCTGCTGACTTACTTAGCGTATCCCTCTTCTTCAGGAGGTGGCCAGACTTTCGGCATTGGCGGTGGCACAGGCGTCTCCCCATCTTACGCTAATTATGCCTCGCAATCGGAAGTGTGTCTGGTATTTATCAACTCATGGTCAGGCGAAGGCGCAGACCGTAGCGAGTTGTCCAACACTGACCAGGATAACCTCGTCTTGCAAGTTGCCGAGAACTGCAATAACACTGTTGTTGTAGTCAACGTCTCTGGTCCCCGTGTGCTTGATGCTTGGATTGAGAACGAGAATATCACAGCAGTCATCTACTCGGGGCTTTTGGGTCAAGAATCAGGCAACGCCATTGCTGATGTTCTCTACGGCGACGTCAACCCCAGTGGAAAGCTGATCCACACCATCGCCAAGAACGCCTCAGACTACCCGGCCTCCGTCTGCGAGGAGACTGAGTGTTCTTTTGATGAAGGCGTCTATGTTGACTATCGGTGGTTTGATGCTCAGGATATTGAGCCTCGATATCCCTTTGGCCATGGCCTGTCATACACCGAGTTTACTTACGGTGATGTCTCCATCGATGTCAAGGACAAGAAGGCCTTGTCTCGCAAGTACCCCACAGGCGACCTTATGCCTGGTGGTGAGTCTGATCTTTTTGACGAACTTGTTACCGCTTCGACAACCATCAAGAACTCGGGTTCCGTTGACGGCACCGAGGTTGCTCAGTTGTATTTAACGTTCCCAGATGAGGCGGAGCAACCGCTTCGTGTCCTCCGAGGCTTTGAAAAGACTGCCATCTCGGTTGGAAAGAACGAACAGGTTACATTTAGCCTTCGTCGGAGGGATTTGAGCTACTGGGATGTGTCTGCCCAGAGCTGGGCGATTGCCAGTGGCAAGTACAAGGTACAGGTCGGTTCTAGCTCGCGAGACCTACGCGCAAATTCCACATTCACGATTTAGACAACCAATTGGAGCATGGCATCTATAGTCAGATAATGGCCAGATGATCTTGGACATTAATTTCCCCAAATCAACTGCGAGGGTGGTTTGATTCTGTTCAATTTCCTTTGCAGGGATTTGTCATGACCAAACCGACGTTTTTCGCATTTGCCACAACCCTTTAAACGGACGGGGGCGATATTACGGATGCTTATTTGGAAAGAGACATGAATTATTTGAATAAAAATGAAACATCCCTATGTATGACTAAACACTACTTTGCGGTGTGATGTCCCTGACCCCGGCGTGATGCGGGGCGCCCACAAATTAAGCGTTGTGAAAAAATGATGCTAACAAAAATAAAAAAAAGACGTAAATCCAAAAAAAAAAAAAAAAACATACAACAGCG
>JAHVYC010000007.1:597180-714183 GCA_020623665.1 Calonectria multiphialidica
AGAGCTATGGTCGTATGTGATCAACACGTGAAGCTGATCGCATTATGACCCCGCCCCGAAAGTTGCGAGGTACTAGACAGAGATCCAACACCCTTTAGTCAGTAAACAAATCAGATTCAAATGGATAAATATTACGTTCAAATGCGCGAACCAAAGTACTGCTGGGTGATCAATATTGCCCATTGGTCGGTATGTCACAACCCTCCATGTTTCAATCTCATGCTCGAATCTCGTCTTCGACGAGAGTACGGGAGTTATATTTTTCCTTGTAGTCATATATGTATTTATTATTATCCTCTCCTATGGCTCGAGGTATGGTGTGTCCCTTCAACTCTCTTTCTATAAAATTCTAGGCAAAAATGCATTAAACAAGGTGGTAGTCAAACCAAGTCACGGCCTGGGTGAATGCCTGCTCCTTGGCGAAGCGCAGATCTCGGTTGCTCATATCACCGCGCACTGTGAAGCCGTGCTCTGTACCAGAGAATAGGTTGATCTGCCATGGAAATGGTAGCTCACCAAGAATCTTCTCTGACTCGACACGTTTGTCGAGCGTAAAGATAACATCGGTTTGGGCTGCTGAGATGGCCAGTGGGCCTGTAATACCACGAAGCTCTTCCTCCGTTACGAATGATGGATGCGCAACGTATCCCACCTGGATACCCGCTTTGTAATTGCGAACCACGTACTATTCAGGCATCCATGGTTAACACGATTGACAGTGGTGTGGTAGCTGGATCTCAACATCAACGTACCTTAGCGCCGAAGCAATACCCCGCCCCCCCAATCTTGCTGAATCCGAGATCTTTCAAGGCCTTGATACCGGCCTGCACTATGGGGTCCACTTGCTCAGGGCCGTGTGGGTTGTTACCATTGGAACCCTTGGCAAACCATCCCATAATATCAAAACCGGGGGGTCTAGGAAAAGGACAAACATCGCCGTTGAACAGATCGGGGATCAAGCAAGTGTAACCCTTCTTGGCGAACTCGTCGGCCAAAAGCTTGCTGTTGTTCCATAGACCAAACACATCGGTGACAAAGAGGATAGCGGCATTCTTATTCGGCTTGCCCTCAGAAGGGACCGCGTAATAGGCATCAATGTCGTGATCAATCTTGATCATCTTACCGGTTGGTTCGCCCCTAATAATTTCATGTTAACGTTTACATCCATGACATTCGACGACATTGGGTTTTATGTTGGAGCGATATTTCAACTCTAAAAACCATGTGTCTTGAGGGTACAGGGGCTTCGTACTCATGGCGAAAACCAGCGGTGCAGCAAGGTCCAGGATTGTTGGAGGTCATTTTCAATTCAGGAATTCCAGAAGGATGTGAATGGAAAAGGTTTGAATTGCGAAAGTTTGAATGCACAACGGCTAATGATATAATCCAAGTGAGGGGGACACCACGGCTATAAGAATTGTTGGAAAAGTCATACTTCTCAATGTATACTCGCCGGTATCACCGGTATTCCCGGCGCTTCATATTCTGTCTATCCCGGTTTCATCTCCGCACGCAAGTGATGCACTGGACGCCGGAATATTCACCGAGTGTGAAAGGAGATAAGAGATCAAGGCCGTGACTCGGGTGAATCGTATGGCAAAAGAAGCTAAAATAAGAACGTATCGTGGACTAATTAGCCCACTTTGACGGAGGTAAAGGCCGAACTGGGTCCAAGTGACAGGATTGCCCCATTGGGTATGGAACGAAGAGACAGATAAAATGAGGCACAGAAGCGATGGAGAAGTCTCAGAATTCTTCAGCCTATTGTAGCTAGGCCCTCAAAATGTGATGGGCTTGATCATTCACTCCTCGTTGCATTCAGCGATCCAGAATCTAGTAGTGGCGCTACTTAAATTCAATCATGTCCTCCAATTGCAACCAACAAGCGTGATTGGTTTAGTGGTAAAATTCTCCGTTGCCATCCGAGCAACGTCGGGGAGCCCTGGGTTCGATTCCCAGATCACGCATTGCAAAGCGCCTCTGAATTGAGGTGGAACATTTTTGGTCGCAACATGCATTTTTTTCTTCACGGATGTCAAAAATGGATGGGAACCGTAGTAGCTTGGGCATGGAAGATCATTCACGTATCAACAACAAAAACACACTTGGATTTGATCCATTGAAACTTGTATTGAAAACATTCTTTGGGTTGTTCGGATCTACTCCACTAGGCATAACGAACTATACTGTCGTGTACCACCCTGCCCTGCATCACATTTTGAGAGCGATGCACCTCTGTTTATGTGTGGGGAATATTTTTTACTTTTGTTCAGGGGCAACTAGAATTTTGATAAAAATCTCTTTTTTCTTAAAAGAAAACACGACATCAGGAGTAACGATTATATTTATCTGGCCATCAAATGTCGTAAGTGATGTTCTTAGTTCGTACCCATTCCTCCATCCCAGTATTGAACCGACCAAACCCGCTGGATTTGGCACCTCCATGCGGCAAAACCGCTTCATCTTGAACACTCATCCGATTAATATGCACAGCCCCAGTCTCTATCTTCTTCGCAAGTCGCAAGGCCCTCCGCAGGTCTCGCGAGAAAATGGCGGAGCTGAGACCGTATTCCGTGTCGTTGGCAATGCGCAGCGCCTCTTCGTCGGTCTCAACTTCAATAACTGAAACTGTTGGCCCAAAAGATTCTGTCATGTAGATGTCCATGTCAGGCTTGACGCCGCTGACGATTATGGGTCGTAGCCTTGTCTTGGTCGACTCTGGTGCGTCCACATCGCCGCACACGAGCGAGGCGCCCTTGGCCAAGGCATCTCGAACCAGAGCCTTGTTCTTCAAAGCTGCTTGTTCAGTGATAAGCATCGGCGCATCCGACTTTGAAGAAAAAATGGCCTCCGACCATTCCTTCAGCTTCTCCTCCAAACCTTGACGGGCGGACTTGTGCACGATAATGCGTTCGGTACTCATGCAGATTTGCCCCGAGTACATGAAGGCGCCCAGCACACACTCTTTTGCGGCGACATCGAGGTCAGCGTCTTCGCACACAATGGCGGGCGCCTTTCCGCCCAGTTCTAAAAGCATCGGCTTCAAGTTCGCAGCGGCCATCTGAGCAACAATCCGGCCGACACCAGAACTGCCGGTGAAATTGATCTTCTTAATCAAGGGATTCTCAATCATTGACTTTACAACGGTGGGTGCATTGGCAGGGCTACACGTGAGGTAGTTCAGGACACCATTGGGCAAGCCTGCCTCTTGCAGCACCGAACAAACTCCCCAGAGTGTCCGCGGGCTTAACTCAGAGCCCTTGAAAACCACAGTATTACCTGCAGCAATAGCCCAGATAACTGCTCTGAAGCCCAGCGCATATGGCGCATTCCTGTGTATTGTTAGCGCTGTTAATCATCAAGGTCTGTAGTCAAAAGCAACTGCAGTCGGATTACTCACCATGGTGCCATGGCTAAAATAACACCGTATGGCTCCTTGACAATCAGAGCACCCACAGATGGATCTTGAGTGCTCGGTATTTTACCCTCGAGTGCGGTGATTCTGCTGGCACAGTCAAGCAGTGCCTCCCTGGAAAGGAAGATGTTAAAGCTCGCCCATCCATCATCGCTCCCCGTCTCATCAACCATGTATGTCTTGAGTTCAGTCGATCGTTTTTCGAGAATATCCGCGGCCTTGAGGAAAATAGATCGACGCTGGGCGGGCGTGGTTTCGCTCCACGACTCAAATGCTTTGGCCCCGGCAGCAACAGCATCCGAGGCGTGACCCACCGTAGCATTTGAGCTCTTGTGTATCGCAGTACCAGTGCCTGGGCTAATTACATCGAACTTATCGTCGCTATAAACATCATTGCCATTTATGACGAGGGGAACACTGTCATAGTGGCTAGTTCCATTGCCATTGCTGTTCGCGGTAGGGGCCGGCATCTTTCATCTAAATAATATTAGTCTCTCATCAGTTTTAAAAATGAGCTGTGTGCCATTGTCTAAAACGTACAAGATACGATGGTATGCGAAGGAAGAATTGAACTATGAGCATGAATAAACTTTTTCATTCTTGCCTCGACCAGCCACCTCTTATATTTCCTGTCAAATAGTCACGTTTTGTTTGTAAGGAATGCTAGACATCCAAGACCGCTATTTTCCAATCCCTTCATCCGAAAGAATGAACACTGCCGATCAACCCGACTACTTGACACTAGCACTGCCCCTTTTCCATCTACGATACGCCTAATTCCCCGCATCCGCAAAAACAAGGCGGAGAACCTGGAGTCTGGGCACAGAAACCGCACATCGAAAAGGGGATCTCTTGTGAAGGGGTTGTCTTGTACCCAATGGTTATGAGGAACTAGGCTTGAAACAGCAAAGCATCCCTTCAGCACCTATCCAATTGAGGCAGAGTGTCACTTGTGATATAACACCCCGCATTTTAGCGTCTAGTAACGCACAGACACGACGTTCGGCGCCGAGGAGCGGCATTGAATGCCTTGGGCGGAGGAGAAGCTCATTGGCGGATCCTCTTAGGATTTTTGAACTCATTGCCTCACGCTCTCCACTGCCGATACCCCATCGCCGAGTTCATATGGTAGAGTCGCCGAGGTTGACGTCACACGGACAGTGGAAGGGATGTTGGCCTATGAGCGCAAAGCCTTATCTTACCGCTGTAGAGAGATCTGATGCGCCGTAGCGACAGTGGGGTATTGCAAAATTTGGAAGAACCTCAGAACATCCTGGCAATATGGCTGCAGATCTTGCATATGCCCAGGATCTCATTCCTGCGTCAGATGCCAAAGAGGCGGTACTGATGGTTTCTAGCTAGGCAGCGTGCGTGAGTGATCAAAGGAGAGGTCGAGCCCCCACAAGCCAGATATCTGTCAAGATTGTTACTTTCGTGTAACTCGGCACGCGCGTGGGAATCATCATGGCGCACCAGGGAAGCCAACGGGTGAATAATCAAGATCGCGAAATTTAAATAAATGTAATTAGAAACAATGGGAATCATAGGCTGTTTTTATTTGTAAATTTTAATTTGTCCCGTTGTATTACCTGGCACTGTCCTGGGGTCGGCAACAAGTTGATTTACCGTGTCATGTATTTCTATACCCGAGTGCTGGGAGGCGGCATCCCGCTTGCCACTATCCATATGCGCCCACAGCGTACAGCTTCGATCACACTGACCGATGTTCTCATTGTATCAAGGAAGCACACACATTAGTGGCAAGTGCCTACCTCTATAATAACGCGTATTGGACAAGTCTGACTTTTGTCTCGTGGTATTCTTTGTGTTTGGGGATGGTTAGCCTGGTGACAGCCTGGTGTTGATAGCTTCCTTGACATTATGACTCGGCTAAATTGACTAGCCAATCAGATATTAACCCGTGAGGACACCATTATGTGAGGGGAAGAGGGCACAAACCTGCGCCCCGAGGAATCTGGGGATTATGACTGGAAGACTGAAGGTCGGTGTAATCGGGATCATCAAACGGCAACGTGAACTCTAAATTGCTACCCCAAGAACATCTTCTCTAGTCTACTTTAAGATTAGATTTATATAGCGTATTTTCATCCTCGAGAATTATTTAAGAATCGTCATATAGACCATGGGACTCCTCGAGGTGCATACTTCGACTACCTGCAGCTGCCTAATATTCTCATCTCCCAAATCAAACTCGCTTCAATATGACGACGACTACTGCACTAGTACTTAATGAGATCAACGGCCCATTTTCTTTAGGGAAGATCACTGTTGACACCATTAGAGAAGATGAAGCTCTGATTGAAATCCACGCTACCGGGATTTGCCATACGGACTTGTCTTGTGCTAATGGGACGCTACCTGCTTCAGCCCCAGCCGTACTTGGCCATGAAGGTAAGTTCACTTCGAAAAGAAAAAAAAAAGAAAAAAGTCGATGAGCGAGTAAAGATGTTAACTCATACAGGGGCTGGAATCGTTAAGGAGGTGGGCTCAAGCATTGCGGATCTTTTCCCTGGCGACAAAGTACTGCTATCATTTGCACACTGTGCTGCCTGTGATCCATGTGAATCAGGACACCCTGCATACTGCCACTCCTTTGTCCCTCTCAACTTTGGTGGCAAGAGAATCGATGGGACTTCAACTATGATGATAGACAACAATGGTAACAAGACTCAAGTACACAGCAGCTTCTTCGGGCAAAGTTCTTTTGCTCGACATACGATTGTGCATCGATCAAGTCTCGTGAAGGTAAGTAAGGATACAGACCTCGCCTTGTTTGCCCCGCTTGGATGCGGACTTCAAACTGGTGCTGGTGCTATTTTAAATACTTTGGATGTCCAACCCGGAAAGAATGTGGCCATTTTCGGCGTTGGGTCGGTCGGAATGAGTGCTGTCATGGCTGCCAAGCTGCGGGGCGCGAAAGAAATTATTGCCATTGATCTTCAGCAGTCTCGTCTAGATCTAGCCAAGAAGCTTGGAGCAACTAGCACTCTCATAGGGAGCGACCCGGAACTCATTCAAAAGATCCAGAAAATATCGCCACCAAATGGCGTTCATTACGCTGTAGATTGCTCTGGCATCCCTGCTGTCATAGAAAATATGGTGGATTGCCTCGGTACGCTAGGCAAAGCCGCAACCGTAGGAGCTCCGGCGGTGAGTTCCTGCCCAATCCAATGTTTTTTGATCACATGAGCTCACTTTATATAACCGAAAGCCTGGAAAACGAGCTAGAATCGATGTTTTCAACCAACTCGTAAATGGCAGACAGTATATTGGTTGTTGTGAAGGAGATGCGGTTCCAACCAAGGTAATTAACATGGAGACTATCCTCAAAAGCGCCATACTGAACAGTACAGTTGATTCCATACCTGATGGAGGAAAATGCGAAAGGGAATTACCCCATTGAAAATCTTGTCACATTTTACGACATTAAGGATTACGAACTGGCAATTAAGGAGACAAAGGAAGGCAAGACGTTGAAGGCGGTTCTAAGGTGGACCTGAACATCACACTTTTAAACTTCTTTCCTCTTCAGATCGAACAAGCAGCAGGTTAATTCATGTTCCACTACGTAAAATCTCCCTGATCGTTCTACTCCGTGGGAATATTTCTATGGCACAAGGGTTGAAAACTCGGCTGCTTAAAACACAAACCGAGACTGCACCTCAGACATCAGTTCGCCAATGAAATTGGCGAGTTCATTTGTGAAGAGTTTTTAATAAAAACTGGAAAAGTTAAAATACTGAGCTATATGGTGGTGGCTAAGAGATATGTAGCGTACTAACTTTAGAAAATAGGCGTTTCTTATATGCCGATGCGAATACTCTGAGCGTTGAGAGAGATGGTCCTGGCGTAGATCACCTTGAAGCAAAGCGGATTGCGCAGTTCAAATTCTGCCTAGTAATAAGGGCTAAGGTTAAATAATTTGCAGCTTTTATCAACCTTGCCATGTCCCAGTCGAAGGAATTAAGTGGTTGTGTGTGAGTGGTGCAAAAGGAAAGGCCTCAGTATGTTTAATGCA
This sequence comes from Calonectria multiphialidica, assembly GCA_020623665.1. NCBI lineage: Eukaryota > Fungi > Ascomycota > Sordariomycetes > Hypocreales > Nectriaceae > Calonectria > Calonectria multiphialidica. Next base: position 604,635 of record JAHVYC010000007.1, read on the forward strand.
GTGTGAAATTTGTGTTTTAGATAAGATGGGAGAGAGGTGTAGTGCGCACCGATGCAGCCGAGGCAACCTGCCAACCAACCTGCCGACAGACAGGCGGAGTGGCAGTGGGTTTGTCACTTGATGTAGGTGCCCGTTTTCGGTGGAATATAATCTACCTTTATAATTCTCCCATTCTCCATCAAATCAATAATCGTATGCAAGACTCCAGGCTGTTCTGTCATCGTATACACTTTCCACCGACATTGAACTTCACAATTAGGCCACGTGTGGTATTCTAGAGAAATATTAGGCCCATGGAAACCAGCACCTTTTGTGCCGATAACGTGATAATCGCTGGCAAATTTGTGTCCTTTCACATTATAGTACGTCGCTGACCTCCTCGGGATAGCTTTTGCATCACGGTTGATGCGGATAGGTAGATGCAAAGTATTGACCACCATTTTCAGGGCGTCTATCGGGCGTATGACCTCGTTGGGTTGCAGAGGAGTGAGATAAGGCTGCAAATTAACCCTGTGTTCATAAGAAAGGATGGTCCTGTTTGGAGCAACCTTTGTATTCTTAATTTTAGCACTATTGAAGATATATAATTTAGAGACTTGTCCGGACTTACATTTACATTGAACTCGCGGTGAGGGAAGTCGCGACCACCCACCGTATTGATAAAGTGTAGATGGGCGATCCCGTTTTCGCTCGTAAAGGAACGTCTACCCACGAGACGGAAAAAAGAAAGACCGTTGGCGCGAGCGAATTCCTCGGCAGCTCCTTCAATGGAAATATTTTTGGTTTTTGTGTGTAGGTGTGGCCAATTGAACGTACAGTTCAAAACGTAGTTAGATTGCTGTGTCTTTATTTTGTAAGACTGAATGATTTCCGCATATCCCTGCAACGAGGGAGTGGAAATTTTCTGGGGCCCCAGCAGGTCTGCAAATGTCTTGATATTGGTAGCAGCTACCACCCAGGCAAACGCCATGGTAACAATGACTTGAGCTCGCATCATAAAGCCAAAGCAAAGAAAGAAAGAGGGGGGGGTCTGGAGGAGCAGAGCGCTGTATCCTACATGATGGGAAAACACTGCGAGTTAAATACCTTATGACTGTTTAACTTTTAAAAATCTTTCTGAACCTTTCAAAGTGCACCACAAAGGTGGAGATGGGGGATTTGTTGAGCGGCCGTTCACAATGATTTTACCCTCCAAAAGAGTAAGAAGGAAATTTGGGTGGAAAACACGTTTTGATACAACAAGAGCAAAGAGTCATCTCAACAGCTCGATATTTTGGAACAATATAAACTGAAATTCTTGGTTTAGTGGGTTGGACTTGCGCAGTGAGACCACAACGATACAAAAACCTCCCGTCTCTCATTCTCCATCTCTTCAGCTCTGCAATCTCACATCCAACGCTTGATTAAGTCATTGATACAACTGGCCTTGTACTTCGTATTGAAATTATTGGATTGGATTATTATATCACACCCTATTTCTGATATTAAGGGGAAAATATGGTGAGAGGGTAGTGTTCCTTCCTTATGATGCTGCGCATGCGCATTAGGGATCCAACAGGGTACAATAGAAGACTAGGAGCCGATACCGCAATCAAGCTATATTTAAAAATAGTATTTGTTGAAAACCACATGACATCACGTTGCAAAAACGGGCTTGTTACATTTTTGGCTCTGTACGGGTGCTTACTGCGGTGCGTATTTTGTGGAATTTTCCTCGCTGCCAAGCAGGCCTGAAGATTTGGAATCTCTAGTGCTGATGAGGCAAGCACGAGGTCAGGATGTAATATCTTGGTATACGAGACGGACACGCCAATTGCGTGATGACGTGCATGTTTTTGAATGAATGAGAAAAAAAAGCAGGACCCTAAATTCTTATCCAGCAACGTAACCTTAATGCAAGCATAATCTTGTTGGGCTTTTTTGGTTTGCGGTATGCTGCTTACTGAGCACCAAGTTTGTAACCTTCGTTGCGCTCTCTCCGAAAATGCAACTGCCCTACGGAGGACGGCCGGCGATATTTTGGCGAATGGCGGGCAGTTTAGCCCATGTCGATGGGTAAGCAGAGACCTAATTATGTTTAATCCCATTTTCTAACCAAGCGTGGCAATGCAGGTGAGATGGATCGCCGATTGGTTCCTTGGTGGCGCAGCAGAGGTGCCAACCCGAAAATGGCCGTTTTCGGGCAGGGCTCCGGGGCGCACCAGTGCCAAGATTCTCCCGCACAAACGCCGCTGAGCTGAGCCACTGGCAGCTGAACAGCCCGATCAGTGATGGCAGGGTTCAGTGCCGCTGAAAATAGCACCCGCAGACGGACGCTAGCCCGTGGCATCCTCCCCAGCTGACTGACAGCTTCAGACCAGTAAGACCTAACCAGCAACTCTAGTATACGAGAATTTCGCCAAGGCTCTCGACATGGAGGCTTCGCCGACAATGATTGTGGCAATGATGGATGTAACCATCGGGGCCTCATCAAGAACTCTGTGCAAAGCCGAATGAATGGCTTTTATTATTTAAGACCAAGGCGAGTTCCACGATTGAGTTCATTTCCATCATCATCACCATCAACTACAACAACAACAATAATAACATCTTTTCCTTTTCCTTTTTCCTTTTTCCTCCTCATCTCTATCCTCTCCACCATAATACAAAGAACCCTCTCACATCAACTCCTCATATCAAGCACACAACGTATCTAATAACTCAACATCCTCTACCTTAATCTTCTCGTCTACTTTTTACCCTCAGTCTTCAAAACCTTCACAATGCGTTACTCTTATACTCTCCTGGCTTTTGCCGTCACCTCTCTGGCCCTGCCTACTGTTAGGCCTCGCGCAGACGATGGCTCCTGGGCCCCGGGCAAGTACGAAGGCAAGGGTACTCCATTCAACGACGGCAAATGGCACGCCGAGGAATACCCTGGCGCTAAGGCCAAAAGGGAAGATGATGGAAGCTGGTTCCCTGGCAAATACGAGGGTAAAGGCACTCCTTTCAACGACGGAAAGTACCACGGCGAGAAGCGCGCGGATGACGGCAGCTGGTTCCCTGGAAAGTACGAGGGAGAGGGCACTCCGTTTAATGATGGAAAGTACCATGGTGAAAAGCGTGCCGACGATGGCAGCTGGTTCCCCGGGAAGTACGAGGGTGAGGGTACCCCTTTCAACGACGGAAAGTACCACGGTGGAAAGCGTGCCGATGATGGCAGCTGGTTCCCCGGAAAGTACGAGGGCGAGGGTACCCCTTTCAACGATGGACAGTATCACGGCGAGAAGGCCAAGAGACAGGATGATGGTAGCTGGTTCCCTGGAAAATATGAGGGAAAGGGCACCCCCTTCAATGATGGACAGTACCATGGCGAGAAGGCCAAGCGTGAGGATGATGGTAGCTGGTTCCCTGGGAAGTATGAGGGCGAGGGCACCCCTTTCAACGATGGACAGTACCGCGGTGAAAAGACCAAGAGAGAGGATGACGGCAGTTGGTTCCCCGGAAAGTACGAGGGGGAGGGCACTCCTTTCAACGATGGACAGTATCACGGCGAGAAGGCCAAGAGACAGGATGATGGTAGCTGGTTCCCTGGAAAATATGAGGGAAAGGGCACCCCCTTCAATGATGGAAAGTACCATGGTAAGAAGCGTGCCGACGATGGCAGCTGGTTCCCTGGAAAGTACGAAGGCGAAGGCACTCCCTTTAACGACGGAAAGTATCATGGCGAGAAGGTGAAGCGACAGGACGATGGCTCTTGGGCCACCGGCAAGTACGAGGGTGAAGGAACCGAATTCGACGATGGAAAGTGGCACCCCGGCAAATACGAGGGTGAGGGCACTCCCTTTGACGATGGAAAGTACCATGGCGAGAAGGTCAAGCGCGAAGATGACGGTAGCTGGTTCCCTGGTAAATACGAGGGTGAAGGCACTCCCTTCAACGATGGAAAGTACCATGGTGAGAAGGCTAAGCGCGAAGACGATGGCTCTTGGTCCTCTGGCAAGTACGAGGGCGAAGGAACTGAATTCGATGATGGAAAGTGGCACCCTGGCAAGTATGAGGGTGAGGGCACTCCCTTCGATGACGGCAAGTTCAAGCCTGACGAGGGCAAGAACTAGTTGTTCCCATATTTTCATCTGTTCATGAGGGGTTTGGTCTTCTTTCTTTCTTTCTTTCTTTCTTGGGAGGTTCGGTCTGACTTTAATTGGGCATTCTTCTGGCATATCATCATTCACACATTTAGATTCATAGATTCGGGTTCATAGATTTAGATTCATATATTTAGACTCATAGAGTGTATATATTTGCACGGTTACTGCATTCTGCTTGTCTCAGCTTTTCTGTCTATTCATCAAACCTTTCTGATAAGTACCAATAATTGGTTCACATTGAGCCATCTGCACCTTACGTCATCATACACATCACTGGTTACATATTGTTAGCACATGTAAGAAAAACGGTGCTATGCCCAAAAAAAGGTTTGTCACCTACAAACGCGCCTTAGATTCTTACGTCGCCAAGAATATGAGTCTTGTTCTCACGGAACAACGCCGACGGAGAGATTCCGAAGCACAGGGGCTATTTTAACGAACTTGATTATGTAATTCCCTCGATGGGGCGAAGGACGCATGCCAACAATTCGGGACGCCTCTTTTGAACTCTGTCTTGGCCAGAATCATGAATTCTAGCTAAGTCAACCATAAATTTACAGAAACTAACAAGGGCTTTTCTAAAAAAAAAAAAAAAAAAAATATTGCATTGTACTTCATTGATCCGAAACTCAACCAATACAGCGTAGATTTGTAGGCCGGAAGTAGACATGTGCTGATGGAATAGATTGGATCATCAAATGTGCCAACCATTGATTCATTTGCCTATTCTACCCCAAGAATGATCATATCCATAGCTGTGAAAAACCAATTTGGTTCAGCTTGATTCCATGAACCTATAATTCCTCGCAACAGCAGCTCCGGCAATAATGAGAGCCTCATAAAGTTCTCTTATGTCTCTTATCGATTTAATAGAGGTGACTAGCGTTTCCAAGTTTTTTGTTTCATCCTGGATTCCGAGGCTTTGAACAACCCGATGGAACTTCTCTATGATGGCTGGTACATAGCCTGGGTTGGTCCTATAGCCCTCATAGGAAGCATAGGGAGCGGAGACCTTGTGAACAGTATTATCTTTGAGGCGGACTTCAACCCATCCGTCCAGGGTCTCCGTATCATCCAAGGCTTGAATGAAGTTGATGTTGCTGGAAAGCTTCAGCAGCTCCTTGTTGTGTAGAATGGCTTCGTCATTGAACAAGAGAGGATCATGCATATCGTCCAAAAGGATCGACATTGCTATGCAAAATGGCGTGCTATACAATGCCTGGTCAATAGTTTTTGGATCTATAATGTAGTGCGATTTGCTCATAAGACGTGGGCCAACAAAAGCCGTCACATTGGCCACATCTGATGGCCTCCAAGGGTTCGCTTTCCGATGCTTTATCACAGCAGAAACGAGAACCTGGAATGTGGAGTGCATGGGATACAGTTTAATAATCTGTCCATCAGATACCCAGTTTTCATTTAGCCCAGCTACGAGAGCTGTAAAATTAGGGTTCGGAGCAAATGCTCGTAGAAAGCCTTTTGGATTTTCCAGGATATCATTTGGGCCTTTGACTCCAGCGGCTGCCATGAATGCGGCCTCGGCCCCAAGTGCACCTCCATGACCGGGCTGGATTTGCTTGGTCTTTGCATCAGTCGTCTGAAAGGCTACGAGACCTCCAGAACTCGATGCCGCGACGCCCATGGCGGAAGCAATAAGCTCAGCGTCCCAACCAAATAGGTTTCCTATCGCTGCAGCAGTAGCAAGTTGGCCGTTGATGCCTGGATTATGAAATCCCCGCTCAGTTTCTACCTCCTTTCCAGAGGCAAGGCCGATACGGCAAGACAGTTCGTAGCCTACGGCCAGGGCCGTGATGAATCGCTCCCCAGTCGCATGAGTATTGGCAGCGACAGAAAGCAAGGCAGGGAATACAGATGATGCAGGATGGGTATGACGGAACACATGCTCATACTGATAACTGCCTGCGGCGATACCATTCAAGTACATAACACCTGCCAAAGAAGATGAAGAGCCGTCGACTGCCTTGAGAGAGTTGTTTCCTTGGCCGTGTACCATTTGAATGGCCTTTAGGGAAGAAGAGTAAACTCGTCCACTTACGCCACAAAATATTGCCGAGGCCACATCAAGTATTAGATATGGTAGAATCCTCAAAAAGCTCTCTGGTACTGACTCCACGGAAGTAGTAGCGGCAAATGAAGCCAGTCTTGATGTAAAATTTGAGTCCATGCCTATCATTTATGGTCAGCAAGGGGAGTTTATTGACAAAGTCAAATACGCCAGCGGTAAACCCGCCATTACATACTTTAGCAGAATATTGAATAGAATGGAGAGTGTGGATTTTGATTTCATTACGCTGGTCGAGTAGAAGTTAATATCTTTCCTTTTAAAGAAATATGAACGGAATAACCCCGAATGGGCACGGGTATTTTCCGTATGCTGTGTCGTATTCATTGGAGTAGCTCCGGAAAAGCGTATCCCAAATAGGTTTAACAAAATTAGATATTCAGAGAATCCCTACTCATTCATATTTGGGTGGGGCAGGTGTAACATTACTGTTGCTGTGATTATTTTCTCAATTGGAACCTATGCCATCAACAGTCTCATCCTGGGCTAGGTTCAGCCACCTGATCTCAAACGAGGGGGGGGGGAATGTCTTCTTGAGCAATAGTAAACTGCATCGCAGTATCTACTTTTATCCGGAAACCGCTTTTATGACCAAGGTCGGACAAGCCTCCGTTAGGGATACAGGCTAACTTTACCAATCAGATAGTTACAATAACTCAATAAGCCAGTTAAACCCTCAATGAGGAGTAAAGACGTAATTCATTCGAGATTTCCTAGAAAAACTGCCTCTGTTTTGTAACCAGGATCCTCGTCACTGTGCCCCTTAGTTGAAGATGTCCAAATTCTAGCTGCTACTATCCCTCACGTGTGGCGTTGGTGTTGCGATGTAAAGCCCAGAACGGCGCTGTAGTGCCAACACAGCACGTTGTTGAAAGCATTCATTATTAATCCATGTTTTGTATATTTATTTGCCAACCATCCTTAGCCCCCATAATATGGCTATGATGCATTGGTAGAGCCCAAGTGACTCCCCAACGGGCACCCAACTCTTGCACTAACCGTATGGCCTGTTCAGCACGCTTTGGCCATGTACCACGCATTTCCTCCAGTGCCAGTAGACAAAGACTCAGGGCAGTGGATGGCTTTTTTCTTCTAGCTTGATCCTGCATTGAGGAAGCGAATAGTTGGGCAATAGCTGCGCGTGTTATGTGGAAAGCGACATAAAGTGGCGCTGCTCCAAAGCTATAGTGCTTGCGATATGCGGCGATACTTTTTGCCGCGCTCACCGATGCATGTAGAGTTGTTTCTTTTGCCAATTGGCTTGATATTGACGAAACTTCGTTAATAAATGGACGATGGAGAAGGATCTGGGCCGTGCTATATCCAATCTCAAAAATGAGTCTTGCGGGCGAGAGTTGGATTTCATTGTCGCAGCTCCAAGCCTCTTGTGTCGTGGTGTAGAATTTGACCAGTTCCTGGCGTGCCTTCAATAAAATGTATTCCTTCTCTGAAGCGACCAGGGCGTTGAAGGCGAAAGAAGTACTGGCAGCATTAATAAAATGTCTGCAAAGTTGTGGGGAAGCTTAGTTCTTACATTTTCCCCATATGATGGTCATAGAGATACCACAACTCGCACGTATAATGAAACCCAATTCTTTCTGGCGTGGATGTAGGCGATAATCCCACTCGAGGGCCGATTTTTGCGACATGAACCTCGTTTTGGGGTTTCAAAGCTGTCCTTCCCAGGATGGCCACTGCAAGTCTGTTGAATATTAACATCATCCGCTCTTCTGAATGCGACCAATCAGCTGAATAGTGCTGGCCCACCTATTCACAAAATAGAACGACCAGAATGCTTTCATATGCCATTCTAGAGACTCATTGGACTCGGCGGCGAGCGGGCTGATCGAACCATATACGTAAGCACCCGTCTGCTCAAGTAGAGCATGAGCGAGACCTGACAGAATCATATTTATTAATTTTTATCAGAAATGGCACCTAGCGCCGAAACCAACTTACTTAGATACATCCATGCGGCATTATCCATGCCGAGGCAAAGTCCTCGCAGCGCCAGCATACTCAAGCTCTGGACAAGAAGCGAATCCGGTGTGCGACGGTAGCATTCGAAAACCAAACTCTCAGCCCTTTTGTAAAAACTGGCACCGATAAGGTTTGCGCCCTCTATAGATGAATGACAGGCGCCGAGGGCAAGGAGAGCACTGTAAAATAGCTGAATATGGGCGGGCGCTGCGCCAATGCCCTCCAAGGCTTCCCAGGAACATTGGTTAACGAAGCCATAGTAAGGGTTCACATATTGAAGAAACCTAGCTTTGAGGTGATGCATAAGAGCCAGGTTTTGAGTATCGATGGCGAATCTATCGACAGCATCATTGACTGTCTCGTTGAAGGCGCGGTCAGGCGGCTTTATCGCAAAGTAAAATGCGCTCTCGGGGCCCATCAATTGCTGGGAGCCGGTGGAATCAAGGGTTATTCTCCATTCAAGTCGACTGATATCGTCGGATATTTGGTTCGTTGCTGGGGTTGCCTGTGATGCATCGCGTGAGAGAGGGGTCTCATGAAGTTCAGGAGTCAAATCGCTCGGGCGCGAAAGGTCGGGCGGATTCTTGTCGGAAAGCATGACATCCTGGAATAATGCCGAATATGTGCTGACTTGTTGCTCTAGATATTTTACATAGCACTTGTTGACAGAGCCAGTCCTGCGAATTTATTAGCATGCGTCTCGATACAGTAGTTGGCGATGGGCTTCGCAGAGTACGCTCGACGTCTGTTGACACCGGGATAGTCGCAATGCCGTGAGTGTCGCTCACACTCTTCGCATTTGGGTCGTTGTCCATCACATTTTCGTTTCGCTTTCCGGCAGGGCACGCACGCAGTTGTAGTCCTCTTGTGCAACGAGTTCGCCATCGCGCACCAAGAAAGCGTGCCTGCAGAATGGCCACCGAGTTGATGACTCGTTGTCGATTCTAAGATGGCGTCATAAATATATCGGGGTCCGACCACGGCCTTCTCCAGTCCATCACGTGGGTTGAAGAGCCCAGAAGGGTTTGGAGCGCGATAGCCTCGGTATCCAACTTTGTCATTGCCTCTTGGCTGGTTGGGTCGTACAATGGTTCAGCGAAGGCTAGCTGAAGGTATTAAAAATTATCAATATGGAACAACGTCCCGAGTTAGGATTGGATGTGTCACGCTTGCATTCCTTGTCTAATCAGAGATACTTTTTGAGAAAACACTTATTCATGACCAATTTCATCCAGCAGTACTCGGTGTTTGTTGCTAGAGATGTACGTGAGGATGGCAGCGACTGCGAGGCTTATCAGCAACCTTATCAATTGCGGCTTTCCAACATCCGCAATTTAGTGCGATCAGTGGGGAATATTGATAATGACACATCCAAGGCACGGGCTCCACTTAGTCAAGTCCGGCCATCAGAGCAAACACCGAAGATAGATGGGTCAACGGTCCTCGCACTCTTTGCTCAGGACGCCGGGGGATCAAGTTTGTTTGAAGACAGGAATGTTGACATATAAAAATCTTACATTGAAAAGTGGCACCTTAGTTTTATCGAAGAGTACCTTGCCAACCTAACAAGAGTTAGCTCAGCGCAATGGAATTCCCCAATAGAGGATGCTAAAGCAAATAAGGCCTACATGTCATTTAGATACAACTAGCTCAACGGTGACGTTACATATATGAACTAAACCCTTAATGGACTTGATGAGGTTATTATTAATTACTTTGGGCTCCAACCTCCTGGAAGCAAGTACGGTCTTCGGTGTAATAGTAGCGTTGGCGCTCTCATTGTTGCCAACACTTTGCTTGGTTGCATCGGCAAGCTGAAATGTTGGAGATATATCCGTGTTGGTTTGTACAGCCTCCTTCATCTTGTTTTTCCAAATTGCTCTTTACTTTCAAGATAGCCTCTAAAGCCAGATGCCATCTGCTCTATCTCTCTCTTCTCTATTCTTATTCAATCGCCGGCCCTCCGAGCTGGGCCAGTAAAATCATGGATAGTGCATCTAGTGTAATATTTCGTCCTAAACCGTAGTTTATCATCGACGGATCTGCAAACGCCGCAATCCGCGTAGACCACTGCGCAACCCCGCATATCTTTAGCTCTACACAGCACCCCAGTCGAATCCTAATCAGCATCATCCCCACTTCCCTGTATCGTTCCAGATAGGGATTATCTGCAATCATCTGTGCATGCCTTCTTCCTATTGCAGTAAGTTGATTGACGGGTCGGAGTGGCAAATCAGAAGAATGGAAATACGACTTGGCCGTGCAGCGCTTGTCCTTCGAATGCATCTATATCAAGGACAACCTGCCGCCAGGAATAAAGAGTTTTTAGCAACCTCACCTCATTTCCTCATCTTGTTATTGACAAGCAGAGGCAGTAAATGACATAAGAAGGACAATTTAGCTAAGGCAAAATGAAGGTTGCAGCAATTGTCCTGGCCGGTCTCGGCTCGGTTGCCGGATTGGCGACCCGCGCTGGCACGAACTATTCCAACTTTACAGTCGCATTGGTTCGAGCACCACCAGCCAACGTGCCATACCCCCCACCTTCAACCAGTTGGTTTGGCCAAAGCCACGACATAAATGCCACAGTGAACTTTGGTACTAAGCTTATTATGCGGGCTGCACTTGAAGGCGCCAACTTCATCGCATTCCCAGAGCTCTGGTTCCCGGGGTGAGTTACAATCCATATCCGATGGAACCTCCCCATCTCCGAGTCCTCCTCTAAACAAAAACAGATACATTGACCCTCCCCAAGGTGCCAGCGAGTTCCTCAATAACTACTTCAAACAGGGTATCACGGTAAATGACCATAACTGGGAGAAGCTTGTCGGCGCTGCCCGAGACAATAAGATTTGGCTTGAGTTTGGATTTGCTCAACTCATTGGGGACAACATCTATATGGGCCAAGCCCTCATCGACTCTACCGGCAAGGTTATTCAAGTACGCCAGAAGCTGCGTCCGTCCGGCGGCGAGCGTACAATATTCAGCGACGGGAAAATTGATCAGCTAATTGTCCACCAAACCCCCTTTGGCAGACTTGGAATGCTAGAGTGTTGGGAGTGAGTTATCAGCCTCAACCTTTGCTCAGATTTCATTAGAGCTAAAAGCTATTTCAGGCACATGCATCCGACCATGACATTCCCACTACAGGCACAATTAGAAAATATCCACATTGCCGCCTTCCCTTGGGCGCCCGACTTGGACGTTGATTCTGGTGTCACGCGTGCCGATGTCAGCCTTGCAGCTGCCCGCTACTACGCTATAACTGGTGGTGCGTATGTCTTTATGCCTGCGGTCGGTACCGCCGCTGTCTTTGCGCCCAATGGCAGCATGGTGGCCTCTATCCAAGCCTCTGAGGATGGCTACTCACGCCCTCTGCTCTATCACTCCATCGATGCCAGCGCTTTCACCGCCCAAAAGTACACATACGATTGGAATGAGTACTCCTGGAGCGCTTTGCAACAGATAAACGATGCGTACCCATCTTATATTCCCAAGACCAAGAGTAAGTTCATCGCTCACAGAGAGAACTCAATAAAACAAATGGAAAAGACTGGTCCTATCCCGGTCAACTACAAGTTTCAATTCTGAGCCTTCAGAATCTCAAAGAATGTATACATTTATAGGAGAGTAATGGATCTATGGGACATGCTCATTATCATGACTCTTGTGAGGGGCTGGGTGGTGTTTCAATTCTCCAATAAACCAAAAAGGATCAATCAATTAAATTAAATTCACTGCATTAAATCACTTTAACACGAACCTCTGCCTTGGAGGAACCATCGCCTGGCATTCAATGTTTTATCCAGCCTCGTGGTGGCTAAGTAAGTTACCAAGCGACATGGTCCAAGAGTGACGAGCATACAGGGCCTTTGTCGATAAAATGGATTATCTGTTCCATTAGTAGCTACCCCTATAGTTCCGCAATCAAAGGCTTTATCAAGGATGCTACGTTCACGACACGCTATCGATGAATTTCTAGGGATGAAGTTAAAATCCTTGGCTATAATTCATATTCGCCTGGCTGTAGTCTACATTGACCTGGCTGTAGTCTACACTCGCCTGGCCATAATCAGTATTGGCTTGAGAAGGATCAACACCTCCTCCATCAGCCCCATTGCTATTATTGTTGTCCCCTCCCAACATATTCTTCAGCTCGGGACCAAGCATTTTACCTGCCAACTTCAACATACTCTTGATAGCACCAGATCCTGCATGCTGGGTCGGCACCGCGTGCGTTTGTTGTACCTGCTGTGTTTGCTGCAAGACAGTTGTGCCCTTTGGAAGTGATTGCAAAATTTCAACAAGAGGTTCCTTGATCGTATCAGGCACCCACGCTCCATACCCACCATCGACATTGGTGAGAACGTAGTTTTGTCGGTCAAAAGCGTCAAGTGATATATTCTAGTCCATATAAGCAAGATTGTTCAGCGGGAGATGAAAAACCCTTACCAAGACATTTGCAAACATGCCGCCCTTGTCGCCATTGGCCTCCTTCAAGCTTGAGATCCATTTATCCAGCTCGGGGTACTCATTCGTAATATTCCATGTCCCACCATTGCCAGCAGTAATCATGACGAAGCTATTGGAAACTCCTAATGATACAAGGCGCGGTGCGCTAGTAAAGCCTCCCTCTGGCTTGCGCAATTGCTCAATCGCGTTGCTCAGGTCCGGTGGCAGATTCATCCAGGAATAATCCACACCATCAGTGACAAAATAAGAGGCATTGTTCGGTCCGAGGCTAAGTTTGATTTGGGAGATTTTGCGGGTTACAAAGCCATTAGCGTCCTTCTTATCGAGCCAAGCGGTTAGGTCAGCGGGAAGGCCCGAGTGCTCTACTTCTTATAAGTACCACGAAGCTAATGTGGGTGTGTCTATGCATACCTTGATAGTCCTTACCGTCCTTTCCTTTCCAAGTCATCATGTAGCTGCCATTTATACCAAAGACCATGCAATAGACGTATGCCACCTGAAATGCAACCGTAGTGTCCGTGAATCTACTGATGATCGTAGACGGAAGCGTCCCCCTGTAAACTTTTAGAAAATGCGCGAAAAGTTGTCAAGTGTATTTAGAGAAATACCATTTCCACATAGAAGGTGATTGTAAAAACCAGCAATCATCCGGCCCGAAGGAAAAAAGTCCGGTCGCCATATCAAGAGATTAAAAATATATATGCGCGCAGGAAAATTAGCCTGGATCGTGGACGGGGCCAAGTTATCAATCAATACGTCATGGGATCAGCCTTATAAACAACTCAAGGCAGACTGAACAGAATACCCAGACGGGGTGAAAGTTCCGGGGACATCATTTCCATCTTACAGAACAAGTGGGGATCACTACATATCTCAATAAAGCAGAAAAAGATCAACGCCATAGATTTCGTTCAGTGGGGACACGTTCTCAGCCGCAATGCTCTGCTGCCGCTGTGGGTAGAAAAGATGCCGAGCAACCGAGTTGCCAGCCTGTTTGCCAATGAATGTTCAAATAGTGCCATAGTAGTGCTTATATTGTCACCACCAAATATGCAACCACATGGCGCTAAGAATCAGGCAGCAGGGTAAGATATCCCAGGCTAATATGCCACTGCCAACTTCCGACAAGACGTACACTCTGCTTCAATCCATTACACATTTCCCGGTCGTACCAGAGTACTCTCGCTTCAGTATTTAGCTAATTATATAATCAGGATATTTCATTGAGCTCAATTAAATAAATAGACCAAGGGCAACTTTGTGCTGGCTACTCGTTTTGCTGAAATGCAAGTCTCATCACATTGATCCCTAAAGGTGGGTCATATGCATCTGAGATCGACGATTAGACTGTATGCAAGCCCACCCAACAGATGAAGATGATGGAAGCTAGTATCCACGTGGCGCCTACTTTCATTGTATTAATCCAAGTCCCGATCCAATTTTTATACTAATATCCCCCCGCGCAGGGTCACCTTCAGTTCTTGAGTGTAAACTTCTACCAACTTTGGTTCCGTCAATTTTGGTCCTATCTCGTACCTTGATAGCTGGGCTGGATGAAAAATTTCATTAATCTTTTGCATTGCGTATATATAGACGTGTGTATATGTTGATGAGCTCAAACTTCTTAATTTCGAGGCTTGCAACACTTTCGGACTTTTATACCAAACATTCTGAATTATTACAGCATACTACTGGCGGTCAAACAGCGGCAATATAGTTAGGCAATGGTTGGATCGAAGGAAGCACTTTTAATCATTGATCATCTGGAAAACTCTTCTATCACCACTAGTAAGGGGTCAAATGCATATGTATAATGCATGTCACGGGCTTAAAATTAGCAATTCCGAAGCGCCCAAACACAGATAAGTAATTCCCACCGCCCCAATTCTTCTTACTCAACCTTCCCCTTGTTAGTAATCAACATCTTAGAATCCGGACGAATCATACCTTGAGCACCATGTGATAATTATCTCCTGATACTTTCTGTATTACTACCGGTGCGAACGGCCACAGCATTGATCACATCTCATTTCACGTAATTCCGAGCGATGACATCTCGGGGCATGGATTTCTGTGACGCTATTTGTGAAGCGAGTTATCGGAAGTAATGCGGAGAATATGTGGTTTTATCGATTTGGAAAGGCTGGCAATACGTGCATGGGTCGCTCTGACACCCACAACAAAAGTAGTCGAGATGCCTTGTCAACTGTCACTACGTTCAAGGCCCTGAAACACCACTTTTCATTTTGTTAGATGGCATATTACTTTTTAAAATGTACCCGAATCTCCAAATCCCCAAATTAGCCCCGGAGCCAAGCAAGCCGCTGCACGATATGTCGGTTCGAGTTGACACCAGTTTCCTCCAATCAGAATTTTCTCCGTCCGTTGGGCATCCCAACTGACACGGAATTTAACATATTTCCTCTTCTGTGGTGAGCTAACCAACACTGATAGGCGGCAGAACCAACCCTTGATGTAATGTTCCAACATGCCACTAGGTAAATGGCCATGATTTTGCTGTCGGTCATCGTCTATAAATTTGCCGTTTCCTCTACATTTGAAGCTTTTTTTTAAGGTTCTCTATTAGCAGCGCCGGGCCTCTACTTAAAACCTACCTTAAAGTCCCGTCCCATTATCTAAAATGAAGTTCACCGACTTGGCTGCACTGGCACTGCTGGCCCCTGGCCTCTTGGCCTCGCCGGTCCCGTCTCTTGTAAAGAGAGCCACAACAACAGATGCTTGTACGGTCGGTTACTGTACTCAAAACGGAGGGTATTTCTCAGCCATACTAGCTATTCGTTACAAAAGAGTCGCTGATAGGTAGCCAGAACGACCGGTGGTGCCAAAGGTACTACCACCACCGTCACCACCCTCGCCCAGCTCTCTGCAGCTGCCATTGCCGACGGCCCGGGCATTATTCTCGTCCAGGGCGCCATCTCGGGTGCAGCTAAAGTGCAGGTTGGCTCTGACAAGACCATCATTGGGAAGTCAGGAAGCTGTAAGCCGTCGCCCCCCGTGTCTCCGTTTCACTCCTAAGCATGCCCCCAGCTCTGACGGGCATTGGCCTGACCATCCTCGGTCAATCCAATGTCATCGTCCGCAACATGAAGATCAGCAAAGTTGAGGCCGAGTACGGCGATGGTGTCACAATCCAGCTATCCAAGAACGTTTGGGTAGACCACTGTGATATCTCTGGCGACCGCAGCGTTGACAAAGACTTTTACGATGGACTTGTCGACTTGTCGCATGCCGCTGACTTTGTGACCATTTCAAACACATATTTCCACGATCATGCAAGTACAATCTTCGATGAGAAGGAGTCAATCCATTTTCTGACAGTGTTGTACAGTCCAAAGGCACACTAGTCGGACACTCGGATAAGAACGCGGCCGAAGATACCGGCACCCTGCACGTCACATATGCCAACAACTACTTTTACAATGTCCGTAGTCGCGGTCCGCTTCTCCGCTTCGGAACAGCCCACATCATCAAGTAAAACCACCATGTCCCAGAAAAGCGTTCTGTCTAACAAACCCACCTCAGCCAATACTACGATACCATGGACACGGGTCTCAACTCACGGATGAATGCCCAGGCACTGATCCAGAGTTCCGTATTCGAAAACGTTGGCAAGAAGGCCATCTTCACTGAGTCCAGCTCCGAGGTTGGGTATGTTCTCTTTTGTATCAAGTCCAAAGTCTCAGGGATTCTGACCAGATTGGCATAGTTACGTCGTCGCCGAGGACGTCGTCCTTGGTGGCGAGAGCGAGAACACAGCTCCCGTCGGTACGCTGTCTACGAGCAAGATCCCATACTCGTTTAGTCTTCTGGGCTCGGCAAATGTCAAGGCCGCTGTTACCAAGGAGGCGGGTCAGACACTGACATTTTAGAGATCCAACAACTAAATATGAATTTGTGACCCTTTTTAGAAGGAGGGGAATTCTTATTTATGATTATATTCACGTTTAGTTAAAAGACAAGCAGTAGGTCCAACCAGGCATTTCCTAGAATGCGCGTCCAGGCTGGTAGCTCTCACGCAGATACAAATAAGGTCGAAACAACTATAGGGATTGGTCTCTTTTCGAGGGTGGGGACGCCTCTGTCAGAGAAGATTATAAAAGCTACCTCATCTTCCTAGTATATCAAAATCCTATCTGAGATTGACTCCATTTTTCCACTTCCAATCTCATCATCCGAATTCACCATAGATAATTAGAAACTGCAGAAAGATTACAGGTGGCCCTTCTGACTGCCTCTGACAGCCAGGTTCGCGTGAGCCAGTGAATAGTCTCAGCGGTGTTTCCTGGCGGAGACTATATGCCTGCAAGGCGGAAACTTTACGCCTGCAAAGCGGAAATATTACGTACTCACACGCACGCACGCACGTGAGAGTGTACAGTACCCACTCCCCCTTGTTTTAACACGATCTACAGCGCAAAGACCGTATCTCAATCCAAAGTAAAGTTTGTTTGCTCCCCTGGTCATTTATCGTATATAAATTACCTATCTGGGAAAAGATGCTGCAGGATTGGACCGTGTCTCATTGGAGAAAACTATCCGAGCACTGCCATATGAGCAGGCATTTGTGAAAGCTTCAAGTAAATACAATTCATCCCTTGTAATTTGAGGTTCTTTAACGACATGCGAATGCTTCCCGAGTTGCGAAGCATGTGATTCAGGACCAAAACACCTTCGAGCGGCAATCACTCTTGATATAAAGGTTTGCGGGGAGAACGAGATTATGGATTGCTTACCCTCACCTCCATCGTTCCCGTAAATCAATCCGCACTATCCAATCTCTGCACCATGGTCCCTATTTGGGTTGCCTCGTTCATATTGGGACTTTTACCCTTCACCCAAGCCACACAAGTTGCGAACTTGAATGTTTCCGAGAGCATCGCTGCCGAGTACGGTTGCAACGGGACCTGTTACAAAAACTTCAAAGAAGCCTTGGCTATCGATGCGGCTTCGTATGGAAGTATATACGATGAAAAGTTCTATGCTACCGCAAGTAACTTTACCACCTCTAAGCCAGGTGATGTTCTCAAATTTGAACGGATAAACTCTACTATCATGTCCGATATCCCAAAGGGAACGACTGCGTATAAGTTTCAGTACGTCTCAGAAGACGTTCATGGAACGAAGGTGCCGGTAACTGCCTTTATCGCCTTTCCATATGCCAGCAAATGGAATAACCACAAATTCCGCACAGTCGCCTTTGCCCACGGGACTTCGGGCGTGTTTAGAGGCTGTGCACCTTCGGCTAGACCAGATCTATATGAGTATGGGAGCTGGTCCTACCTGGTGAGCCGAGGGTATGCTGTTGTTGCGACAGATTACGCTGGCCTCGGAAATAACTACACGTTCCACCAGTACATGGCCTCGCCCGCACAGGCACACGATCTGTATTACTCAGTGGCGGCTGCGCAGAAGCTTTTTGGCCGAGTTCTTACTGATGAGTGGATGAGCATCGGTCACTCTCAGGGAGGCGGTGCTGCTTGGGCGCTTGCCGAGAGCACCTTGCTACAGGAAAACCCACTGTGCCTCGGAGATTATCTCGGGACGGTTGCTCAAGCGCCCGGTGTTAGACTCAAGGAAATGGCACTTCTGGCAGCAAATGACCTGTCTGGTTCGGATGTAAAGTCGGCCCACGGTGTTCTTGGCGAGCTTGGTTGGCTTGCTCTTGGTCTCCGAAGCACCCTACCTACTGACGCTCAGGCCTGGCTTGGACCTGCTTTTCGAAAGCGGCTGGAGCTCGCCACTCTTGCGCAAGCATGCTACTACTCGATGAGAGTATTGGTAGCCGATCTTCCCTTGGATGATGTGCTTGACCTCACCGATCCGTCATTTTTGAGCACATTCGATGTCACTCAAAACCTCACAGCACGGGGTGACGGCGAGAGCAGGCAGCCCGTACTGGTCGTCCAGGGCCTCGAAGACGTTGCCGTGCTCCCGGCAGTCGTCGAGACCTCAGCGGATGTCGGTTGCGAACTCGGCAACGAGATTCACCTTCAGCTCTACCCTGGCCTGGACCACTACCCCGTTATTCCAGCTTCGGCGCCCAATTTCCTTCAGTGGATGGATGATCGGTTTGATGGGGTGGAGACGACTGGAAAGTGCAGCAACGAGACCATTGCTCCTTTCGACCCTGTCTATATGTATGCACCGCCCGATAGCGAATAGAGTAATTGTCATGTGGGGATGGAACTGTAGATAGAACAGGTTATATTCAAATTGTATATAAGGTGGTTTGCCACCCTTCGGTATTAGATTTTAAAAAATGAAGCTCTCGCCACATTTCAGGCTGACATCAAATGACATCATTCACCCCCAAGTCAAACTTGCGGGCGTTCAAACAAGGTCAAATTATTTTGGCTATTTCGTTGCTCTAAACTTGCAGCTTGGGTTCAGGGCTGGAGTTTCACTAAAAATGTTCAAGTTTATGCTGATTGCACCAGTCGTCTTGAAGCAAATCCCATCATACTAGAGGGAAAACGGATAATCTGCTCTCCTATCAAAGAGCTAATGTATTGGGTGAGCTGCTACGGTTGTTACGAGTGTTAGGCGGCAGCAGGCAGGCAAGACATATCTGGTTTGGACGCATAGTGAACCCGTTATGATGATACACAGTTTATGTAATGAGTGGGAATATCCAGACTCAGATGTTGCAGCCAGAATGGATGTCGAGGTGCTCCACCTGCAAGTGGTGGGCGATATCCAGAAACTGCATTGATAACAATGAGCGCTCACACTTGGCAAGTTTGAGACGGGTGCCCCACGTCAGAGGAGTCACTCCTCCGCCCTTGGCATTCCTGTGAGGAGACGACAGGGTTAAGAGCTG
Source organism: Calonectria multiphialidica (assembly GCA_020623665.1). Lineage (NCBI taxonomy): Eukaryota > Fungi > Ascomycota > Sordariomycetes > Hypocreales > Nectriaceae > Calonectria > Calonectria multiphialidica. The sequence continues at coordinate 624,142 of JAHVYC010000007.1, forward strand.
GATGGCCGTTGCTATATTTTTTTTTAGGTCTTACTCGGCCGAATTAGGTCATCGGTGGAGCGGCAGGTAATTGAGGAACAGAATACAACGGGGGGGGGGCCGTGTAGCCGCAGGATGCGAGAGAGAAAGAAGGAGAAGCAACCCGCCCGAGACCGGCAAGACGATTCCCGGTGTCCCGTGGTTAGAATTTTAGAGGCGCAGAAAGAAAGAGAAAAAAAAGGCCGACAATGCCCGTCGAGGCGCCGATGGGAGAAGCGGAATGGTCGATCCACCAACGCCCACACCCACAGCGGCTGCCAGCACAGATCGTCCACTGGCCGAGGTCAGAGTGAGAGGCTGGCTGAGATGTCTAGGGTCCTGTGCTTCGGCTGTGAAGCGAGGACGGAGCGCTCGTTCGTCCCGTGTTTCCTAGCCTCCTAACACCATCTCGCTTGACGTGCGCTTCAAAATAATCGCCTATGCACCCTGAGATGGGCGCCAAGGCCCTAGAGAGGCAGAACAACAATGGGATCCCCCATATCGGACAGCATTAGGAGGGAAATGCACATACATTGGCACGTCCAAGCCCACGGAGCCGGGTTGGGAAAGTTGATGGTAAATGCGGTCATCCGATCACATACCCAATCGGGCAATGTGCGGGCGCACCATCCCATGAGCGAATAGCCTAGCAGACGTGCGTCATTGATCGACAGAGCAACAAGTCACTCGCCCACGTATTGATTGACTCGAGTCGCCTAGCCTCCGGCGACGAGAAGGAAGGGCATTTTCTGCTCTAGCGCCAAAGAGCTACGGCAGCGGGCAAAGGGTCCCCTTCTAAGGGAGGGGAGGCGTCAGTTGGAGAAGTCTATTTTAGAGGGTCGTGAACGGCCCGGGCTTTTAGTTTGGGGGAGCCAAGAGCTATTAGGGTTTCACCACCCTTGGGGGAGTACAGCAGCGTTGCTGAGGCATTGCGAGCAGGAGAGAGGAAGCGAGAGACGGCGAGAGCAGCAGAAGCACAGAGACAGATTTCTGGGACATACAACCGTGAATCCAGTGCTATGTAGCTTAATCCCTTGTGGCGTGAGATCCTTTTTTTTTTTATTATTATGTTTCCTCCATCCTCGGTTTCTTTCCCGTCCCGTTGAATGAGGATGATCCAGCGGTCTGCCGCAGTCGGTTCCCGTGTCTCAGAAAATGGGACGCCATTGGCCACCGGAGACGGCACACGTCGGCCTTAGCACCAGTGCCAGTCTCGATACGTCGGATTAATTTCTGGGTACTCATGTACTGTGCATACACTGCATACACTACGCATGTACACTACGGGTACTGCGAGATGGGCCCCTCTCTGGGGAGATGATCATGGCCTGGGTAACACAGGCAAAAACTTGGCTCCCCCGAGCTAGCAGAGAGGCTCCAAGCGAGCACCACTTCTCAAAACAAAAAAAAAAAAAAGTCACATGCATCATGGACGCGCCAATGCTACTGACTGTAAGCGAACAACTGTACGGTGTAGGGAGAGGTATGGGAACACGCATCTCCAAGTGTGACCCTCACCACCCTCAGGGCTGTTCACCCCTCGGGTTGCAACACGATCCAGCCCTCCCTCCACCCCCGCGCTCTGGGCCATGCCATGTGAACTGAACCTGCTGATGTCACAGGGACGGGCTGTGCGGGCTGCTGCAACAGAGCGGCTGGTAGGGCCCCAGGCCAGGAAGCCATGTGGGGGCGACCAACAACTGCGATGCCCTAACTGCACTGCACTGCTGCACTGTACATCGCTGCGCTGGGGGGAGAGGGAGGGGTGGCCCCCGAAACAAAAAAGTGGCTAAACAGGGCCCCTTCAGGGCACTCGAAGGGGTCCGCCTGACGGGTGCCAGCGCAGCCCCCCATTGGCCAGGCCCGTCCCGTCGCTGCTCACCTGCCAATCGTCTTGCACACCTTGTCAGACTAAAGTATGCTTTATCATGTCTCCCGCGCTATGCTCCAGCCAAGCCCAGGTACCCAGCTTTTTGGCTTGTGTATAACAGCAACAAGTCATGGGCCCTCTCCTCGATTGATTCCTCCTCCCTCTCCTCCCTCCTCCTCCTCCTCCTCTTCCTCTTATTCTTCTCCTCCTCCAGTCTCAGTCCGACTCCTACCTGCCTAGCTGCTGGTCAACGCAGGTCGTCAGTCTGGAACCATGGTAAGCAGGGTACAAGCGCTCCCCGTCCACTCACTCCCTCCGCCTCGTCTTCCCTCTCCTGTGCGCCCTACGTCGTCCTAACACAAACCCTCTCTCCAGTCTGAACGAAGTCCTCTCCTCGCGTCCCGCGATGGCAACGAGCGCAAGGCCTCGCGCACCCGCTCCCACATCTGGGAGCTGGGTCTCTTCGTCTGGGCCCTCGTGGCCACGGCCGCCGTCATCATCCTCGCCGTGGTCATCCAGCACAACAGCCAGACGGTCCACCGCACCGGGCCCAACCCCAAGCGCAACCTCGTCTTCATGGTCTCGGACGGCATGGGCCCCGCCTCGCTCTCCCTGACGCGCAGCTTCCGCCAGTACATCGAGGAGCTGCCCATTGACGACACCCTCGTCCTCGACCAGCACTTCTGGGGCACCAGCCGCACCCGCTCCACCAGCCAATTGGTCACCGACAGCGCTGCTGGCGCAACCGCCTTCTCCTGCGGCAAGAAGAGCTACAACGGCGCCATCTCCGTCCTCCCCAATCACGACCCTTGCGGCACCGTCCTCGAGGCCGCCAAGCGCGCCGGCTACATGACGGGCCTGGTCGTCACCACCGACATCACAGACGCCACCCCGGCCTGCTTCGCCAGCCATGTCCTCGACCGCTCCCAGGAGGACTCGATTGCCATGCAGGAGATCGGCGAGGGCGTCCTGGGCCGCTCCGTCGACCTGATGCTGGGCGGCGGCCGCTGCCACTTCCTCCCCAACACCACCGAGGGCAGCTGCCGCGCCGACGACACCGACGTCGTCAAGCTGGCCAAGGAGAAGCACGATTGGACCTACACGGACAGCCGCGACGGCTTCGACGCCCTCCAGAAGGGCAACAAGGTCCGGCTGCCCTTCTTCGGCCTCTTCGCCCCCAACGACATCCCCTTCGAGATTGACCGCCGCAACAAGAACGACGTCTACCCTTCCCTCACCGAGATGGCCAAGACGGCCCTGCGCTCCCTCGAGCTCGCCACCCAGAACTCCGACAAGGGCTTCTTCCTCATGATCGAGGGCAGCCGCATTGACCACGCCGGCCACTACAACGACCCCGCCGCCCAGGTCCACGAGGTCATCGAGTACGACAAGGCCTTCCGCGCCGTCATCGACTTCATCGCCTCCTCCGACACCGAGACCGTCCTCGTCGCCACCAGCGACCACGAGACGGGCGGCCTGGCCACGGCGATCCAGGTCCCCGGCCACCTGCCCACCTACAACTGGTACCCCCGCGCCCTGTCCCGCGCCACCGCCTCCGCCGAGGAGCTCTCGCGCCTGCTCAAGGCCCACGTCGCCTCCGTCGCCGGCACCAAGGCCTCCGCCAAGGAGGAGCTCAAGGTCTGGGTCAACGAGGAGCTCGTCGTCGCCGGCCTGGGCATCTCGGACGCCTCCAACGCCGAGCTGACCCGCATCGTCGACAACGTCGACAGCTCCCTCTACGCCTTTGCCGACATGATCTCCCTGCGCGCCCACATCGGCTGGAGCAGCCACGGCCACACCGCCGTCGACGTCAACATCTACAGCTCCGGCGGCTGGGGCACCGACAAGCTCCGCCGCAACGTCGAGAACACCGACGTCGGCGTCTTCCTCCGCCAGTACCTCGACGTCGACGTCGACGAGATCACCGAGGAGCTCAACGACTGGAACATGGCCCAGCCCGACCCCGAGGCCGTGGCCGCCGCCCAGGCCAAGCACATGTAGACCAATCAGCCCAACACCACGTTTAGATGACACATAGGCAGCATATCAGTGATGCATTACGGAGTATGGCGGGGCATTGGCATATTTTTAATTTTAAGACATGCATGTTTTTTTTGGGACATGATGGAGGCGGGATACCTTGGCCATGCGTGTAAATCATCCAAGTGAGACTGGCAAGACAGCAACAAATAGCAATGCATTAGATGCGTCTTTTTTTTTTTTTTTAACGAGGGTTGAAATTTGGATTATGAGTTATATCATGAAGTACTTGTTTGAGTGTTGAACCCAGCTAACGCCTTGTGTTGACTATTCCGTTTGTCCCAGTTCCGTTGCTACCGTGGTGTCTATAAGCATACAATGCCGTCTGATTCTGTTCCATCCCAACCAGACGCCAATCAACCATTCCGTAAAAGGAAATCAATAAAAAGAAACGCTTCCATACTGTGGGCGTGATCATAACGACTACTTAGCACTGCTCTCCTTCCATTTTTAACATCATTCTGTCCTTGCGTTTCCATATTCGTAGTCTTGCTTCTCTCCTTTGTTTTTCTCAAATAATGATAAATGATACATGTCGCCGGGTGGTACTGTGAACCAAATTACCCCTGTCGAGCTGCATCGACATTGTATCGTACATACAGCCTGTCGAGAAAATGCGAATGGCGAATACCGTTAGGTCGCGACTTGGCAAACGCCTCAATGGCCTGTTGAACCCCGTAGCCGCACCTCTCGACGAGGTAGCAAACAATAAAGTAGCCTGTGCGGTTGAACCCGTAGTGGCAGTGGACGCCCACCACGCACTGCTTCGGGTTCTCCCAACCTTCTTTTTCCGCGCGCTGAGGCTGCAGCTCGCGAAGCTCGTCGACTAGACGAATAAACGTATCAACCTCCTCGGCAGTAGGAGGCACCTTGGAGACGGTTGGGAATTTGTGGTAGTGGATGCCAGCTCGCTCGAGACCACGTGGGTCATAGACCGGCTGGTCCTTGGAGATGTCAATGACATCCTTCACAACGTGGCCCCAGTTGGCCGTAAACTGAGGTGGGCAGTGAACATCGTCAGCCTCACGCAGAGTCTTCATGGCGCGGAAAACTGGGCCGTCTTCGGGGCCAATGGGCTCAGAGACGGGGTTGACCGACTTCCACTTGTTCAAGTTCTTGACGTCCCACTTGCCCTCGCGGGAGAGGTACTGCAGCTGCCACGCAAGGGAGAGTCGGCCAGTAATGTTTGTCGCCAAGAAATCGGAGATCAGGCCCGCCACGGCGCGAACAGAGCAAGGGGTATAAAGAAGCGCGTGGGTAGCCGGAGGGGGGAGTGTAATTGAACAAACAACCTTCTTAGGGCGGTTAGGCTGGGGAGGGAGTTCGGCAACAGCCTCATGGGGTGTGGACGGATCTCGGGGAGTTGAAGGATCCTCAAGGGCATCGTCAACCTCGAGTTGGGACTTAGCCCTACTAAAGTCCTCATCTGTAAGATCCTCAATAGCATGCGGGACATGGTCTGCAGGGTTGGCGGAGGTAGTGACTGGTGCCGCAGAGTCCACGATGGTTTTGGTCGACTCATCCCCAGACTCGTTCTCAGACTGGGGCGACTTGGGGTTCAAAACAGCAATGATTTTGTCAACCTCTTTGGGGGAGACAATGTTGTCCTTCTCGCCCGCGATCAAGTAAACCGGAATATTGAGGCCCGCCCAGATATTCAGGCCAGGAATACCTCCATGAGGTTTACCCTTCTTGTAGACCGGAAGCGCCCCGTTTGCCATACGCCTCCAGACGGGCGTCCGGCTCTGTTTGTTAAAGCGGTACTGAAGAACGCGTGTGGCCTGATCCGCGCCTTCGCCAACGAACCGCTTGACACTGGGGCTTTCGGGTCCTCCCCATCCATCCCAGCTACGCCACAGATCAAAGAGCCAGCCGGGAATCCACAGAGCTCTCCTGGCCCATGTAGTCGTGGACTCGCTTGGGGGGCTTGACACGGGGCAAATGGCGACCAATCCGATCACGTACTGCGCCAGCGAGGTGGTATGGGAGACCTTTCGATTGGCCAGGAGGGCAGACAGAGCCGTCCCCATGCTATGGCCGATCAGAACGACACGCTGGCCGGCATCCTTGTCACGGTAGTCCTCGATAATTGTCTCCAGCAGCTCCACCAAGGCCTCGGTGGTATAAGCCTCCCATTTGGTGACCGAGAACTCTGAACGGCCACATCCGGGGTAGTCAATGGCCAGACATGGAGCCAGATCCGTCAGGCTGCTCAGCAGGGGGTGAAACTGTGCCACGGAGCCCCCAAGGCCGTGGAGGAAGACGAGCAGCGGCAGAGGGGCCGGGTTCTTTGGCAGCTGGTCGGCCTTGGCATGCTGGCGATAGAAGATCCTCAGGCCGGGATACTCGAACCGGGACGTCTTGTAGGACTTGAACTCTGAGTTGTCCCGGAGGAGCGTGGGGTCCGTGAGGTGAGGGTCGGTGGAGTCCGCAGACTGCTGAGAGTGGCCAGGGTGAGGAGCCGTCATGCCGTGCGTCTGCGATTGCATCCAGGAATCTAAGAGAGTGGGCGACAACCCAGGTGGTCGGGAGGCGCGAGGGGCGACGCGGGAGCGGAGGCGCGAGTGAGCGCTGGCGGGAAGTGTGTGCAGAAAGATGGGTATGGGTGCAGGGCAGAAGCAAAAGGGATGTCGCAATTCATATATAAGACGTGGTGAGCAGCCAAGGTGAGCCCTTGTCCAACAGAATCCCTTGTTTGACGTCCGTGACGGACCCAGCCAGTTAGTCCGTGGATATCAAAAAGCAATTCCGGGGGAGGCGCGAGCCGCAGGGCGGACGCAGGTCGCAGGTCGCGAGCTGCGATTGGGGTTGATAAGCGGCAGGCGGGAGGCCAAGAAGAAGGAGGCCACCAGCAGCAGCTAGTCCGGGCGCGATTGCTGTCTCGTGCGTTGTCCGGCAGGCGAATGCCCGGCAGTCTATCATAAAGTGACAGGAAGCGCAACCCGCGATCGACCCCAGGAACGTTCAGGGCCCAATCCTCGGGACCCAAAGGGTTTTTGTGGTTTTTGAGCTGAAGCCTTTTTTCGCCGCCCCCCAGGCAGGGGTGGGTAAAAAAAAAAAAAAAAATAGGTAGCCCGAAAGCGGCCCAAGCCTCCAGAGGCCCCAGAAGGCCCCACGAAAAAAGCGCAGTCAAATTGTCAGGAGGAAGCTGAGAGGATGAAGGGGGAAAAAATTTAATAAAAAACGAGAAACTTGGCGGTTCAGCGGGTGTGCGCGGGCAGGAGTCCAGCAGGCAAAAGTCGGCCTCGGGCTCAGCGCTGGCCTGGCGAAGGTGACGGGGACGGACCACGCCGGGGGCGTAGCGGTGCTCTTTCTGGTTCGGCTCCCTTGCGTCAGGACACAACCGGGACTGGGGAACGACAATGGAGCCGTGGCTGCTGGAACTGGGCTGCTGGCGCTGCGAGGTGATGCGATTGAATCTGAGAGGTTATGTGGTGCGAACCAATCGTCGCATTGCATCATCCACCTGGGGTTACGACGAGATCTTCATTGGAAGAGGCCGGTGGGCCAATCACGCTGTCCTCCGTCCAGCATGGGATGGATATCTCGCATCTGCGCTGCCTGCACAAGAGATCTGTCTGCTTAGCTAATGTTGACGACAAGCCTACCCTTTCCTCTCGCAACCCGTCTTACCCTATACGGCCACCGAGCAAACCGCTGCGCTACGGAGAATAATAAAACATCTAGAAGGTTTCGAAAACTGACTCGATCTCTGTCACGATGCATTCTAGTTTAATTTGCGTCTCTATCTAGCGGCTCCATATGCGAAAAATAGCATCTCTCGCGTGGGTATATCGCCGACAAACGTATCCCAATTGATTCACCCTCGTGGAATTATGCTTCTTCAAGTCCCCACACACGTAGTCCAACTCAGCCATGAGTCGGTAAGGATTCAGCCTTCACTCAAAAAAAAATAGACGGCCTCAAAAACAACGCACTATTGACTCATAGAACTTTGTCGATCGAACGTGACCAGAGCTGGATTTCTTTTTTTCTTTCAACCTCCATCCATCCCTTTAACAGACGCCTCACTAACGTTGCTTATGCCCAAGTCTCTCCACATACCAGAGACCCTTATCCTAGTAATATACATTGCCAAGCTCTCCCCCACGAGTACTCATACAATGTGAGGCTGCAAGATATAAGCCTTAGCCTCTTTCTCTCGCTGTCCCCCACCCGACTGCGGTCAAACTAGTCGAGCACCGTTACACCGCGCCAACTCCTTCCTTCCATCCCACTGGTATCAGGGCAGCCGCCACATCCGAGACGCCCCTCTCCGTTGCCAGCAGGTTGAACTGCGCCGCCGCGTTTCTGGTGTCCAGGACTTCGACCCGGATGCCGAGTTCGGAAATGTATCGCCTCGTCTCAGGGCTGAGGGGCATAATCGAGGGGCCGGTGCCGATGATGAGGAGGTCTACGTGTTCCTGTTAGCCAAGGATGATCCCTTAAACTGTGGCTCATCCCAATCTCGACCCCCCAACGGGAAAGAAACAAGGAAGCGGTCCGACTCACCAGGGCGTGGCCATATTAGGTCAAATAGGGCAAATGTCTCCGCGGGGAGCTCTAGCTGTCCCTTCTTGTTGGCCAGCACCATCTGGCCCTTGGCCTCCCACGGCCGCCAGTTGAAGACCTCTCCGTCGACCAGTAGCGCGCCGTTCCCGTCCGTAATCGTAATCCCGCTGTTCAGCCCGAACCCATCGTACATGCACACATCTACCGAGGTCGAGGGGACCGGCGCGTTGGCCAGCACATCTAGGTCGCTGAAGTTGGTCGGGGGAGGCGTCGCAGGAGGCGCCTCGCTTTTTCTGCGGCTCGGAACGGCGTGGAAAAGTCTGCGACCGACGAGGGAGGCCTGGCAAAGGCTCGGGGACGCTGGGGCGCTGGCTCGGGGAGCTGTGATGGCGGTTCGCGAGAGAGGCGCCGAGGGCTGGGGGATCACCCGGCCCAGAGTGCGCATGGCGCTGCAGGGTCGTGCGAAGCTGCGAGTTGCCATGGTTTAGACTCTAAACAAACTGCAGTATCATAAAACCCTCCTGGCTGGCAATTGGCGGCGCAAGGGGAGGGAGAACGAGGTTAAACAATGGCAAGTTGGGCGAGCAGCCGACGTGGGGTGTCGACTTTTTTCCCCGAGTCCCGCACGTCATAATCAGCGGTGCTCTTACGGCCACAACGGACAATGGCTTTTAATACCACTATGGCTGGACAATACGGTTTGGGCTAGGCAAATGCACATATTAAACCCCATTATTTGGGTAATTTATCACTTTAGAAGAAATGCTTTGGCAGATCTGGAATAGGCAAATTCTGGAAGTGGACAACATGCTCACAAATAGCTCGAGTAAATGTCACAAAAAACACCAAACTTTTTTAGTGCATGCCGCTTGATGTTCGTTTCATTTCAATCACCAAGAGGAAAGAAGCAGTCGTAAAGACGGCAGAAGACCAGCCATCCTTGGTCCGGTCCCGATGTATCATGCAGTCCCTTTTGCCCTAATGAACACCAAAGCAATGAACCGAGTCCCCAGAGTTCCTTGCCCTCACACGCAGAAAGCCATATCCGGCAATGGAAATTGCATTTATTTCTTCTTCTGGCTCTGCTCCTGCTCCTTCAACACCTTCTTGACGATCTTCTGCTCCTCGATGAGGAAGGCTCGGACAATGCGGTCACGGACGCAGCCACCGCATCGGGAACCACCGTAGGCACGCTGGACGGTCTTCTTGGGCTTGGAGATCTGGGAGTACTCGCGGGGTCGGAGAGCGGGAATCTAAGAGGTGGGTTAGTCACGAGTTGTTATTGAGAGAGCCATTCGGTGGTCAAAAGTGGTGGGGAGGTGGGACATGGTGATCGAGATGGCTGACAACGGCGCCTCTCTGGTCGGGTGAGAGGACAACTCCAGCCAGAGCCAGAGACGACGCCGTGTGTTGTGTGAAGAGGCTTTCGTGTCTTCTCCCCTTCTGTCGCGCCGTTGCATCTCGTCGATCCAAGTCCCAATCCAGCCCACCATTTCGATCAAGAATTGCTCCTTTTGTTCGCAGAGGGCAACCTACACCAGAGAGCTTGGAGCCACAGTCACCGCACTTGGGGACGGTGCCGCGCTTCTTGATGTGAAGCAGACGGATGTCACCACCGGGAGTCTTGACGACTCGGGTTCGGTTGGAGCGGGTGTTGTAGCTGCGCGAAAAGTACCTTTGTCAGTGCCAGCGATTCGCGAGGGGGGCAGCGTCTCGATAATTGATTGATTCGAGGTCGCTCGTATAGGAACTCACCCGTTGCGGCGGCGGTAAGTGACACGGTGGGAGACCATTTTTGCGGTGTTGTCGGGTGTTGCGATGAGGTTCTCACAACAGGAAGATGAATTTCGAGATTTGGGAAATTTTGTGTGGGTGGGAGACGATTGTGCCCGCTAAGCCGACGAATCAGAGTGGAGCAGACGGGGCGTCACGTGCGCTTTTTGCGGTTTCCCTACTACCATTTTTTGTGGCCGCTCCACCACGGGCTTGAGCCACTAGAGCGAGGAGCAATGTTGTTCCTTTTGCGGTGAGCCATGAGTTGGCTGACTGCGTTGATTGACGGCGTTGGCTGTCAAGTTGTGTAGCAAATTCGCTCCCAGGAGTTTAGAATCCAAACAGTGGTGTGCTTTTGACCAGGAGGCCACATATCTACCCGAATCTTCGTATTTCATATTAGTTAGAGAAACATGGAGACCAACGCTATGTGCGCTGACGGTCGCCGTCCCATCATCCCTATCGAAAACCCAGTCAGGGCATCGTGGGACTTGTCTCTCACCACCGATGACTACAACCTGATCCTCCAGGGCTTCTGGCCGACAGATATGGACGACAAATGGATTATCGGGGCTGATGCTCCCGATCCGCAAGGCGACATAATTGTCCGCATCTGCAGAAGCTGGACGAGACATGAACAGATTGCGCTCCGCACCAAGGTACAGGGTAATGGAGCCATTATCACAGAGATTACATGGAATCAACGTGAAAACGGGATGTTTCCAAATGAGAAAGAAGCCAAGGAATGGGCAATACGTTTGTGTAGACTATTCACGAAGTGTGTGCTGGAAAACAGTTGAAGGCTAGGTTTATTACTTGTTTTTCCAAGTCACAGGCAAGATTGGTCGATCAAAACAAACTCTTTGAATGCACGCTTGATATATCACCACCTCCACCCCTGGCTATAGTGCCTGGGTAAAATAGGTATCTTTTGTGGCCCGAATGCAAAACCCGCTGTAAATCATAAACCTAAAAAGAAAAAAGAAAAGCCAAAACATGCATACATATCATACACTCCCCAATTCCGATCCCTACTCCTTCGAGTCTATCCTGAACCAATCCGGATGGTCCTTGTGGCGCCAGGGAGTAATGCCCATTGGGGCTTGCTGCCGGCTCTTGTCTGCCTGGGCAAACACCTCCTTGCTGGTGTCGTCGCGCATCAGGTTGCTGAACTCCTGGACGCTGCCCTGGGCGTCATTCACCGACTTCATAAAGGCGGCGAACATGATGTCGGCTGGGAAGCCGGTCGTGTTAGCCTCACAAGATCAACTGCCCAAAAAAAAAACGAGGGATGGGTTACATACGTGAGGGCTGCTTCTGAATGAGCGGGTCGACCATCCGGGGAATGGTATCCCGCAACTGGCGCACCTGAGAGATGAGGAAGCACACGTGTTAGCGGGCTTGCAGACTTGCGACAGATGACACGCTCGGGGTGCAATTGTACCTTGATGTGCAGGAGCTTCAGGCGTTCCATGGCCTCTTCGAGACGGGCTTCGTCCCATGCATCCTGGGCGGTGGCCGGCGCCCCGGGCTGCGTGGTTGGCTGCTGGTTCATTGGATGGAGTGCAAGGCTGAGGCGTGCCGAGAACGCGATACGATGCGAAAGGGGGTGGAAGGGGCAAATGAAGGGGGGAAAAAACACGGGAGGGACGGCACTGCAAGAAACACGGCAGGTTAATGTCTGATGCGCGCTCCCCGGGGAGAGAGACGTCTACGCTGGCTGAATGGGCGCAATAAATCCTTCTAGAAGTGAGGAGGATGCGATGGAGGTTGGTTTGCGATGGTCGGGGGGCCTTGAGCCTGGTCCTGCGCGACGTGGGGCGTGGGTGAGCAAAAGGGCAGAAGCTTGGGCCTGGCTGGGTGTAACCACAGAGAACGGCGGGCGCGGAGAAGGGAGCATGGGTCGCACCAGAGCGAGGTACCGACCCTGCCTGGCCTGGGTCAAGGTGCGTGCGCTTTACTTGAGTACAGTGCCGTACCTGTCCGGACAGCGTTGCCATGAACGAGAGACTGGATGCTGGCAGCGCCGTGCCCAATTGGAACGCCCTGCTGGCCGTTTTGTGCGGGTAACAGATACGTAAAACACCGCGCCATTCTTTTGCACAGAGCTGAAGAGATTTCCCCCCTTCATTTCTTCCCCTTGCCTGCGATCCCGTATTTGCGTGTAGCCTGTTTGTCAGCTCGGAAGACGCGCCTCGCCAGGGCTGCCGTCACGTGCCATCCCGAGCCATGCGTTGAGGAGGCGTTGCATGTAAGGCACGTTGAGACGGCGGTAAATGGGTAGCATTTTCCCATGTGCGAGGTAAATTGCATCTTGGCCGGGCCTTGCTTTTTTGGAGCGTCAGCATGCCTTGATTTCCCGGAGAAAAAGGAAACAGCTGTCTTGGTCACTGGAGAAGTTCAACTTGCAGATGCGCACCCTTGACGTCTGCATGGGGCGGCGCCCGGGTACTCTGCTCCTTGGTGTGCTCCGTCGTGCTCCGGACGCCTCTATTGGAGCTGCACAATGTGCATGTCTCATCCCGCTCTCGACCACGTTGATCTCTCGCCGGCCCGGCGGGTTTCTGAGGATTCTACTGGCGACAGACTCTTCGAAGAGATAGAAGGAGACAGACAAAAAGAAAACACGATGGAAGCGGTGTCTGAGCTCTGCATTGCACCGTGCTGCTGCCGTCTCTCATCGTAGACAAAGAGGCACCAAGCTCCCTTCCCCCCCCCTCGTAGCATCGTAGCAGCCCACAGCAGCAGCTCTGCGTGGTACAGCAGCTCGCAGTGGGCTTTGGCGCTAGCGTCCACCCCCTGTTGCATGGCCGCCTCTGACTGGCCCGCTGCCGCCTCCGGACCGGATCAACACTAAACCTTGTAAGTGCTCGACTTGTCAACAGTGCGGATTGGAAAAATCCTCACAGCCCAGCCTCTTGCATACTGGTACATCACCATCAACCAACACCCTCTCGAGACGCGATACCTTGCAGATTCCGCACAGATTTCTCTACCGCCAGAACCGCCAACCCGCCTTCCACTTTGCTACATCGTCTCCCGCAGACTCCCATCCTGCTCTCCCAGCATTCACCCCGTGCAACCGCCACCCTGGCCCAATCAATCACCATGCCGAATACACCACCACCGGCGTTACTGCCCCCACCAGAAGGCATCTTCCGCACCTTTGACGACTTGATGGCATCGGTCCAGCGTGTCGCCAAGGACCAAGGCTACGGAATTGTCAAGCTGCGCGCCTCCAACTACCGCGACGGAAAGCCCACCCGATACGACCTCGTCTGCGATCGCGGCGGCGTCAAGTACAACAGCACCGCGAAGAAGCGCAATCCATCAACCCGCAAGATTGACTGCCCCTTTCGCGCAAAGGCCGTCTGCGAGGTCCAGCTCGGGAATCAATGGCGTTTCGCCATCCAGGAAGGCCGCCACAACCACGAACCACGCGTTCCGGCCGGCACCCCCGGCCAGGAGAACGCTCCATTGGCGACGTCGATCCGATCCTTTACGAACAAGCTCGACCGCCTCAACCACGACATGGCGCAGGGCTTCTTGCGCATCGAGCAGCGCCTGGAGAACATCGAGAAGCGGATGGAGAACCTGGAGGCGCGCGCCGGCGGATACGAGCCTCGGTTCCAGGCGATTGAATCACGACTCCAGGGCGTGGAAGGTCCGCGCATGGACGGCATGGGCATAGATGACGTCGAGTCACGCCTGCTCGCCTCGACGGTCATGTAGAACAGCGGCCTCGTTTAGGCTAACACCCGGCGAGGATGACCACGGCGAGGGGCCCTCGCATCCGCAACAGAGATGATTGAAGTGATGACGCCTGTCTGCTTACGACCAGGGAGAGGCGCCTGTTGATGTGTTTTTTGTTTTTGTGATTTGAGCTCATGGTTTTGATGCACGCGGAAAGGGACTTGCTAGGCGGTTTACTATGAAAAAAACGGCTTTCTACGACGCGGCGGTTGTCGGAAGCTTTTATAACGGAGGGTTGTTATTGATGGCAAACTTGTGGGATTGTTCTGGGCGTTCAGGGAAAGGGTCCGTCCACGAAGCTGCGGGCTCTTGAGATTATTTACTACCCTTCACGAAGGCGTGCGCACAGGAAGTTTTTAGGGCTCAGCTGGTCGAATTTTTTTCTTGTTTCTTTGGTACCCTTCGTCTCTGACTGCGTCTCCTGCGCTGACGTGTGCTTGAAGACGGGCATTTCAGTGTTGTCAGAGAGTGTGTTTCCTTGCGGGCTGGCACATGCGCGGTGAGGACTGGAGAACGGCTTGTGTTCACGGTTGCGCGTGCCGATCGGCATCTTCTTTTCTTTTCTTTTCTTTTCTTTTCCGTTTTTTTTTAATGGGGGACTGGATGGATTCTCGGAGCTTGTCCAAGGACCAAAAGGATGGAAACGTTCAGAGGCGGCGTGACGAGCAGCCTGTCTGGGCCGGGAAGTGTACATGTCTCCTGTTAGGACTGGTTTGACAATGTATATTCTACACGATTTCGATAAAAAGAACTTTTTAAGTTGCAAGACGGAATGACCTTGATGTATTTGATTGAGCTGCGTCGTTTTGTTGTGTTGCTGTGGTTCAATGTCATGGTGAATTCTTGGTCCGTCAGGTGGTGGTGGTGGTGGTGGTGGTGCCGTTGGGCGTGGATCTGGAATCTGCAGCTATCCGCCGTCGGTGTCGTCATCCGAACGACCCCATGGCCCCCCCCGCGATCAGCCCGCAGACGGTGTAACACAGTCTCTGTCCGTTTTCTCGACCCTCTGCACCTGGGCGTCAATCCTTTCCCCCTTCCCTCCCTCTCACAACGTGGGCTTTCCCCCTTTTTTTTCTATCTGAACCATGTGGTTACCGCGTGCGTCTGTACCACGAATAGTGTAGCGTTGCCTCGCTTCTTGAGAGGGTTGGAAGGACACAAGCGTAGCTAAAAAAAAAAAAAGGAAAAGCATTTTTTCTAGTGCTGCCCCGCGCGCACACACAAACACGCCCCCCCTTCCCCCGTTCCCCTCCCGCCTGCCGCCGCCTCCGCGAGTGGGCTCAGAGCGCTCGCGCCCGCGAATATTTCTGCACCGTGGAGAGAGGGCTTGAACGTGGCGGTCCATTCTCAGGCTACTTTTTTTTTGTTTTTTCCTTTCTTTTTCCTTCCTTTTTTAACGCGCCATGTACACAGTTTTGTTTACGACCCTTGCAAGGTATAACCGAATGTAGGCGTCATATTGCGGGGATAATTGCCCAATTTCGAGGAGTCTGAGTGAGGGCTTGCATTGGCGAGCGACACGGGACGGGACACTTACTCAGGAGGTCGATAAGGATGAGACGGGAGGCAGAGACGGCTGGACTTGGGCCTTGGTAGGACAGACAGGGCGAGTCGGAGCTTGTCTGATCGATCTCCGGTGCCCCCGGGAGAGGAGATCTGGACTGCATTTTACGGTACACATGATACATTCCCCCTGGCGATTGATTGTGTGTACGCGTGTTTGTGGTGGTGCAGCTTTGATGCCGGGCCCTTGACGGAGCTGCAGCGTTGCACAGGGCGTATACAAGGACATGTAATTGGTGGTCGCGACGTGCGCCGCATTTGACAGCGATGTCTCGTTGTTTGTCGAAGAAGCAGAAGAAGCAAACATGATCCAGCTGCACCACCACCTCGCCGTCTCTGAGTGGACGAACTCGGTCCTTGTTTGTCACCCACACACTCACCTGGCTCACCGAGGCCTTCACCGGCTTGGCACACGCCAGCAACGACGAGAGCCTATCTTGGCAGCCTCGCCCTCTTACCCCCCCCCCACGTTTTGACATGCTTGCCCCATGTTTGTTCGCGGATGCCAAGTCGAGCGAGGAAATAGGGTCAAAACCAGGCCAACAAAACCTTGGCGGAGCTGGCGTCGAGCGGCCAAAGAGCTAAGAAAAGCTTGAGTCAACCCACGGGCTTGGCGAGGCTGTCTTCTTTGGCTAAGCTTGCACGGCGCCGGGCAAATATTGTGATAGCCTGGGAATAGTGGCCTTTCCCTGGCTGAGGAGGGTGATCTGCTCAAACTCCAGGTTGTCAGGGGAGATACTTTTGTCCTGTATGTTTGCCTAAGCGTAATCCATTTGCTGGATTTAACGCATGGTCTTCCCCGGGGTCGTTTGCTTGAGTTCGAGTGCAAAACAAACAAACGACAGCAAAAGGAAAAGAAGAAGCAACGCCAAGTGGTACAGCTCGACAAGCTTGGTGGTGCTTTGAAAAACAACACAGTCGTGGAACATTACCTCGCAGCGGCCAACTGGTGTCGACCTGAACGCCGCATTTGTCTCGCGCAACGCACCGGCCCGGCATCGTGGTTCAGATGATGTGCCGGCCCGAACTAGGCTATGGCAGGATGAGTGTTGCACGCTTTCTTTGTCTGACCATACCCAAAGCACCCCCTCGGCCAAAATAAAATGACGTGCTAAAAAAAACAACGGTACAACGCCACAGAATGAGGACAACTAGTTGCACTGCAATAGCCAGGTTTCATCTACGCAAGTAATTTGAACAGGGCTGGCACCCGAGCGTCGCAGGACACCCCTGAGGCTCGTTTCAACTGTTGGGAATTATTATCAGGGCTCGATTCTGCTGTACTTAGTGGTTAAATTAATCATCTCAATCATTGTCCGCCATGCCGGGCACCGTTTCAGCACACCGCAACATATTCCCCGTCCATGTGTCGGACAATGAAGCCTAGTTATTGTTAACCTTGTTTCATTTAGAGACCGTTGAAACAAGACCCTGTATTAGGAAGAAGGCCGTGTAAAGCCGGTCTAAACGTGGACAGTGTTTCGGATACGTTTGGCAATATCTATGCGGATGGAATCGGAGGCATGACATACCGTAAGTCAAACAATATCCTAATCTTCTTGTACGAAGACAATGCGGAGATACTGGCTTGAGTGTTGCGGCATATTACCCTATTTACATGTCTTGTTGATTGCCGTTGGCATGGTATTGGATGATATCACATTGTAGGGCGTTATGTAAAACCCAGGGTTGTGGTTTTCGAGATTGACATTAGAGTAAGTTAATCTCAAATAAGAGTTGAGTAAGTTCACAGATGCGTCTGTTAAGAACGGGTGCTTGATATGAATCATGTGTGCTGAAAATGTACTGCTTTTTACACTCTATCAAGTCAAATACAAAGTTTAAGGGTAATATACTGCAACTGAACCATGTTGGCTGGGACAGCTGCGTGTTGAAGTGAACATGTCCACTGCGAGAGCCCTAAAAGACCAGCTGGTGCGCTTTTCTGTATTACTGGCACAACAGAGGTAGAATGCTGTGGGCTTCTAACCTCCGTATGCAACGCGCCGACAATATAGTTTGACATCCGCCATCGCATCATCCATCATTCCTCCATTTTGTTCGATGATGCACGAACAAAACATGAGGAAGCCCAAAGAGATGCTGACTCCTCTTGACAGGTTGTGTATCGGCAGATCTTTGGGGGAATTGTATATATTTTTGCGTCAATGGTCAACATACCCCGTCGAGGGGACTCGACGGCTCGAGGGAGCCGGCTGCTTTGGGCAACCTGTCAAGTCAAAAGACCAAAGCTATTACCAGTACAGAGCCATCAGATTCCATGGCGACGGCCCCCTGCCTTAACACCCCTGGCCTTGGTACTGGTCATCGCATTGACGTACCAGTTAGACTCGGGGTCGCCCAGGCACTCGCCGACAGTAACGGGACGGTATCCCTTGCTCTTGAGCTGCTCGATCATGTAAGGCAGCAGACTCACCACAGTCTGCTCGTGAATGTCATGGCTCAGGGTGATAAAACTGTCCTGTGAGGGGCTGGCTGCGGCCAGGACGTTGTCAAAAATGGTCTTGCTGATGCCAATCGACTCCGGCGAGTCGTTTTCGTAGTCCTTGGTGTCCAGGTTCCAGTTGACGACGTGGTAGCCGAGGCTGGTCACATAGTCGAGGCAACCCGAAACGCGGCTGCATGTACCATAGGGAGGTCGTAGATACTTGGGAAACCACCCGAAGATGTTTCGGAAAGCCATCTCGTTATAGATGATTTGCTGCTCGCGGATCTCTGTGGTCGCGGCTGAGAGATCCTCGTGGCCCCATGTGTGAGAGCCAATGTGATGGCCCTCCTGATGCATCCGGCGGAGGATTTCGGCCCATCCGTTTGACTCGTCATCGATCTCGCCTTTTCCTAGGTTGTTGCCAGCAATGAAGAAAGTGGCCTTGACACCGTTGGACTTGAGCACGTCGAGAATGTCGGACGTGTACTCCCAGGGGCCATCGTCGAACGTCAGGGCAATATTTCCAGGCTGGGTGCAGTTTGTGATGTAGAGATCTGCAAGCCGAGTCAGCCACCTGGCGCAACCACGTTGGGATTAGAGTTTTTGGCTTACTGTAGGGCGCTGGGCCATTGGTGTTTCGAGGAATGTTCTTAGTGTTGGCCCCGGCAGGCCTTACGCTTTTACGACAAGTCAGCATCCCTCTATTATCCACGGGATAGACCACGATGGTCTTACCTGGCATCACAGCTGTCACCGCTGTACTCGATTTGGCACTGGGGAGCTGAGCAGTAGTCCTCGGTAGTGCCGCAGAAGCCCGATTCAGAGCAGCACTGATTGGTAGGACACGAGCCAATGCCAGCACCACAAGAGGCGCGCTTGTGTAGATCATTACGAGTCTCTAAGACGACTGGTTCATGCTGGTGGGTGTGTCGTTGCTTCGCAGTGCCAGCGCTGGCTAGGCCGCTGAAGACAGCTAGAGAAAGAAACGAATGATATCTCATGGCTAAACAAGCAGAGCACGAACGAACGAACTAACTAGCGAGTGAATGAACGAACGAACGAACGAACGAATGGAAGGGACTTTGCGCTCAAGCCTCAGAAACGATGTGAGAAAACTGGAAACAAGCTTGAGATTTACATTTTTCAGCTCGGACAGATCGACAAAACATCATTAATAATATAAGAGATCTCTCAGATCGGACGAAAATAGACACGAGGCCGGACATAAGGATCTCGGACATTTCCTGTAACGCGCACACGAGGGTTGCCGAGAAGCCGGGTCGTTTAGTGTCGCCGCAATCGCCTCTATGATGCGACTGTAGACATGGATCCGACGGGAAGAGAGATGCTTATCACGATGCGTAAATGGCCAACTAACGCCGGGGGTCAGAGTATCCTGAAACTGAGAGGAGAGGGCCAACACATGGGCCGGGGTGGGTAATATACGACAGGTACTCCCAGGTGCGGAGTCACCGAGCGCCCAGGGCGAGAAAAGGGTGGATATTTGTTAGATCGGCGATGGAGCGCCCACAGCTATGCCGTGGCCAGGCTCTTAGACGAGGGCATACGAAAGGCCTAGGCGCCAGAGTTGAAGCGGGCAACGATAGTGCATTCTTGGCATCATGGGTAGCCCGTGGTGGTGCTAAGTGCATGGCGTAAGAGCAAACCAACCTGACGTTGTGTCGGGGGTCAGGCACTTTTGACCGCATGTGCCGAAGATGCTAAATCTTCAGTTGTGGCTTTGCGTCTGGCCTTGGCTGTGGTAGTCGATATGCGCTTTGAAAACCCTCCTATGCGTGCCAACACTCTTTTGAGATTGTGCTTTGCGTGGCATCACTCTACTCTCGTGACCGTCAGGAAAGAAAAAAAAAAAAAAATCCCCGTGGCATTGGGATCAGATCTTGCTGAGAGATTGCAGAGATTGCAGTGCCGGGCCGCCCTGGTTGTCCACTCACGTCCAAGGCCAGGGATTGGACTGCCGGGAGTGGAGCTGCCAGGATGTGCCCAGCGATCGGTGGAGTCTGCTGAAGACGATCAGCATTACTAGGTGATGACAGCATTTCAAGCTTGCTGACAACTCAGGAACATGCAGAAGGCGTTGGTGGGACGCAGACATGCAAGGTAGACGGGCCACGATAAATTGGGATCCTCTGCACGCGCGTTATAATCAAAGGGGCGGCAGCGAACTTGTTGGTGAGGGAAAACCTGTTTTAGGATGGGGAGCCAACTGACGGTGTCCTCCGGGAGCTAAGGGTTAGTGGACAGTCTAATTAGACGCTGATTGGTAGACGCCCATTGTGGAATTCTTCCTTTTTGATAGACCTCTGCGCCGCCACACGCCTCCCCATCGACTCGCTTACAGCGCAGCCAGAAACGGGAAAAACAAACGATCCGCACCGGTGGGCTGGGAGATGGCCTCATGTGCCGCCGATGGCGTGCATGTACAAAACACCAACTGGCAACAAAGCGAAAATTCTGTCCTGAAGCCAAATTTCACTAATGCATTGCCCCATATGCGTGCCTTTGTGAGTGGGTGGCATGGGAAGAGCTGTCAACGGTGCTGGGGGTCACCCATTGGGCCTGACGCCTCGCGACCTAATGTCGAGTTGAGACTAGCGAGCTGCCGTAGATTATTGGCCCGGAGGGATTTGACCGCGGTGTGTGGCATACCGGTACTTGGCCAGGCAGATCGCCGAGCCTTGTCGTCTCGACATCCAGATCCATCTCTCCCTTGGCGGGGTGTAGACCAGCCTGACCAGGGCATCGGGGATTTGAAACGGGAGTTATGCCCGGCTTTACGCTGCGGTCGTTCTTTTCCTGTCCCAGAGTCCACTGCCATTCACCGAAACTCAAGGATGCCCTGCTTCTTCAGGGCCTCAGACTCTGGGGAGAAGGCGATGGGGGTTCCCAGATCGGGGCCCCACCAAACAAGCAGTAGAAACAAGAATAAAGGAGGGAAGCCCTTGAAAAATAGGCCCCGAATTAAGAGGATTATGGCTCAGGGGGTGGCAGCAGCGGAAGTCAAAAGTGGGATACCGGTGAGGTCAAAGCTTTATTTTCCTTACTTTTTGGCGCCGCGCTAGAGGATGGACAGACGGGAGATCCGCATTGACGCTTTCCCAGCTCGGCTTGGTGCCGACAGGGAAGCGCGTCTAGATCTTCGCAGCCGCGGCAGGCTCGACCCAATTGCACAGACGACATTTTGATTCATCAGAGACTCAAAGTCAGTGCGCCACACCACCAAAAATTTGCAAGTGGGCACTGAATCTTGTCGTGTCTGGGAGGCCTGCCCTGTATTAAAATAATGCTATTATTGATATGTACTGGGAGAAGGGCAGAGGAGTAATTTCTTTCTTTTTATAATCTTTGATCTTGTTCTTTTCTTCTTTCTGCGTGCTCGTTCTGCTACTGCTTGCGTAGGCTCTAACCAAGAATACTATTATATCTATCCTTATAAATTATAAGCAAGATGGGAATAAAATAATCGAGAAACAAAAAAGTGCTTTTTCATCCGTTACGTTATTATGCTGAAGCGTGTGCCGGCTGAGACATGCATCAGGCTCCACAACCTTCTAGGCCTGGGCCACTGCATATCTCTCGCCTCCTGCAGGGGCCTGCTGTGGCTGCGCCTGCTGCTCCTGTTTCTCGTTGTCATCTGACGAAGAAGCCTCCAGCTCCTTGGGTTTCTCCACAGGGTCGTCTTCCTTGAGCACCTGGCGCGTCTTGCCCCACCCGAAGTTGTCCATGTTGAAGACGGCGTAGAACATGACGGCAATGTTGAGGAACGGTCCGCCGATGACAAAGATGGAAAGGCCGAGGAGGAACTGGAAGCGCTCAAGCATGTTGCGGGGAAGCCAGAAGGACATGATGATGTAGTAGGCCAGGGGAATGATCATGACACCGGCAAAGGCAATAATGAGCCACCAGGGCTGCGTCATGAAGGCGACAATCATGACACCGATCGAGGCAATGACAAAGACGTTCAGACACCAGGTGAGGACGTTGGAAAACGCAACAATGCGCTCAAACCACTGCGTCTTGAGCGCCGTGAAGAGCAGCAGATCGTTGCTGGTGGCGCCCAGAGTCCATCGGCGACGCTGCGAGAGGAAAACGTTCCACGAGTGGGGCACATCCGTGTAAGCCCGAGCATGGAGGGCCTGGCGGGTCTGCGCATGGGGAAACGTGATGAGCAGCTGGCAGATATGATTACGATCCTCGGACGCAGTGGCCCGAATACGCTTGAGCATGCCGTCGAGGGGCTGGGGGTGGTAACCAAAGAGATCAACCAGCACCAGGTCGCCGCACGTCTCCTCGCAGATGCGGAGCAGCTGACAGCAACCAGGCAGACAGGACACCTTCTTGGTAGCGATGGACTGGTGGAGACGGCGGAGTCCCTGAGCGATGGTGTACTCAGCCGACTGGTAGATGGACCACAGGTTCCAGTTGCTGTCCTTGTAGTCGACGGCGACGTAGCCGCAGACTCCGACCGTGTTGGGGTAGTAAGATTCCTTGAGCAGTTCCGTGATGCACTTGTCCTCGAAGACGGTGTCGGCGTCCATGCCAATCAGGTGATCGATGAAGTCAACCTTGACATCGTTCTCCATCCAGTCCGTCATCGAGTCGAGGAACTCGCGCGAGTAGATGTGGGTGGGGTTCTCACGGCGTTTGTTGAACTTGTAGAGGAACGAACGGACCACAATGAGACTGTCGCGCTTGCCTTGGTTCTGCTCCTTAACGATGCAGTAAAAGGGGACGCCCTTGTAGAGGCCCTTTGAGATCTCAATGTCCATCTGCTGTCCGTCCCAAGCCGTGTAAGCCGCCTTGATCTTTCTGCGCTGCGTCTGCTGGATGAAGATGTCTTCATTGAGGTAGTCGGCTGTTGTCTTCGCCATTCCCGGGCCGCGGACCCTCCCATCACAGATAACCATAATGCCCTTCTTGTGAGCCTCGAGGCCCGTCTGGTTGACCAGAGAGTCAAGCGAACGAGTGCACTCCTCATAGGTCTCGTTGTAACAGGGGATGACATAGGCAAGGTTCTCGGGGCGACCGAGTGGGATCTGCTTTTCGGGGCTGACCTTGTGGATCAGGGTGAAGGTGACGATTGATGCAATCATGACACAGTTGAGTACGAGGGGGAACGAAATGAAGGGCAGGTATACGTAATAGTACCTGGGCCAGTACCAGGAAGCAAAAATGAACATGACGCTATTTTTTTTTAAAAAACCGTTAGCGAAATGCAACTTAGACCTGTGAGTCGTTGATGGACTTACTTGGCAGCGACCAAACCCGCGGTCAACGTCCACTTTTGGTACTTGACCTTTCTCTTGCCCCGCGCAGTGAGCGCCTCAGTTTCGGCCTGTTTCTCAGTGTCCACTTCCACACGAGGTGGTGTTGAGTTGGTGGTGGGGACCTGGGGGGCGGGATCCTCGCGTGGGACCGCGGTGGGCTCTGCAACAGGCTCGATCCTCATGGAAGCCCGCCCATCGGTGCTCTCACTGTACTGGCTCGAATCGATAGAGGAGCGGTTGGGGATGACCACGGGAAGGCGAGGGAGGGGGGCGACGAGCTCATGTGCGTGCTTGGAGTCATGGCCTGCAACGGAGCCGGGCGCAGTCGTCGTAGCCGGCGTGCCGATAGAGTCATCCCAAGACGAGCGGGTTGAAGTGGCTTGTGAAGGTCGGTAGCTGTCTACCGATGACAGCATCTCCTCGCTCATAAAGACTGGACGCGGAATGGCTGGGTAGTAGCCATCTGCGCTGAACTGGTCAGACTCCTTTGAGAGGTGTTTGCCCACGAGTTGAGAGTGGGCATTGTTGCGAGCCTAGTAACAGGACGCGAATCGTTAGGAACAGCTCCCTTTTCTTGGTATAATTAAAGTTGAAAGTTTGTGCCTTCTCACCTTTTGCTTCTCTATGAGAATGACGCCGGGCGTCCGCTCACTTGGAATAGAGGCCATCGTCAACGTCGTCGTCGTTGCCGTTCAGGTGTCTTCCTCAACAACAGACACCACGAAAGACAACAGAGAACGAGTGAGTGGAAAAAACGAGTGAATGATTTAGAAACGAGAGACTTGGTGTAGAGGAAAAAAAACACTAAAGGCCAAGGGTCTCAATACTTGACCTAAAAGCGCAAAGAGTTGTCGACTCTCTTGGACACGGCATAGGGAGACAGACCGCATGGCACCTAAATAAGCCACCAATCTCTCACGCAACAACAAGATAAACTTTAGGCTTTGCCTCTCAGCTCTGGAAACACTGGTACGTCCATGGCTTGTCCCGACGCTAGCAAATTGTGTTAGTGCTGCAGCAAGGGAGACCGCTCATCTCGCCCTGCGAAGACTCCGCAAGCGAAGGCCTAGAAGCCAACGCCCACGCCCCACGGAGGAAGGGGCGTGTTGTTTGGAGGAGAAGATGGAAAGAGAAATGAAAATGCGCCATAGATTGTCACCCACTCCCCAGACGGTTTAATCGCGCTATGCGCAAACCGGGCTGGTGGGAGTCAGTGCCAGGTAGGCCACAGTAAAGGGCAAGGATTGTGGGGAGCCAGTATCCGTGTATGAGTGATGTGTGGCGGCTGGGTGTTTCCTTGGCAGGAGCGGGTCCCCCTGTCGTCCGGGGACTGAGCTGGCAAATTGTGTGAAGGGGACATGGCACGGGGAGCCTCTGCTATGGTGTGGGCACGGCGAAACTGTCTGTGATGGTGAAGATTCATCAGAGACAATCTCGGACCAACGCGCATACGCATGTTTTATTTTACAAGATTGAAGGCTTGCCAACGTCCCTGCCGTGCAGCAGAGCCAACAACCAGTCTTTGACTTGCCCCTGGCGAGTGGCGTCAAAATCTCTTTGCTTTTTCCTGCTCCCTCTCCCCGCTACCCGGTCGACTTGCCCCTGTCTCTTTTGACTCCCCGAAAGGTTTGGGATTTTGCGCTGCTGCTTCCCGGTTTTGTTGCTTCCTGTATCCATGTTGGGTCATATCGGTATCGCTGAGCGGAGATCAACGTGATCGTCGACGCATGAATTGGCCGTGCAGCGGGTTTTTCAGCTCGCCAAACTTGAGACTCATGGATACGCTTAACAACGATGCTTATTTCAGCCGAACATCAATAGTCTCGCTTCTTCCAAGGTTCTTTGTGGGGCCGAAACTTATCGATGACTCGGTGAGACAATGGACAAAATGCTGAGTTTTGGTTCCTGGAGTCTGCCACATAATGCTGGCTTGATCACCCAGCTCGACGTAGCTTGCCAATGGTGCCCGTTAAGTGTCGTTAGCTAGGCGACAAACAACCAACAACGGCCCTGCAAAACAGAACGCTATCGACAGTGGCTTTCAGCCCCCAGGCGGTCTCGTCAGCCTTGCGCAATATGAGCATAAGAGGGCGATTCCCAATACAGCGGGCTTGGGGTTCTAGACTCGGAAGCCCGGACGACACCGCCACCAAATAGGTCGCCGTTGGCTGGTGCTAGTTACGACCCAGCTTTTATCAGCTGACAGAGATATTAGACACGTATGCCAAGGTTGTGTGTGATAAGTATGTTTTAATTGATATTGACAGAGCGGGCCGGTTACGATGTGTGCAGATGACAGGGAAGCTCTTTGTCACTTCCTCGAGTCCCGGCAGCTTGGTCATCGAGATCTAATAATCTGATCAGTTACTACGGGGAGCTTGCCTGTAAGACATGGCAGGGTCATGGCTGGCGCGGCGACGCTGATCAGCCTTAGCGAAATACAGGGCTGGATGGATTCGCCTGCCGCCGAGGTAGATCATCAACCTGAAACCCATGTTCAGTTCACAGAACCGCAAACAAGCCCTGAAAGGGCTAGAATCCACATGGCCATAGTGAGCCGAGTTTTTTTCTTCTTTTTCGCTTTCCTCGTGGTATTCTGCTTTCCCATCATGGCGGCCGCAAACAAATGCCATGAGTCTGGGCGGTCTAGCCAAGTTCAACGGCTTTTGTTCTCTGAACGGGACGTCCGCTGAGACGAAAACAGAAGACGGCATCGTGATTCTGCTGTGTTTGAAATTCTTGGCATGGCTGGTGGTAAGGCCTAGACCGCCACGAATGGTGCAGAAGAGCTAGAGTCGAGCTATGCGGTGTCCAATCCGTAACCAGAAGAAGCGAGTGACAGGAATAGTTTGGGCCCGAAGATGTGATGGTGCCTAGTCCAGCCGATCACCAACACACGCACACGCAAACGCACACAGACACGCACACGCCAGATCTAGGCTGTCAAACAGGGACGGTTAGGACATGCCAACCCTGTATTTGCTGGGACGGCGAACACCGAGTGTGCGCAGAACCAACTTGACGATGTGCCGCAAGGGGGCCCCCGAATGAGGAAGTTTTTCGGTTTCGTTCGCTGGAAGGATCTGCTCGTCAGGCGCCGGGATAGTATGTGATCAACTAGGAAGGGCGGGGAGTTGACGAGTGGCGCCCAGGAGCCAGAGTTCGAATGAGGACGCCTCTCTCCCATATGCCGAAGCCCCGCCACGGCTGGCCTATCCGCCCCTCCCTGTCCCTGGCGTGCCCTAGGGGGGTGTAGTGGGGAGGGAGCGTGCCGCCCGGGCCGCCCTGTTTCCCAAACCTTTTTTTATTTTTTATTTTACGCGGACACCTCAACCCTGCAACAAAGCCTCGCAATGTCTCTGGGTTGCTGTGCTCCAGCAGGCCCATTTTCTATCCAGGACCAATGGTGGAGGAAGTGACCACATTTGACTCAGTGAGTTACACGCAGCCGAATGCCAAGACGCTCGTTTCTTCTTGAGGTGTGGCTGCCAGCACGTGTCCCTGCATTCCCACGGTGTCGTGCCTGCGCCAGAGGGTCCACAGCTAGACGCTCGACTCTCCTGACCCTGGCCCTCGCGCTCGCCCACGGCCGCCACCCATTCAGCTGCAAAATACACAGATGTCTGATGCGTTAGGTATTTTTCCCTTAGTCACTAGTCACGAGTCCAAACGGGGTCCAGAGCGACTGCACCCATGTTGGACGGGGCCTTTCTGGATGGAGATTGCAGGGTGCAACCCCTGCTCTCTTGTCGAGGCACGGCGACCGTGTATTTACGTGGCGTGCCTATCCGCTCTGACGGAGAGCATCGTGTGGTTCGTCTATCATCCGTGTACCTCGTGCCGTGCCGGAACACCTATGCTGAGGCTGAACGCAGGGAGGAGCGAAAAAATTATGTTCGGAGACCGACCCAGTAGTCCAGGCGAGGCAGGCGAGTCGACCGAATTGAGACGGCCCAGGGCATATGGCTTGGGAAAAATCATATAACAGTAGATACTTTCAGAGTCCCAGATCTCCGGGTTATCAATTGTCTCTCCCTAGTGCTCTCCTGTCTTATACCCAGGCCCTGATCCTCTTACACGCATTCCTGTTCTTCGGCCTCCTTCCTGACATTAATATCCCTTATACTTTCGTTTGCTTGCACACTGCACTGCATAATGGCACGAGTACTTGGTCCCAAGATTGATGCTAGCCATCCTGCCTTTTCTGGCATCTTCTCGTCATCTTCCGCTCCCCAGGTCCCAACCTTCTATCCCGATACTCCTCCCCTGAGCTCGGTATCATCCGAGATAGACCTCGATCTGAGACTGTCATCATCCACCGTCTCTGCCGAGGACGAGCCTCTCGTTGCAGTCATTGGTGTTGGTTACGTCGGCACCCACCTCGTCAGCTCCTTCTCCTCCCAATATCGAGTCATTGGCTTCGATGTGTCTGAGAACCGCCTGAACCAGCTTCGCAATGAATTCAAAGACAATGAGAGCGTTCACTTCTCCCGTGACCAGAGCGATCTGGTCCCGGCCACTCACTTCTTGATCTCAGTGCCCACCCTCCTCCGGCCGGACAAGACCATTGATTCCTCCTACCTCAGCGATGCCTTGAAGATGGTGAGCAAGGTTGCCCGCCGTGGCTCAACCGTTGTTATTGAGAGTTCTGTTGCTGTTGGCATGACCCGCCAGCTCCTGGGTCCCATTGCTGTAAGCCGAGGACTGTTTGCTGGAATGTCGCCCGAGGTAAGTGATTCAACTTTTTCATGAGCAGGAAGGAGAAGGAAATCAAAAAAAGAAAGTGGTTCACTGACTAGAAAACTAGCGAGTCGATCCTGGCCGAGTTGAGCCTCCCGTCCACACCATCCCCAAGATCATCTCTGGCCTAGACGATGTTATCCCCGGCTCCCTCGACGCCATCAACCGAGTCTACTCGACCATCTTTGACAACGTGGTGACCGTCTCTAAGCCCGAAGTTGCCGAGATGATGAAGTTGTATGAGAACTGCCAGCGCATGGTTTGCATCGCCTACGCCAACGAGATGGCCGACGCCTGCATCCCACACGGCATCGACCCCTTCGAGGTGTGCTCCGCCGCTTCCACAAAACCCTTTGGCTACATGCCCTACGCCCCCGGCCTCGGTGTTGGCGGACACTGCATCCCGGTGAACCCCTTCTACCTGCTCTCCAACAGCTCGTTCCCCCTCCTCGAGGCTTGCTCCGTGGCCATGAACAACCGCCCCGCCAACCTGGCCGAGCGCCTGCTGTCATCCCTGAAGCGGGACGAGTGCAGCGAGAACCAGACCCCGCGAGTGCTCATTGTAGGCATGGGCTTCAAGGCCGGCCAGTCTCACCTGGTCAACTCGCCCGGCCTCGACATGGCCCGCAACCTCGCCGTGTCGCAGGAGGTGGAGGTGACGTGGGCCGACGCCCTCGTCAAGCAGGAGTCGATCCCCCAGATCCCCCGCCTCGCTGACGAAAACTGGACCAAGGAGTACCTGGAGACGTTTGACGTCATCGTCGTGGCCCTGAAGCAGCACAACATGGACTTTGGCATCCTGGACGACCTGCAAGGCGTGCGCGTGGAGAGCTGGTGCCGATGATCCAATGGCTGACTGGCTTTACGAGGATGAGCGTGTTTGTTTGGTGGCATTTAATTTACTTGTGCGGGCTCACAATGGGAAAAGTTGGACCAGGGTCGTTGGATGCGTGATTGCTTGCTTGTTTCTTTTCTTTTTTCCCGGGGTTCCTTTTTTTGGTTTTTTTGTCTAATTTGGAGTATATCCACGTCTCATGTTGAATCATTTCTAGACGCATACATGACACCTAGAGCTAATAGAATAAATAGCATGAAGAATTGAAATATATGACCAAGGATGCGCCATTCCACAGGCAGGCCCGCAGTGCAGTCGTGATTACTTAGCAATACCAAGACATTATTGCATGGCAAATCGGCACATCGGCTCCCTCCCACGTTGATGTGATGTGCTGCGCCCAGCGCCCAGCGGGGTAACAGTGGTACCCAAGAGTAATCAGCGCCCATATAAACCACGACCTTTCTTACGACCGTCACGTCAATTGACTGACACCTTTTATTTAATATCTAGCTCGTTCTAGCTCATACTTTTCGCCTGCTTCTTCACCATCTTTTATTCTCCACAGTTAAAACCATGTCACAATACTACAACGCCGTCTACTATCCTTCGTGGCGCGTCTACCGGGACAAGCCGCCCTCGAGCCTCGACGTCGCCTCCATCACACATGTTTTCTACTCCTTTGTTGGGTGAGTGTGCCCAGAGCGTGCCAAGACGCTACGCCCATGGCGGACCACCCGCACTCCACGTCACAGACCAGCCACTGAAGCTGACTGCTTCTTCTAGCGTCAACGAGGACGGCACTCTCCGGGTGTGTGCCTTTGAATACCCTCGTATATAATGCCGCACTGACGCAATTTGCGAAAACATAGGCTCTCGACGAGTTCGCTGACAATGACAAAAATGTTGACGGTGTCCAGGGCTGTCTGGCCG
The DNA here is from genome assembly GCA_020623665.1 of Calonectria multiphialidica. Classification (NCBI taxonomy): domain Eukaryota; kingdom Fungi; phylum Ascomycota; class Sordariomycetes; order Hypocreales; family Nectriaceae; genus Calonectria; species Calonectria multiphialidica. The sequence continues at coordinate 653,916 of JAHVYC010000007.1, forward strand.
CTCTGTACAAGCTGAAGCAGGAGAACCCACACATCAAGACGCTTGTCTCAATAGGCGGTGGATCCAGCAGCAAAGAGTTCCCAAAGCTGGCCGCTAGCGAGTCTGCAAGATGGACATTCGCGCTGGCGATCCGCGAGTTTTGCGAGAAACACCATCTCGACGGCGCCGATAGTACGTAGCCCCCCCTGTCGCCCGAAATGAAGAAGTGCGACGCCCGATGCTGATCGGATCGTCAGTCGATTGGGAACACCCGCAGGATCCCGAGAACGGCCGCAACTACTTGGCGTTCCTCCAGGACATACGCCGCGCGCTCCCATCGCCGTGGTTCCTGCTGACCAGCGCCCTGCCCGTCGGCGAGTACTGCCTCAAGCATCTCGACCTCCCCGCCGTCGCCAACGTCCTGGACCTCCTCAACCTCATGGCCTACGACTTCTGCGGCAGCTGGACCGACATCTCGGGCCACCACGCGCAGCTGCTGCCGCCCAGCCACAACATCAACGAGGTGCACCCCACGCTGCGCAAGTCGGCCCACCGGGGAGTCGACTTCCTGCTGTCTCAGGGCTTCCCCAGCCGCAAGATCATCCTCGGCATCCCCGCGTACGCCCGGTATTTTGGCAACGCCCGCGGGCCGGGGCACCCGTTCGAGGGCTCCGGCGAGATTGATTACTGCGACCTGCCGCCCGAGTGGGTCGCCAATGCCTATGTCGAAGAGCATACGGCAACGGCCGGCTTCGTCGACGTAGATGGCGACAAGGGTTTCGTCTCCTTCGACGTCCCTGCCACGGTCCGCGCCAAGGCTAGATACGCCAAGTCGATGCAGCTGGGCGGCCTGTTTTACTGGACCGGGGTTGGCGACAGGCCCGGTGACGAGAGCCTGGTCGCAGCCGGGTGGAGTGAGTTGTCGAGCAATTACTAGCCTCCATGATATCATCGTCGCCGCCGAGATGGGAAAACGAACATCTCGATCTGGGATTTATGCATAATGCCAATTGTTGTCCTAACCAGACGCCCTATTTTCCTAGTGCCTCGGATCGGCATGGCGCGCCCTTGCCAAGTACCGCACTAAGGGTGGATCGAGGAACAAGGGAAGGCCCGAGTTATTCTACCTAGACGACGATCACTGAAAAAAAAAAAACTTCGAAGACCAACGAAAATCGCCCATGTTTCAGCGCTCCATCCAAGTAATATAGCGGCCTACCCTTGGCAGGCAAGATCGTTTCTCACCAATCGTAATCGTCGAGCCAATCCACGTTGCCTCAAAACCTAACACGTCCCCGTAGCTGATTTACTTTTTTGGCTTAATGCAACCACCTCAAGGAGTGAAGGGAGAATATGACAAATGGAGGCGACTGAATCAGTAATCTGGAATCTACCGGGGAACTTATTTCGATGTCTCAGTAAAAATTAAAAATCAACCCAAAAAAGGGCATGCGTTGTTGGAATTGCTTCCAAAGTCTACAATGCATCTGTAAACTGATCTTCGTCACTGGAGTCACATTGGTTCTCATCACCTTCTTTTCTCATCAGTACCGAGCGCTGTGATGTCAAACTTGGCCGTCGTCTTCATTGTATTTTCATTTCCTTGAAAGACTGCTTCATGGAGAATACTCCTACGTTCGCACTTTAATTGGTGGTTGAAGCCCAATTCAAGCAAACTATATAGCATGCCCAGATGATGAAACTCAAGTCGTAATTACTGTTCAACAACCACGGGTGAGATGACAGAATCACGAGCTATCGAAAGGTCTAACTGAGTTCCGGTGGCTATACAATAAATGCCGCGATATTGTCAACGTGCAAATGTTGTATACCATGCTCACTGAGTGGAGGCGGTGTACGTGCCAGGACTTCCGAAATAATACTAAGTCCGAAGCCAAAGATGACTTGATACTGAACTGGGCACGACACAGTAGTTCTAGACCCATCGCCAGCTGTCTTCACGGCTCACAAGACAGAGCAGTTCCCAAGTTTCTATCATGACAAGACTTGCCAAAAGGAAACGCAAGATCCTGCCACTAAATCCAATTTCCGGGGGCATAAATGGGCCAGCCAGTTTCTCGATGATATACTGAGCTTGCGACATACAAAGAGAGTCATGAGTTTGGTGGCGCAGGTCCCCGGCTACTGCGGCTGAAACTAGGCCTTTCTTTCAACCAGCACCAAGCGGTGATGCCTACGGGGGTTAATCCGGCCCAATAAGAAGCCGCAGTGGCAGTGGGGCTTACTAACTGAAAATATTTGATCTTTCAATTGGAGGAGCAGTATCAAGGAGGGATTTTAGTTTTTGAGGAGTTAGATTTTGGGCTGAAGATCTTAACCAAAGAACGAAGGATATCTGTGAGATTTGACTTGCACTATCGCATACCAGACTGTGGATATGGACCCAGTTTCGTCCATTGGTGTAGCGGCTGCTGTCCTCCAGTTTGTTGAGTTTGGCTACAAAATAGTCGTCGGCGCGGTCGAACTGGGCCAGTCTTCCAAAGGTCTTCGCGACACTAATGGTGAAATCCAAAATGCTGCAAACCGGCTCCTCACACTAAACAGCAAAATCCGAGACGGCCAACCCTCTACACAACAAGCTCATGATGAGGGGCTAGTGAAGATCCTTCAGGAGTGCGACGACGTTTGTAAAGAGCTATTGGCAATTCTAATGACGTTGCAGGTTGCCGGCAGACAAAAGAAGTGGAAGAGCTTTGCCGCGGCGCTCAAGGCTGAATTCAAAAAGGAACGCATCATGTCATTGCAAGAGCGGCTAGAGAATCTCAAGTCTCTGCTCAACTTACATGTGCTTGTTGACATCAGGTTCGTCTAAAAATAAACTTGTACCGCTGCGCTTTCTAACGATAGGCTCTCCCGTGACATCCTCCAGAGATACAGTGGCTACCTTCAACGCTGAGCGGAGTGAGATTAAGGAACAAACCATGGAGAAGATTACCGAATATCTCTCATTTCAAAAGGATCACTTTGATCAGGCCCAGGTTACTCAATGCGAACTCATCCAACAGGAAAGCGAGGAGACTCGACTGCTAGTAGGCGAGACTTTGAAGAACACAGACTTTCGGGAGCACACAGCTAGCCAAAACGTTATGCTGAAGAAAGAGTTTGAAAAGACGCGGGAGGCCCTTCTGCATCCCAAACACCCTGGTATTACCCCACCATTTTTCGTTCACTATTTATGCCGTGGCGACTGATTACCTCGTCCGAGATACAGAACTCCAGATTCAATTCAAAGGACATTTAAATCCATCAGATGCGGAATTCAATTACCAAGCCGCCCTTGGCAAGCGTCAACCAAACACTGGAGCATGGTTCCTCGAAAGCGATGCCTTCTTGAAGTGGAAGGAGATATCATCAGTCCTATGGCTATACGGGATTCCTGGCTGCGGAAAGACCGTGCTCAGCTCGGCCATGATCCAGTCAATTCTTGAGACGAAGGAGAGGAATGTTCCGCTTCTTTTTTTCTACTTTGACTTCAAAGACAACCAAAAACAGACGTGCGGTCAAATGGTGGAAACTCTCCTTTATCAACTACTCTCGCAGGTTGATTCAGTGCCAAAGCATCTCGAATCTGTGGTAAAGGAGGCCCTCCAGCGCAAGAGGCACGGAGATGCACTGGTCGAAACTTTCCAGGAGTTCATTAAGATCTTCCCAGAGCTGTACATTATGATCGACGCTCTCGATGAATGCGAAAACGTAGAATTGTTGGTTGAGGCGATTAATTCTATCCTCAACTCTAGTGAAGCCAGGTTACACCTGGCACTGACTTCTAGGCGAGAAAAAAACCTCAATGAGTTGTTGGAGCCAGTGGTGAACAAGAATAACCGTATCTGTCTCGAGACAAAGCTGGTCGACCGTGACATTTTGACCTACGTCCAACATCGCCTCCGTGATGATGCACGACTGAATAAATGGACCAAAGACGAGGCAGTCTTTTCCGAAATCGGAACCACAATGGCAGAGAAATCTAACGGCATGCAAGTCTTCTATTGTAAGAGTTCCATTCAAGGCGAGAGCTAATACTGGCGTAGGTTTCGTTGGGCAGTTTGTCAGCTCGACCTCCTCGCAAAGTGCATCAACAAGCATCAATTGAGGGATGCACTCAAGACCCTCCCATCGACCTTGGACACAACCTATGAGCGAATAATTCAGTCTATCAACTCTTATTATCAAGACTACGCACAACGACTCCTCATCTGGCTCTGCTTTTCGATGCGTCCGTTGTCTCTCGAGGAAACGGCGGAGGTCATTGCCATGGATCCCGCCCGCAACCCTGTCTTTAAACCAGACGAGGTGCTCTCTGATCCCCTAGACATATTGGCTATCTGTTCGAGTCTCATCACGATTGTGGAACAGGATACCAGACCCGGAATGGAGTCCACTAAGGCAACACCCGGTACCTTTGATCTCAAACGGCGTCGAACAGATGGTTCGGAAAACCCCAAACGCACCGTAACACTTGCGCACTACTCCGTAAAAGAATATCTCATGTCGGATCGCATCACCAAAACCAGCGTCTTCATGTACCACATCACACCCGCCTCGTCTCACGATTTTATAGCAAGATGCTGCCTCGCCTATCTTAAACGCTTTCAAACCCGGAACAGTATGGACCAGGAAGACTCTCAGCAAGAAACCAAGCTCAAGTATTACGCTGCAAAACACTGTTATGACCACTGCAAGTCAGGGGGTATAGACATGTCCTCCGCGGATATGCGCAGTCTCTTGGATGAGCGGACCACGGTGTTGAACACCTTGATACAGCGAACTAACACAGTTCAACCCGAGGCTTATCTCGCGTCACTAGTAGCTGTCGACCAAACAGTCAAGATGTTAGAGCAAGTTCCGGGGACAGATATGACAGCGCTGGCCAATTTTTGCTACCATGCGATGTTCTCGCTCGAGCGCGTAGGTCACCGACCTTGGATATTGATTACGTTTGGGATACAGCGTGCTGACCCTTCTGAGCTATTAGGTATTTCCTACTGGCAAGGAGCCTCAAAAACAGAAAAAGAATACAGTAGAAGAACCCCCCTCCCCGTCATCAGTCTCAACCACCCATTCTTTCTTTTCTTGTCCTGAACTATGACAATCATTACGGCCGCTCGGAGGTGGAAGTCAAGGATCACGACGATTGCCGGATTTCCGTCTTGCGTCCGAGCATCACGGACTACGCGGTCACTGCCAGTTTCTACCAGCGGCTCTTGGTATATATTATTGATAAGGAATTTTGTAATTGGCATCCAACTTTGTGTAATAAGCATCTTCCCTGTGTCCAAGGTCTATTGGTTCGCCTGTGATATCTAGGATTAGAGATTGTATATAATTTACCATATCACCTGAGATATTTATAAATATTAATATTTGGATTTTTATACTTTCTAAGATCCAGAATGCCCCAAGATCTAACCACGAAGCTGGCATTTTTCAAGTCCAAGTCAGCCACCATGGGCTGTTTATTCACAAGAATGCGCCTCACAGGCTGCCTTGCTTACTCAGTCGGCTGACAAAGAGGTGGGGTCAGCCGCAAACCATCACACGTCTAATCGCGCTTGACAGCCGAGAACCCGGTAAAATTGCTCGATAGTCCCTCAAGTATATTCTACGCTCATTCATTATCAACAAACTTATGAAGATCCCTGTCTGACTCTATGAAATAGAGAGCATATCCGTCGGGAAAACATGGATACTCCGGCTTACCCAGAGAGATATCCACACGACACATCACACTTAGACGCCTATGAAAGCGAAGAGGAACCGAATCATAGAAAAACCACAGATGTCCTACAGCACAAGGACTATACTATTGCATGGATCTGTGCTCTACCCATCGAAATGACGGCTGCTGAAGCGATGCTGGATCGCACCCATGACTCCTTGCCGTGCAACCCTCGAGATAGTAACACTTACACTTTGGGAAGCATTGGGAGCCATAATATTGTGGTTGCGTGTCTACCAAAAGGCCATTATGGGTTAGTGAATGCTGCCACAGTTGCAAACAACCTTCACTGGAGCTTCCCCTCCATAGAAAAATGGTTATTGGTCGGAATCGGGGGTGGTGTTCCTGGGACAGTGGACGTCCGATTAGGTGATATTGTTGTTGGTGATCAGGTGGTTCAATATGATTTTGGTAAGAGAATGCAGAACAGGCAGTTCAACTGCACGAGCCTTCCCACACGCCCTCCTCAAAGCTTCATGACGGCTGTCTCAAAACTACAAGCAAATCACGGAAAACGACCGAGCCGAATACATGATATTCTCTCCGAAGCAATCGAGCGGTTCCCTTCTATGACCAACTATTCCCACCCTGGTCTCGAGGACAACTTATTTTGCAGCACATATGCGCACCGTTCACCAAGTGATAACTGCGACAGTTGTGATCTATCAAACACCGTACATCGGACTCAACGAACTAGCCAAGACCCGCGAATCCACTACGGAAAAATTGCTTCCGGGAATCAAGTTGTAAAAGACAGCATTGCCAGGGACGCTCTTGCAAACGAACTTGGCATAATATGCTTTGAAATGGAAGCAGCTGGCCTGACGGATAATTTTCCTTGCCTCATCATCCGCGGAATCTGCGATTATTCAGATTCTCATAAAAATAAGCGATGGCAAGAATATGCAGCTGGCGTTGCCGCGGCATATGCCAAGGAGCTTCTTTCCGTACTCCCCGCGAGTCAGCCCAAACACACGCGTATCAATATGACATCTTCCGACACAGGTAGGCATCTCGATGTCCATCTATGATTCGCATCTGATCTTGAATATAGAATCAAGGTTAAAACGTGATCGGAGACTACTCCTAGATTCATTAAAATTTGAACGAATGAAATTTCGACATGCAGCCATCAACCCTGCCCATGGGAGGACCTGCAAGTGGCTTCTCAATCATTCTGATTATGTGAACTGGCTAGCAACCGAAGAGTTCATCAATCATCATGGATTCCTTTGGATCAAAGGAAAACCTGGTGCGGGCAAATCAACACTGATGAAATTCGCTTATACAGAAGCGCAAAAAAGGCTAAGCTCGGTTAAAAACGCAGGTGTGATTTCTTTCTTCTTTAACGCACGAGGTGTTGAGCTGGAAAAGTCTGTTATCGGCATGTATCGATCTCTGATAGTCCAAGCGCTTGCCATATTTCCAGAGATGCATGGAGTACTTGACGAGTTTCGCTACATGATTCGGGACGCGAGCAACGAAAGTTCCAGAGAAACAGCAGCACACACTGCGTCGGTTGAATGGAACGTTGAGACCCTACAACAAATATTTGACAACATTGTAAAATCCCTTGGCTCAAGAAGTCTCACATGCTTCATTGATGCACTTGACGAGTGTAATGAGGTACAAGCTCGAAAGATGGTGGAGCACTTCGAAGACATGGGTGAAATTGCGTCTCAAGAAGGCACCAAGTTTTATCTTTGCTTCTCAAGCAGGCATTTTCCGTACATCAAAGTTCACACGGGGCTCGAAATCAATTTGGAAAACCAGCCAGGCCATGCTCAGGACCTCGAACAGTATATAAGAAGCAAGTTACGGGCAGAGCCGGGAAAGACCACTGAAAAGGTCATTTCCAAAATCCTGGCCAAAGCATCGGATGTATTCTTATGGGTGGTTCTTGTCGTTGACATTCTAAATGAAGAGTTCCAACGAGGCCGTTTATTTGCGGTGGAAAGGCGGCTCCAAGAGTTACCCGACAAACTCAGTGAATTGTTTCAGGATATCTTACTAAAACACAGCCAAGGAGCAAAGGACTTATTACTTTGTATTCAATGGATTCTCTACGCAATTCGCCCTCTCAGCTGCAAGGAGCTTTACTTTGCCTTGATATCAGGACTAGAGCCAAGCCCAGAGAATTTGGGGCCATGGGATCCAGAATTACTCACCTCAGAGTATATGCAGCGATTCGTCCTCAATTCTTCAAAAGGGCTCGCTGAAATTTCGAACTCTGAAACGGGAGACACTGTTCAATTTATCCACGAGTCGGTTCGAGACTTCTTATTCAAAGACAACGGTATTCAGCAACTGTGGCCAGAATATGCCGACATATTCGAAGCCTTCAGCCACAACCAACTCAAGACTTGTTGTGATAACTATATCGATATCGATATCCCACATACCGTGCCATCGAAAATGTTCATTCCTGGTCCCTATGTGGAGGAACATCCAGAAGAAGAGCCGGAGAACCCACTGAAGGAAGAAGCTTTGAAATCGTTTCCATTTCTCAACTATGCTACGGCCTATATTCTTGAACACGCCAACATCGCGGCAGAAGAGATTTCGCAAAGTAATTTTGTGGAGATGTTCGACGTTGAGCATTGGCTCGATCTTTATCATTTCAGTGCTGGACCCGACAGAGTGGACTATCCTCAGGACACAAGCTTGTTGTACATTGCTGTTTCCCGGAATTTGATTAATCTCACTGAGATAATTATCGAAAATGACCCATACACCAACGAAACATGGGAGAATATGTCCCCTCTAGTCGCCGCCGCCGCTTGTTCTAGTGGAGATAATACTGCTATGCAACTACTTCTTACTGTCCGAGGGATAGATGTTAACGCGGAAGACTCATCAGGACTGACGCCACTTTCAGCAGCCACCGAGAATGTGTCTCGCGGGTCTAGAAATATCCTGAGATTGTTAGTTGAAAGCAAGGATATTGACGTGAATGTGAAAAATAAGCATGGTTACTCGCCCCTCTCTATTGCAGCATTGAGACGCTCCGAGAGTGTTTTCAAAATATTTCTCGAGGTGGAAGGCATTGACGTTAATTTAAGAGATCCCTCAGGCCAGACGCCGCTATTTACAGCGGTAGAAAACGAGCGTGATGAGATAGTGGCGCTACTTTTAGCCGTTGAAACTATTGATGTTAACTTGAAGAATAATCAAGGTCAATCGCCACTATTTTGGGCCGCCCACTGTCGCTATTCTTCTATTCTGGACATGCTGCTAGCAGCTGAAGGAATAGATGTTAATTCAACGGATCTCTCCGGCAGAACACCACTTATGGAGGCAGCTTGTGCTGGTGATGAGATTGCAGTGGTGCTGTTACTTGCTAGTGAAGGTGTTGATGTGAACATTGAGGACGTCAACGGTCATTCGGCGCTCTTTTACACCGCTAACAGCGGGAATGCGGCTATTTTGAAGCTATTGTTGGCTGTGGAAGGCATTGACATTAATGCAACAGATAGATATGGTCAATCGGCTTTGTTGAGGGCTGCGATCTGTGGCCATACGGATGTTCTGTATCTTTTGCTACAAACTAAAGGTATTGAGGCAGATTTAGTTGATGGAGCTGGCTATACACCTCTTCTTTGGGCCGCGTATGGCGGGCACACAGCAGTCTTTCGGGCATTGCTTGATTGCATGGACGTCGATATTAACTCGACAGACGAACTTGGCCGAACCTCACTTCACATAGCTGCTAAAAAGCGCCATACTTTGATAGTGGGTCTGCTTTTAGCAAGGGAAGATTTTGATGTTAACTCAAAGGACGAGTTCGATCGCACGGCGCTTAGTTGGGCGATTGAATGGGGTCACACTGATATTGTTAAATTAATACGAGGACACAAGAATCTTCGTATCAACCGGAGGCGAGGCTGAACTAAATAAGGTTCTTCATAACAGATACCTCCACCAAACGGATACATAAATATTATACCCAATTATAGCCATTAAGCAACCCGAGAATATGCCCAATATTAAAAGTACGAGGGAGGGGCCGCATGCGTTGGTGTTAGTAGAATTACAACACTTTTCAAAAACGACCTCATCAGTGGGTGCCTCTGGACTATTGGGTAGAACAGGATTGGCTGCTGGCCAAGTTTGACAAAGTAGCTTAAACTCCTGACGCTCAGACACAAACATGAAGCGGGCAAATGTGGTCCGGGAAACAAATAGACCCGCATATCGTATAACGCCCGACTGTGGCGTTGGTGTGAGTTTCAGGATGATAAAGGCTGGCTGTGTGATGAAATCAGGAAATTTGCTTCGCCTTAGAAGAAGACAAAGTGGTGGATGGGGCATGGGGAGAGAATTCAGCTCCCAAATGATGCGTATCCAGTTAGTGGAAATGTGACAAGGGGAAGTCAGTTTGCCCTGTCTTGAGATTTCTGCAGAGCGCTAATGTAGTATTCGTCCTGACCTAGAAGCTGGATGGCAGCGGCTTGTGGGGCCAATGAACAGTATAGGGGCATAGGAATATTAGCACCTGCCTCCGCCAGAACTTGAACTGTTGCAGTTAATCCGGTTAAAGGATATCTATCCTGATACATGGTAAATCTTCTATTGTGTCCAGCCATGGCAGCGTCCACGGCGTCCTTGAACCAACCCTGTAACTGGGCATTTACGTTGACGCTAAGCTCTGGCCGCAACAAAAGCTTGCAGGCTTCATAATGTTGACAAAATGCTGCAGTCGCTAAAGCACTCCCGAACCCCTTGGGAAAGGTGAGGGTGGGATCAGCTCCAATATCTAGGAGCCGTTGCAGAGTCTCTCGAGTACCAAGAGGCCCAGTATTAACGACAGCAGCGCATAGACTGTTTCTGGCACTGTAATTAATGTTGGGGTCGGCTCCTGAAGATAGAAGAAGACGAATCATTGAATTTGACGTTTCGTCTCCTATTGTTTTAGCTGCCTCCACAAGAGGGCATTTCATGTCCTTTATATGGTTGGGATCGGCTCCTGCGCCCAAGAGGAATTCCACTATCTCTAAAGAGCCGACGTAAGGGCGGTCAATCGCACTGACCAAAGGGGAAACACTGTGGGGTGAGTTCACGAGGGAGCCAGCATCCAAGAGCATTTGAAGCACTTTTTTGCTTTTGACCACCGGTTCGAACCCTCGTGCGGCCGCCCGGTAAAGTGGACCTTGGGACACTCCTTCTGGATTTGGGTCGGCACCTGCCTGTAGCAAAAGCTCCATCATACTGCAATCACTGTTGGCAGTCGCTTCCGTGAGCGCAGTCGTCGCCCCGGAAAGCGCATTAACCTCGGCGCCAAGTTTGAGCAGCATCTTTGCAACTTCAAGCTGGCCACCATCTGCCGCTGCCACCAAGGGGGCCGGCCATCCATTCCCCCCATTGAGGTCAGCACCTGACTCCAGGCATGGCCTGATCCACCCGAGGTGGCCATTCCGTGCAGCACTGTATAAGCTTTTCTGCGCGTCCCCAAGTGCTGCTCCATGTGCAACTAGCAGCGAGATCAAGGCCGAATTTTTGTTTGACAACGCCACGTCTAATGATGTTTCTCCCCCATGTTTGGCATGAAGGTCTGCGCCATGGGCTAGAAGAAATTGTACTGTTTTAAGGGCTGCGTCATCCCCAAGGTCTGACAGCCATCCCTCCTGGCACGCAAGATAAAGCGGGCTTGTACTTCCCTTGTTGATATCAGCTTTTTTTCCAACAAGAAAACGACAGAGATCGAGATGGTGATTTTGCGCTGCCAACCCAAGAAGAGAGTATCCCCATTCATTACAAGAATCAAGGTCGATTTCCGGGTTCTTTTCGTACCAGTCACTTAAGACTGGCAGAAGCCCCAGGACGACCATCCCAAAAAGGGGTGAAGATAATGGCTCTAAATCTGGCCGGTCTATAAGCTTCGCCCAATTCCGATATGCCTTGCTACTCTGTCCCACTGAACCTAAAAGCTGGCTAACGAGGTGTCTAAGAGATAGGTACTGTGTGACAGTCTCGTTGTTGTATTGGCGTTTCGTGTGCAGATGCCAAAAAAAATATGGAGTAAATTAATTGCGATCGTGCCATGTCCTCGACTTCTGGGACAAGAATGCATTTAATATTTACCACTGAAACATAGTATTCGGCCTGTAGCTCAGACCTTAACTTTGATCCCACGTATTCTACTGCCGATAAATGGCAAAACCGCCACTGGCGCACTTCTTTGTCCAGTATCAGGAGATTGTAGCAAACACCACTGATGACTTCCTCGGTTGGCTTCTCTTTGATGTCAAAAACCTCTTCCGTGTAGGGATCCACCATGATGCCTTCGGCGAGTTCATCCGTGCTCAATGGCCGCCGTGCAGAGGACACCCACTGGACGGCACGCCTTGCCAATTCTCGATCCTTGTCGCCTTGTTCGTTTATCATCAACCAGATATGGGCATACGAGTCATCCAGCGTTTTCGGTAGTGTCTCCAGACAGTTCCGAATGGCTGTCTCATCTAGGTGTTTGATTCGAAGGATTTGTTGAACTTGTAGAGCAGCCCACTGAAACATGCCTTGACTCTTAGCAAAGAGTGTAGAAGTGACTTCTTCTCGGAACTCAGATCCGAGTCTCTTCCAATCGACATTATTATTTAACTTGTCCTTGACAAATGTCTCAATATCACATGCATTATCTTTGGCATGAATCACAATCATTGATTGTGAATGAAAATATTTTTGGATATCATAGTCCATTCGACTTGATATAAAAATCTTGAGATTTATGCTTTCGTTCATGAGGTAAGTGAAACATTCCATTAGCTCGTGTCTTGTATCTCCATCACATTCATCTAGAGCATCCAAGATGATTATGGAAGACTGATAAGATGTGACCAACCTGGCCAACACATCTTTGCAAATCTCAGCATCCATATCCAAACACTCAGACTGGAGCTTTTTGTGAAGAGTTCGTACATCTCTGTGAACTTCTGTTTGACTCCCGAATGGTGACGCAAGTTGTCGAACAAGGCTGCACAGAATGCTTCGTGGCTGGCGTCGTTCTTCGTTTTGGTGGTCACAGTAGAAGTACGCGAGGCCATTGTGTGCCTCGCAGCACCTAAGTTGATCCATGACATGATCAATAATTCGTGACGTTAAAAAGGTCTTCCCAGCCCCAGCTAAAAGTTTCTGAGCAAGCCATTGAGATCACCGGGGATGATGGGAACATACGTGAACCATAAAGCAGCGTGATAGTTGAAGTGTCGGCTGCCTGCCATTCTTGAAATTCCCGGGCATCAAGCAGCCAGCCCCCTGTATTTGCAGTCCTTCGATCATGGACATATTTATGCTGACTTGCGAACTTAAGTTTTGAGATGGTGTCAAGAATTCTAAACCGCTCATCTTCACTCATCTTGGCCGTTATTTCAGATATGCTTTGTATCATGCTCTTCAAGGTGCTTGGAAGGTGGCGGCGAAGGTTAGTTGATATTTGGGACATGCGCAATCGATCATTATTCTGTGCATGCTCTTCTAATGTGTTCCAGCGTTTGTTTAGTTCCTCAAGGATACTCTTGGTGTCATCGGGCTTGAAAATGGCGCTTGCCGACCGGCGTGTCGAGCTTTTTCTAAATTCCGAGTGACAGTATCTTAAACTCTCCAAGATAGACGCATAAAGTTCAATGATGCTCTGATGCAATTCGGTCACTGCACTCTGGTCGAGAGGCTGGTCTGCCATGGCCGTGTTATAGACCTCCTCAAACACTCTTCCATGATGAACCAGGCGGCTGACCAGTGCAAGAACCTCAAGGATGGTTCCCATTTTTTTCTCTTCTGCAATGGCTGCCTGATTAAAGAATTAGCTGAGGCTACTATGGTCCGGGTCGATATAATTCGAGCATAGCTGATGGAAATGCCTACCATCAGGATAAATCGGAAAGCAGCCCAAGGAGCTGCGGCATGAAGCGGATCAATCGATACAACTATGTCGCCCAGCTCTTTGAACTTTTGCACCCAATTGATGATTTTGGATAAGCCATGTTGTATATTCCACTCATGGGAGCCGACCTTGGCCCTGAATTGTCTTTGCTCATAATCGTTCTTTTGTATCGTGGCTTGCCGTATTATCTCGTCAACGTTCCTGTCCACTGTATCTGGCACACTTTCCGCCCTTGCTAGCAATCCCAGAACAGTCTGAGTCTTGGCCGGCAATTGATTCCAGGCTTCTTTCCAGAAGCTTCGCTGTTCGCCGCCGACATCATTCAATGACTGCATTGGTTCAGCTAAACGACGTTTATTCGCAGGGTTCGTATCAGCGATGCCTCGGGCGTGGTTAACAGGAGCAGAGCTTCACAGGTTTGTAGCTAAAGCTGACGCGAGAAAAGTTAGGCACTGTCCCTGCGCTGGTTCTGCCTAGGGTTGGCCTCACAAGATGGCCGATATGTCCCCGCACCCGTGGTCCAATGAATTGTCGACACGTGAGAATTGAATGCAAACTTCGACACCGCAGTTTAGATACAGGCAATTATTTTATTATTTGTCTCGATCTACCCATACACCTTGATGCAAGTATTGTCTGCCCTCCTCGTATGTTCGCCCCGTAAATAGTGGTTATTTACTTCTATAATCATCGAGCCTATCACCGGCTGTTGATCTTCCATAGTGCTAGTTTATTCTTATTTATCCCCTACCTGCTGCAGTTAATTAGCCATGTATTAGATATGGGACAACCTACCTTAGCCGCTACGATATCGTGTGTGCAGCTCCAAACCCGTACTTTATCGCTCCGTTTTCCAAATGGACAACTCGTCCTGATTTTGGTTCTAATTAGTATTCCTAGCAATTTTACGACACTAGAAAGCTGTCTCTTTGCTGCTGGTTGAGAATAGCATGTCTACCTAGGAGATCCACATTGCGCAGCCAAGCTTCGGTATTGTTTCGCAGCAGACTCTATTTCGTTTGTAACAGTACCACCGCGCTAGATTGGATAAAATGACCATTTATTGAGTGGGGAGCCTTTTCTGCTTTTGACTCAGAAGCAAATCAGCCAGTTCTAGTGCTCAATTGGAAAGTGAGATTCATATGGTAGGCGCGTGCTCTGCCGTATTTTCAACTACCCATTCTAGATTTCATCACACGAGTTAGAACATTTGCCTACTTAGTATCTCCCGGTCAATCCTTCCTATTATTACCCGAAAGATTATCGGGCGGTTCTTTATAATTGAGATGCTACCTCCGTCCACGTCGGTGAAGTTTTGAACCAAGTTGTTGAATCATCCAGTCACAATTTAATCACAGTAAGCTAGAACTTTACTAATATAAATTTCAATATGTATTCAGAGTAGGGAAATACTATACAATCAACCAAAATATTTTTATTACCGCAACTACCATATGATACGGTATGGTCTGAACAGTAGGGGTCTCAACGGCATGTAGTAGGAGGTTGACCTTCTATTATCTATGTGCCCCAGCAGAAGGCTTATGCAGATCTCTCCAGGGTGCTTAAAGCTTAAAGCACACTCTCTCAGAGGCTCTGTGCGTGTTAGCACCATTTCCGTATCACCATAGCAACCAGTGTCTCTCCTCGTTTTGTTTTGAGCTTGTTGCTTTACCCTTGGTCGACTCTCTTGCTCTCAAGAAAATAAATCAAGAAAAAAAGCATAGACGCACTGCTTTTATCATCATGGAGCCCACACAAATAATGCAGGGTTCTCGATTAACACTGCTGTATAAGCCGGTTGCTGAAAGAAGTCAACACCACACGAAAGAAGGGCCGTGTCTCATTATCTTGGCTGCATGGGCTTTTGCACAGGATATTCATATTTCCAGATATGTCAGCAGCTACTGGGAGCTATTTCCCAGTGCAACCATCTTGGTCATCAAAACTCCCCTTTATCATATTACGTGCCCTTCAGTAGCTCAAAAGGAGCTAGTCCCTGCGGCAAAGATGATTCGAAGCATTTTGGGCATGGAATCGAATATGGAGTCAGCCAGCTACCAAGATACGATCGCAAAGCCCACTCTTCTGCTGCATATCTTCTCCAATGCTGGCATGGCAGCAGTACACAACCTGACAAATGCCTATAGCCTAACTGCCAGTGACAAAAATAACCAGATGCTACCAAGACATGCCACTATATTCGACTCATCTCCTGGTCGATACGAGTATTGGTCACTGGCCACGGCTATTTCGCACAGCTCCGCTCGGAACACCCGACTTCAGCGCCTCTCTGCCTCACTATTTGCCCACGGATTTAGTACAGGGATGTGGATCTACTTCAACGTTTTCCGGGGTGAGAATTTCTTTGATGTGTGGAGACATACTGTCAACGATCGTGCCCGCGCATTGGAAACATGCCGGTCCTATATTTATAGTCAAGCTGATCAGCTGGTGAATCCACATTTTATCAAGCCGCATATTTCAGAAGCCGAAGCTGAGGGGTTTAATGTCTTGCATTGCGAAGATTTCGGAGATAGTGGACATGTATTGCATGCATATTCCGATTCAAAGCGATATTGGAGGGTGGTTAAGGAGACATGGGAGGGTCGACGACGAGAGAAAAGCTTGCTCTAGAACTGCAAGGCACTGAATATCTAGACTAAAGACAAACATTTCACTTTGTACCGAGCCCGCTGCCTGTTTTTTGAACCAGACATAATATCATCTCATGAGTTTCCAACTAAATACACACTAATGCGGTATGGATTCGGTGCGGGGTAGTGAAGGTGCAATGTGCCACGGAGAATTTTGAAATATCCACGGAGATATAACAACAGGGGCAGTCCCACCTTGGCTGTAATCCGACAAATGTATTTGACTAGGCAATCGAAATTTTGGCTAAATATTTGGCTATATTGATTGGTCGCGCATATTCGTGGAGACTGTGGGTCATATCAAACTGGTGAGTTTATTCCAGGGTGAACGCCGCAATTACAGAATACCTGACCTCGAGATTTTACTCACGGGGGGAATAAATAGAATGACAACTCGCATGATATTGGCATTATCCTCCCCAGGATTTTGGGAAGCTTTGATAATGATTTCAAGCCTGTAATAATGTCGAAACAACAATTGAATGCGTCCACCCTCCAGGAGCAGTCTGAAGTAATTCGGCTGCTCGAGCAGGATACAACTCCTTGGTACAAGAAGCCAAACCTCCGTACCTTGTATCTATGCCTCATTCCAGCCGCTCTAGGCGTTGAGGTAACGACTGGCTGGGATGGCTCCGTTTTGAATGGTCTCCAGGCTGTGGCGTACTGGCAATCGTGTGAGTATCCCTCTACAGTGAGGATTGGCTCCGTGGATGGCTGACGGTGAGTCAGATTTTGGGGCACCTTCTGGAGCACTCCTGGGGGTTCTGAATGCGTCTTACAACCTAGGTGGTCTTATCACTCTTCCTATAGTGCCTTGGGTGAACGATACCATTGGGAGAAAACATAGCATCACTCTAGGCTCAGTTATATTATGCATTGGTGCTGCTCTTCAGGGCTCATCAATTAATCGTGAGTATCACACAAGTTCTTCTCGTGACAAAGTCTCACCTTGTTCAGTTGGCATGTTCATGGCATCGCGCTTTATTCTGGGAACCGGAATCCCGTTTGCCGTGTCCGGTGCGTCGCAGCTCGTCGCGGAATTGACCTATCCCCGTGAGCGAGCCGTTATAACCGGCCTGTTCAACGTCTCCTGGTTTGTCGGCGCCATCCTAGCAGCCGGGGCTACTGTTGGGACATATTCAATTCCCAATAACTGGTCATGGCGCATCCCGTCAATTCTTCAGGCTGCCCCCTCCTTGTTACAGCTTACTTTCATCTGGTTTATTCCTGAGTCTCCCCGGTGGCTCCTGTCCCAGGACAGGGATGAGGAAGCCTTTGAGATTTTGGTCAAGTACCATGCCGAAGGTGATCGGTCGGACCCTTTTGTCAATGCAGAGTTTGTTGAAATCCAGACACAATTGAGGCTGGAGAAAGAAAACTCAAAGAGGGGGTGGTTCGAGCTCTTGCAGACCCCCGGAAACCGTAAGAGGGTCCTGATCGCCATCTGCCTTGGGATATTTGCCCAATGGTCCGGCAATGGGTTAATCTCGTACGCACGCCCTTGATTTTGCCCTTCAGTGCTAACAAAATCAGGTACTATCTATCCAAGGTATTGCAGACTGTTGGCGTTTATGAGAAGCGAACCCAAAATATTATCAATTTATCTCTCTCAGTAAGTTGTTTCAGCATCATCAATCAAAGGACCGAATGACCGACGTCTATAGTGTTGGAGCTTATTGACCGCCACTGCTGCCGCATTTGCCACCAAACTTCTCCGCCGTCGCGTTCAGTATCTCACGTCATTTGTCAGTATCACCATCTGCTTCAGTATTTGGACTGCCATTAGTGCAAAGTATGTTCAGAGCGAAGAAAGCGCAGCCGCTAGGGCTGTCATAGCCTTCATCTTTATTTACAACGGCTGCTACAACATCATGCAGCCGTTAATGTATGTCTACGCTACTGAAGTATTTCCCTTTATCCATCGAGCCAAGGGTGTCGCTATATTGCAATTCTTCAATCGAGGCAGTACTGCATTTAATACTTTTGTGAATCCTATTGGTCTCGATGCTCTTCATTGGAAATATTATCTGGTCTACGTGGTATGTCTTTTGCTTGTATGCTTCGGGAACATGGCTCAGCGTCGACAGGTCTGGCTAGTATGTGAAACGGTTATCGTTTACTTTCTCTACCCTGAGACTAAGGGCCCGACTCTCGAGGAAATTGCCAAGGGTTTGTGATTCCCTCTCCCGCGCAATTTACATAACTAACTTTTGATCTCAGTGTTTGATGGGGAAACCCCGATCACAGAAAAGAAACTCGATGACGAATAACATGTTAGAGAGTTCGCGTAAGAGATTCCTCAAATCACCTATGTCAGAGGATAACCTCCAGCTTTGGTCCCTATTAAAAGTCAAGATAATACCAGGGACAACTCATAATCAGGCATGAATGAAATGCTGAAGCATGTCGGTCTTCGTTGCATTAATAGCCATTCTGAGCCATCGATGCTTTTTCTGTAACAGTGAGGTTAACTGGGACGTTCTTTACTTTTTATCATGGCCACAGTCTGAGCCTTTAATTACCCGTAAAATACAAAACAAACTGTGCCTGAGGGGTTGCTATGACCTTATCTACGTAAATGTCTTGGGCAGTGAGGTTTCCGGATTCAACAAGTCAAATACCCTACCCCGAGAAGGATATGCTTGGATGCTCCATTTTCTTCGGCCCTTTGTCATATTATACCGCCCTTTCTATGTGGAATCTCTTTCGTGCACAGGTAGATGTAAGAATACCTGGTGAGGTCAAATGGATTTTCGCGCAGGGGTAGGACCTTGACTTGCCAATGCCGATTGAGCTGGACTCGGTCGCAAGATTTCGTATTGACATAATTTGTAAAGAGACGATTGAGGCGTTTTCTATCAAAATTTGGAAAACTAGCCATGCGTAAAGTTGATTGTTCTGTTGGTCAGGGCAAAAAAAAGAGACCAGCAACCATAGTTGTCATAAAGCCTATATTTGTATTTGCCCACGAGCTACCAGCCTGGCACCCGGTTAAGCCTCCTGCTTGTTTTTTAATCAAACATGAATAACCATATGTTTTGTGTTCTAATTCCAACCCCAATGTAACTCTTTTTACCCGGCTGGTGATGTCGTGGAAAGCACGTTGAGACTTGCTGACGTGTGCGTCACCAGCCATCCCGTCTTAGCGCCGCCCTAGGCTTAGTTACCCACGCGCAAAAGATCTTTTGCTCTGGTTTGCGGAGAGCCTAAGGATTCTGCCACTCGTCTGCAACTCTAGAGGGCACAGCCACCACAGTAAGCCTGACCACGCTAAAATACCACTGCAAAAGGCAGACCTATAGGCCTCCATGCCAGTAGATGGCCGCTTTATCCGAATCGGTGCGCAAACTGGGCTCTTAAAAATTGCCAAACACCATCTACCCAGCTTTATTTTTTGGCACGACATTGATTCCCAGACAAATCTCATCCAATAATCTTTATCATGAACTTCCGACGGTTCAAGACCGCATCGCGGTTCGGTAAGCGACAGCTGCTCAAATTGATTTGATGACCGCTAATGAGGTATGACCACAGCCAGCCAAGCAAACCGCAACGCCCTATCTAGATTTGGAAGAGCGTCTAGATTTTTTTCATTCGCCCTCATTGATGCGCAGCCTGAGTATGTTTTCCCCATTTCCCCTGCAGGTGGTAGGCAAGCCATCATTCACAAACCCCTAACGACGTAACTAGCTTAATCACAATATTCAAGTCTGCAGACAAACGCCCGCACATTATTGATGCCAAAGAACGGAACCGATCCGTACCAGCTCATCCCGGAATACACAAACTTGAGCCAGTTTGGTTCAGAAACCCGGCGTGGGTTCGCCTTACCACCTACGCCTTTGCCGCTGCAGCCTATATCTACCTATCCGCGTACAGCGTTGCGCCATTATTTGGCCGTCATCCTGACCGAAATGAAATTGAAGAGTATTTTAGGGACGTGCCTTTACTTGTGAAGATAATACTAAAATTCGCGCTGGTGGGTTTTCCCGTTTCATATCACGCCGTGAATGTCATGAGACATTTCTCGATGAGTACGGGGACAGAGATCGAAAAGGACCAAATCAACAAGCAGACCATCATCTGGCGGCTGACCATTTGCCTCGGTTTGCTCCTTGCGTTCTCAATGTAAGCTTTGACAATAGAATTGATTGCATCTTTGTTCAGGCTTGATATCTAGTGATTTGAGGAAAGGTATTGAAATTCAAGTCTTCTCCCGAAATTAGGGCTATAGGCGATAGAGCTCTCCATTTTTTCGGTTCATGATCATCTGATTCCTTCGTAGAGCAGGCGCAGTTATGACGACAAGGGTTTTAAAGCAAGCAATAAATTATTTATATGAAAAGTTCAAGCATGATAATAACTTGGTCCAAGTCAATCACTTAATTTTGATGTTGTGGAGCTGGATCTCCAGGTAATAGTTCCCAAAGGATCGCCTTTACGCATCGTAACGGAGTGGTGAGCGACACTCAGTATAGGCTGGGAACCATTGAAAGGATGCCGGGTAGAAAATAGATTGAACGAATAAGGAGAGAAGTAACGTTCCTCTGGTCGAAAATAGCTTTGGTCCCGCCGCCTTAGCGCGCTCACACGTTTCACGGATTCGGCCAGCCGGAGTGAAATTTACGTGTCGCCGGGTTCTTTTTGCTGCTCAGGTTTTGTCTGTTCATTCGCCCCGCCACAAAGCCCGCCACCGAAGCCATTATTGACATGATCCAGTTGGACGGCCAATCACACGAGCCAGGTTGAAGTCACTGGCCAGAGCCAATTAATGGCCACAGGCATACCCTCGCCAACTCCCATCGCCACATACCCGCGATCAATTGTGACTAATTCCCAGCCAGCGAATAGCAGTCCCGAGGATATTAAAAAATAAAGACAAAGGGGAAAAAGCAACAAAGATATCGTATTTCAGCTTCTTGCGCAAAGGTCGTCGCGGCGCAATTTAGAGCACGGGCTCGCCAGGCCCACTGATGAGAAGTCGATTGGCGCAGGGGTCGACCGTTGTGATTGACCTCTCCGAAGACAGAAGGATAAACCATGGACAGACGTCAAAAGTCGTCCGATTGTTTCAGTAAATAATGTACCAGAACGAGGATAAGCCTGTCCCAGGGCCGATCGATCTACTCATCATCAGAGGATCGGAATGTGGGGATTGGTCAGTGGCCCGCGCTAGATTTACCTCAAACCCGCTAACGGAAGCCCACACTGAGGTCTTAGTGATACTGGAGAGACTCGCCCGGCAGGAAGAAATGCCGCCCGTCTTCCTTCTCCCAACTTCTCCCAAAAGAAAAAAAACAACATCTCCCGCGGCACTTGACTTAATTGATTGCCAATATACTCCCTTGTCCCGCACTGATTCACAGTGGCCGAAGCTCAGCTCCGGACGAAGAGTAAGGCCTAGCGCGGCCAGGATGCAAACAACGGGGAAACGGTGGAGATGGGGCGACTGTTGAACCAAGGGGTTCGAGCAGCAGGTTGTGAGTGGCCCAGATCCCTTCGCCACTCATTAGCCAGCGCCGACATGACCTGCGCTCTGATGGAATTTCTGCTTTCCCAATGTTATGCATCACGGACACTAGCATCCAATATTATCCTAGCTCCATGTCAGCGCTGGCTGCCGCGTGGTCCAGCGGCGGCTTTGCGCCTCATGCAACCAATTTGTTCATCGTTCTGCTGGCCGCCATAAAGACACTTTGTTTCCGCGGCCTTCCTGCTGTCTGTTTCTTTCAATCAAGCTTGCATTCAACTTCAAACTTGACCGACCTGGTATCGTGTCTACCCACATTCTTTTACTTGAAGCATCGCTACACCACAAACACGGCTAGCCGTTTACAACCAAACCACCACATTCCTTCTTCACTTTCGTTTTCCACTTGCACTCGACGCCACGATCAGCAACATGTCGTCCACTAACGCCAACAACAACAGCGCCCGCTGGGGTGCGCTCCTCGAGCTCTTCTGCCTCCCATTGACTTCGTCCAAGCAGAAAGCGAGTCGGAAAGCCGAGCCAACCGCGGACATCATCATCAAATTGGGCGACGAGACGCCGGCACCGCCAATGCAAGACGACAAGGTCGTTGCAACCATCATCTACGAGGAACCGAAGTCACACCCTCGCCCTTCAACCGCGCCCGGAGCAATGCACCAATACCAGCCTCCCACAAAGTTCGAGGGCCTAAAGAGGCAAAACTCGCTCATCAAGAAACTCAGCAATCGCCAAGCCACCAGTCTCGAGCAAGAGCCGATTAGCGAGATCGCGCCATTTCTCCTATATACCCCACCGATGGAGCCCGTGAGATGCCACAAAAGATGGTCGTCCGCCTCCATGGCCCCGCAGGATCTACAGAGCCGTCTTCGACCCAAGACAGCCGCAGAAGACACCACTGATACTGCCGTCATCACCATCGGCCTGATGACTGAGGGTCCTGCCAGGCCACGGGCGCTAGATCGCTCCACCTCGGCACCCACACCACTCAAGACTCACGTGTACAACTGCGCCCGATCAAGCGCCAGGAACAGCACCAGGAACAGCACCTCGTCGCGTCCCCACACGCCTCCATTCCCAAAGCCCAAGATGCAGAACATCCCACTGCCACCTCCTCTGCCCCCAACCCTGAAGACGACACCATGCAAGAGAAACTCGCTGTCCCGCGTTTCAAACTGGGTGCTCTTCAAAGTGGATGATACTCATCTACACGCGGGTTCCCACCCCATGACAGTCAAGGCAGCTATCTCTGAGTGTTTCACAAACAGCCCTCACTTCAATGCTTCCACTACCACGGTCAACACCATGGGCCCGGACGACGGCCAAGGCATCATGTCCTCTTGGTACTCGGACGGCAAGGACGTAGGTGAGGAAGAGGAGGAGCACTACAAGCGTCGAACTTTGATTCTTGAAAGTAAGACCTATGTTCCTCTCTCTGGCACTGCACCTGCTGCTTAGTGCTAATACCTATATTCATTCTTCATTCACTATGTCATTTCCTTCCGGTTCTTTTTCTTCTACTTCTACTTTTACTTCTTCTATTTCTTCTTATACCCCATTTCATACTTGTGCTTCAATGTCGATTCCCACTTCGACTTTTTTCATATATTAGAATCCTTATTTTCATACAATGTCCATTAGGGGCGTTACAGGATGCTACTAGGTGCCTCCAGGGAGGTTTAACGGTTTACGAAAAAAAAATATACTGGAAGGGCAAAAAATGCTATAATGATGGATATGAATATAATTTTTACTATGCCCAAAAGAACAATCTGATTACTCTATACCGCCTCGGGATATAACTGTCGCGTCTACAACGTTTTGTGCCGTGTCTTCGCAAGTCCATTGGTTACTCCAAGCCATGGCATCACAATGAGGACCCGCCAGGGAGACTAAGAAGCGAAATAGATTTCAGCCACCTAATATTAAATCTACCGTCACGTGCAAGCCATAATGGAGTTGCAGAGTTGCCCAACGTCTCGCCCAGCTTGGATACGTTGCGTTATACCCTGCTCTCGTTTTCCTTCTTTGTGTTGTTTTCCAATACTATTGCCGCCTGGCATTGTTCCTCAACAATGGTAACTAGTGATTTGCCTTTCGCAACCGCAAATCACATCAAGTCTCCACGCACACTCATGGATTTATGACGCAACTAACTAAAACAATTAGCCGACATGCCAAGCCACAGTGACTACACCATCGGCTGGATCTGCGCTATAGCCACGGAATATGTCGCAGCTATAGCATTTCTTGACGAGGAGCACGATGCACTTGAAGATTTGTCGCCAAACGACAACAATATATACAAACTAGGGAAAGTCGGCAATCACA
The DNA here is from genome assembly GCA_020623665.1 of Calonectria multiphialidica. Taxonomy (NCBI): domain Eukaryota; kingdom Fungi; phylum Ascomycota; class Sordariomycetes; order Hypocreales; family Nectriaceae; genus Calonectria; species Calonectria multiphialidica. Next base: position 677,984 of record JAHVYC010000007.1, read on the forward strand.
ATGTCGTGATTGCCGTGATGCCAGAAGGAGAGTACGGCACGACTGCTGCAGCAAGTGTAGCCAGAGATATGCTTCACAGCTTCCCCAACGTTCGGATTGGTCTCATGGTGGGCATCGGCGGTGGCGTGCCAGGCCCAAAGCACGATATTCGTTTGGGAGATGTCGCTGTTAGTGCGCCACGCAACGGCCAGAGTGGTGTTTTCCAGTATGATTTTGGCAAAACGATTCAGGAACAAAAGTTCCAAAACACCATGTTCCTGAACCAGCCCCCCACGCTCTTGAGAAGTGCCATGAATGCTCTCAAAGCCCGCTATGAACTTGAAGGGCATCATCTCCAAGATGATGTCGATAGAGTTCTTGAGAAGCGGCCAAGGATACGGAAGAAATACCAACGACCGCATCCAAGCACCGATAGGCTCTACCGCAGCGAAGTCGTCCACCCTTCAGATAACGACTCGTCTTGTATGGCAATATGCACGAGCGACCAATCAGCATTAGTACTACGAGAACCACGCAATAATGAGGAAGACGATCCCGCAATTCATTATGGCCTAATTGCTTCTGGCAATACACTGATGAAGGATGCTCTCACACGGGATGTGCTTGCATCAGAAAAGGACATCATCTGTTTTGAAATGGAGGCGGCAGGTCTAATGAACCACTTTCCGTGTCTAGTCATTCGTGGCATCTGTGATTATTCGGACTCGCATGGGAATAAAGAATGGCAAGGCTTTGCCGCAATGATGGCAGCTGCTTATGCCAAGGACCTTCTACGACAAATTCCTCCCAGTAAGGTTGAGGCTGAGCGACGGATTGCAGATGCGCTCTCCGGTTGGTTAATCTAAAACTAAAGGACTTTGGCAGCTCTAATTCCCATTTTATTGATAGGGATCGAGGATAGAATCAGCCAGCTTGTCCACGTACAGCGTGATCAAAAACACGACGCTATCCTTGACTGGCTTACTCCAGTAGACTACGGCCTACAGCAGAGCGATTATTTCAGCCGACGACAGGAAGGCTCTGTAAAGTGGCTTCTTGATTCAGAAGATTTTAGGAATTGGCTGGACAACGAGAACCAAATTCTATTTTGCCCAGGTATTCCTGGGTCAGGCAAGACAATTCTGACATCTATTGTGGTTGACAATCTTTATTCTAAGTTCCGGAATGATCCGAACGCTGGTATCGCATATATCTATTTCAATTATACGCGGCAAGGCGAGCAAACAGTTAGCCACTTACTAGCCAGTCTACTAAAGCAGCTTTCTGCAACCCAGCCTTTTCTGCCAGAGGCTGTGAAGAAACTCCACGAAGAACACACGAGACATCGAACACGACCATCCATTGACGAGTTATCTCAAGCTCTTCAGTCTGTTATTTCTATATCCTCAAGAGCTTTTATTTTGATTGACGCCATTGATGAATGTCAATCATCCGACCACCGTCGGTCAGAATTTCTATCCCAGATTTTGACAATCCAAGCCAAGAGCAGAGCAAATCTCTTCACGACCTCTCGGCATGTTCCAGAGATCGCAGAAATGTTCCAAGCGGCCCCTGTATTGGAAATACGTGCCAGTGAGAAAGATATCCACCAATACCTGAGTCGCAACATGTTCAAACTTCCAAAATTTGTACGCGATCACGATATGCAAGGGAAAATTATAGATGAGATTACTCGGTCCGCCGAGGGAATGTACGTCGACTGCGCCTACATGATAAATTATGCTAATGCATACAGGTTTCTTCTTGCCCAGCTTCATTTCGAGTCATTGACACAAAAGACGACGCCCAAAGCTATATTGGCTGCTTTACAAAACTTGGCAAGTGGATCTGGAGCCTATGAGCAGGCATACCGCGAAACAATTAAACGAATTCAAAGCCAACCCAAAGATCGTGCACAGCTTGCAATGTCGGTTCTGTCTTGGGTCACTTATGCAAAGAGACCACTCGCCCTACCTGAACTTCAGCATGCCCTCGGGGTGGAGCCAGGGACATCGGCAATTGACAAAGAAAATATCCCAGAGACTGAACTCATACTGTCTGTATGCGCAGGTCTGGTCACTGTCGATGCCAAAAGTCGCATCATCCGGCTGGTCCATTACACAGCTCAAGAATACTTTCAACATGAGTACGCGAACCTTTTACCAGACACCCCCGCAGAAATCCAATCAAAAATCGCAAGAATATGCATAGCTTATCTCTCGTACGAAGAGTTCGCAAGCGGGGCATGCAAAGAGGATCGTGCTTTTGAAGATCGCTTGGAGTCTTATCCTTTCTACTCTTACGCCTGCATTTATTGGAGTCGTCATGCTCCCGAAGAACCAACGGTAGTTTATGAGGCAATAAAGTTATTAAAGGATACGGCTAAGCTTGAAGCATGCTGGCAAGCATTGACGGTTCGAAAGGTAGAGTATCCCGAATGGTGTTATAGCGAACGATTCCAGCACCAAATGACGGGGCTACATTTGGCGGCGTATCTGGGTATCTCGGAACTGGTCAAGAATATGTTGCTTGATGAAAGTGTCAATACTGACGCTGTCACTGACAGAGGATATACGCCGCTTGCTCTCGCGGTCGAGCGAGGACACGAAGTTATTGTCCAGTTATTGCTTGATAAAGGTGCTGATATGGAGATTGCTTGCAATGTTGACGAAACGCCGCTTCTTTTAGCTGCTAAACGCAGTAATGAAGTCATTCTCCGATTGTTGCTCGACAAAGGCGCAAATACCAAGGTTACAACCACTTTCGGCGAAACATTCCTTCATCTGGCCGCTGAAAATGGACATCAATCAATTGTCCAGCTATGTCTCGATAAAGGCGCCGATATTGAGGCTACTACTGATTTTGGCTATACATTACTTCATCGAGCTATTATCAAGGGTCATGAAGGTACTACTCAGCTATTACTTAATAAAGGTGCAAATGTTGAGGCCACTACTGTTCATGGCCACACACCGCTTGTTGTGGCTATTATCAATGATCATGTGGCTATTATTCAGTTATTGGTCAATAAATGCGCCAATATCAATGCCGCCAACAATAATTGCATGGCACCACTCCTCTGGGCATCTAAATATGGACGTAAAGGTACTGTCCAGCTTTTTCTAGATGAGGGTGCTAATATTGAGGCTACTGACACTTTCGGCAACACACCGCTCCTTTTAGCTGTTGATCATAGAAACGAAGTTCTAGTCCAGCTATTACTTAGCAAAGGTGCCAATATTGAGGCCACCAATGCTTACGGCAACACACCACTCATGTTGGCTGCTGAATACGGGTATGAAACCGTGGTCCAGCTATTACTCGATAACGGTGCCAATATTAAGGCCACCAGCAATGACAAAACGCCACTCCTCTGGGCTATCGAATATGGACACAAAGCTGTTGCCCAACTATTGCTCGACAAATCCATCGATATTGGAGCAATAGATGAGCATGACAGGGCTGCTTTACAGGCTGCGGTGTTCAATTGTCCTGATACAGTTAAATGGGCGCTCCTTTCAGACGAGGGGTTTTTTTATCAGAGGATGAAGATACGGAAATAGTCATTTAGTTCCTCCTCACCACTCAATCGATGTTTGGTTGCATAATTATTTTCAATATCTAATTCACCAATGCATTATTTGATCACACTACTAGGAATTTATTGGCATGGAAAATCTTTATCCAATCAATTTCGGTCTGTCTATTGACATGGGTGGCCTTGCAAAGTTCCAACAAGGCCGAAGCAAGTGGTGGGAATGGAAAACGCGATCAAGCAATGATGCATAGAATAAGACAGAAGAAATTCCGATTTTATGGATAGTAATAATGCTGTGGAGCTGAAAGGTGAGGGTTTTCTCCTTTGTATGCAAAAATCTTACGGAATATTCCTGTGGTTCCAAACCGAAACCTCTAGGTGCATCAGGTTTGCTGGCCACCATCAATGCGACACCGCCACATCGTCGACGTCATGAGGTCAAAAAAAGCCCCAGAGATTCCGCGTCCTTTATGCCAAGAATCAAGAATGTGACACCTAAAAAGCTTGATGTGAGGGGGCCATGTCCTATAAAGTGAGATCTTCGGTCGCTTGTCACTACTTTAATTATTTTCTTAAAAACCTTTCTCCAACTACACTGAACCACACTCTTCACTGAGTACGATACGTACTCACGCTGAGTAAGTCCCCTCCCTCCCATGAGGTGCACATCCACAGTGTGGCGCTGACCAACCCTAGCCACCGACCCTCCATTCATCGCGACAAACCCCCGCTTACCCCACCATCGCCCCCTCTGAGCGCTGCCCACTACCACGCTCAACGCGCATCGCGACCTCGCCTGCTTGAAGCATCATGGGTCTCTTCTGGGGAAAGAACATCGGTGGAAAGCATTTTGGTACGAGCATCCACGTCGACAAACACGGTGTTCGACGCGGCCCTTGGCGATTCTCCTTTGGAAAGTTCAGCTGCTTCCGACACTAGCACACACAGCGCGCGACGGGATGGGACGTAACATGGCTCGTCTTGGGCCCACAGCCTCACGCACGTCATACTTTGGAGGCCTCAGTTTAGATGTTGCACGCATTATGATACATGGATGAAGAAACTCGAGTGTTGTGGTTTTTTTTTGAAGTTTCGGAAGACAAGTGAGGCAGTAAACCTTACAAGATAAGGTCGATGTTGATGTCTGCACTCCGTAGAGTAATAATCAAATAAATTCGCACCAATGAATATGGGCTCAATACATATAGTCTAGGTTGGAATTGTTGCATTGAGGCCTCCCTCTGGATTTTCTAGCCCCTCATATGCAGGGGACAGCAAGCATCCAAGTCGTTCATTGATTGTCTGTGCCGTGAACCCAATCATTCTCTCACCCACACCCTCCATGAGGGTGCAGGTTGCTCAAATGAACCCGTGAGGTGGGTTGGCTACGAGGTCAAAGTGTGCTACCATAAGAATGAAAAGAATACACGGACCCCAAGTCGCGCGAGCGCTCTTGGTCCCACCTTGGCGATACCAAGGTCATGCAGAATTGGGGCCGGAGTTGCCCATCAAAGTTGTGCAGCCGCACTCCAAACACGTCTATTTCAGCTACTGATAGTCCAGCAACATCGCTCAAGAAATATATCCTTTAAAACATAGTCGCGCTATTGGGTGATAAATGGCACCAGGCTTCAATATAACCCTAAGTTAGTCTGTGTTTTATTTAGGGCCTTGTGGGGTGTATTTCCATTAGTCAAAGCGCGGTCCGGGTTGTGGGTTAACCAAATATTGAAGTCGTTCCTGAGCTGGAAATTTGGTTGGGATGAATATGTTATGCGGGTGTTGCACTTGTTGAACCAAACCGATTCTACAAGACTCACCCAAAACCCCACTGTTACACATAAAACCAGGATATATAAAATTTAAATTTAAAACCAACACACAAAATACGATCTATTAAACCATAAGACACCGTTTCCCCTCAAATATGATGCACAGTATAGGGTAAGTGCATAATCTGAGTTATGTACATATCCGGGCCCCGCTCACTTTACGCGACCACCGAGCTGTGAAGTGCTAAGCGGTGGATGAGCGTGAATGTTGGCAGCATTCACAGGTGAAATGATTGTAAAAATGCCCAATCCTTTCCACGTTGATACTATTTGATACACCGTCGATGGGCTTGTGTAGTATACAGCCATGGCGCTCCTCAACTTCACACTCAGCGAAGAGGGCGTCTCGGCCCTGCGCGACGCGCTCGTGTGCCTGAACAAGTTCAGTGACGACGTCTCGCTCGAGGCTCGCAAGGACTCGGTAGGCAACGCACTGGATGCCACCCTCTGGACTCAAATTTACAAGCCTGCAGTTTGTTATCACCACACTCAACACTTCCAAGTCGGCCTACGCTAGCTTCAAGTTTGCCACAAACAAGTTCTTCTCGCGGTACCAGTTCCAAGGTAGCGGGCAGTACCGTGATCGCTTCTACTGCACCCTATATATTCGCGTATGTTAAAGGACCAAGAAAGAGTTCGCAATGGGATTGCTGACCTGTTTCCAGGCCCTCATATCTCTCTTCCGGAGTCGGACTGCTACAGAGGGCCAGAGAGATGCAGAGAAACAGACGTTGATTGACCGGTGTGACGTTGCCATTGAAGATGGCGAGGGCGTCGACAGTCGCTTCATTGCTCGTATCATCTTCCGTAACGGCCTCACATCCACGCACCGACTGCCCTACGAGGTCTCTGTCCCGGTTCACGCCAAGTTCAACCGGCAGGAAGCCCCGCACCACTGGACAATATCGTCCAGGACACTACGACAGCTCATGGATCACTTCGGACCCGGCATCGAGTTCTTGGACATCAACACGGATGGCGACCATGTCAACTTCACTTGCTTCAGCGAAAAGTCTGTCAGCGAAGACAGTATGTTTTATTTTAGTATTACCTAGCACGAAAACTGACACTGGCATAGCTGTTCTAAAGAAACCCCTCCAGACATCCATCGCTGTGGAGGCAGACGAGTTTGATGACATTGACGTCGAGGATAAGCTTCACATTGTGATATCCGTCAAGGATTTCCGAGCTATCATTCAACACGCGGGCATCACTGGCAACGATGTCTCGGCCAGATATTCAGTGCCTGCTCGTCCCATTCAGCTCTCCTACACAGGTGACGCCATCTCATGCGAATTCCTGATAATGACCGTTGGTGAGAGAGGTAGCAACCCCGGGCAAAAGACGAAAAAGGGTCGCAAGAATGCTGCCCAAAACACTGGCCCTCGCCTCGAAGCCACGTCACGTAGAACAAGCGTGGCTCCGTCAGAGACACCGCAGCCACAGCACCAGATTCCTCTACCATCCAGACCACAGCAGAACCCGAACCCGAATCCGATTCCAAACCCAACACCGCAGCTGAGCGCTGCTAGAGCCAGCGCCTCACGCATAGGAGCGTTTGACTTGCGACCGTCGCAGAGACCCCCTCCAGCTCCGACCATGAGGTCAGAGAGTTTGTTCGTCGACGACGAGGGTTGGGAGCCAGTTAGAGACGAGGACGAGGACGCAGAAGAGGACGCAAGGTTGGAGTGGGATCATAGCGTGGACCCGGTGAGCTGACACAATTTTCTTTGGTGTTTTCTGAGATGCTAACTCTCCCAGAACCCAACCACTATGCATATGAGTCGAGCCGAGGAAGATCGACAAACAGCAGAGCCAGAGAGCAACCGTCCAGAGCCTACGGGAGACCAATCCCAATTTTTGGAGCCCACTCAAAGGCTGTCGGATGTCAAGAACCTGGCCCTGTTCCCCGACTAAGATTTCGGACCATCCACATATGGTACGGCCTTTGTTTTTTTGTTATACTTGGATGGCGCCAAGTCATTCTTCGGATGTAATGAATACCCAACTGGTGGCGCAGCCGGCACCGATTGCGCCTATCTTAGACCCAGGAGGGATGAATTTTGACGACGCAATGACGTTCCATCTGCCCTTGACGTTGTTGTTTTCAACTTGTGGTCCACAGTTTCCGTGCTCGCCCCAGCCCCATGAGAGAACATCCCCGTCAACTGAGAGTGCAACGACATGCTCGCTCCCGATGGCCACTTTATCAAGCTTGGGGAGGTTTGGCGGGGGTAGTTGTCCATGGTCGTCCCGTCCCCAACTTTGTAGATCGCCGTCCTCGGTCAGGATGTAGACGTTGCCCCAGCTCGCACCGACGTCCTTCCACGCCGGAGCGGGTTTGGGTGCGCCGGACTGGATGTTCCACTTGTCGGAACCCAGCACCTGAATATTTCCGCTCAACGGCTCGCCGAACAAGCATGTAAACGTCCGCCCGCAAACCGCCCGCGACACCTTGAAATCCACGCCGGCAATCTTCCGCGGCACATGGAGGACCTGGCCTGGACTCCCAGCCTGCTCCTTTGACCCGTTGCCCCAACCGTAGGCGTCGCCGTTGCTCAGGACCGCGACGACATGGCTCATACAGGCCGAGAGATCCACAACCTCTGTGCCAGGTGGGGGGAAGTCTTTAATCTCGCTTGCGCTGGGCGTGCGAACAATGAGTTCGCCCAGTCCCAGTTCGCCCTTCCCGCCTAGTCCGAAGCTGTACACCTTGGTCCGCTTGCCGTCTGCGTCCTTTGCGACAATGACCGACGCCTCCCAGGTCGCAGCAATCAGGACAACCTCTCCCAGCTTGGCGCTCTCGTCCTTGGTGAGCTTGATTTGGCTAAAGACGGGCGCATCGGGCCCCGAAGGCAAACCGCATGCCCCGGAAGTAGAATCACCGCTCCAGAACAGCTCTCCGGACTTGGTCAATAGCAAAGTGTGGTTCCCGCCGGCCGTGATTTTCGCAACCGGCGAGCTCGGTGGACCCGGCTCAAAGAGGACTTGCTTGGGAACTGAGACATCCTCTTGGTGCCCGATCCCCAGCTGTCCGGAGCCATTGGAGCCAAGCGCGAATATGGCCTCCATTATTTCCAAATACGATACGGGGCAATAGAAAAAAAAAAAAACCGTCCCGGAAAGAAATGGAGCCTTTTCGAAACAGTGGTGTCTCGATGGCTGGGAGACCGTTGTGCTTGATAGCTGCATACCCCATCGTTGTATCGCAGAGCCGCCCGGGTGGAGCGCTTACATAATCTGGCTGATCTCCCCCACTATGTAAACGGCTGCAACTTTTTTTTTTCTTCCTTCTCGACATCAACCTTCAACACCTCGACGAACAAGTTTTTTCTTGCTCGTCCCGGTCCGCGCAGACTCGCCTCGAGGGTGTTTCTGCTGCTGCAGGATGTGATAGACATTTTCTCTGCTTGCCAATTACCCCATCAAGCGGTAGATCTGATCAATCATGGCCTCCTCTCCGGTCGTCATCCCGACGGGGATGGAGAAGTTTGTCGTTGGACTCATTGGTATGGGTGACATGGGCAAGATGTACGCCGAGAGGCTGTCTGCCGCCGGCTGGAAGTAAGTCTGCTGCTTCCAGCCCCCTCCCCGATTGTTTCTTTGGTAAGTCACATTTTTCTCTTTCACTTGGTCGCGTCGCGACCTGTCCTCACCCTCACACGATTATGATGACTAGAGCGCATTTGGCTCGAGCATCGTTCAGGGTCGTCCTGTGGCCGTTCCGGTCCCTTGACACCCCCCTGGGCTTTCAATGATGTAACTGCTAGCTACCTTTTCAAAACTATTGTCTGAAATCATATCCTTCCTCACATTTTGTTTTTACAACTCTATTGGAAGACCTTGCCGCTAACATTGGCCCCAAAGACTCTAGGAACATCTGCCATCCATCCAGCATCCTCTGTGATGCTTCGCGACCCCGTGCCGAGTGGCTAACGGCGTATATAGAATTCTGGCCTGCGACAGGGAAGAGAACCAGGAGCGTTTGGAGAAGGAATACGCTGGAAATGTACGGCTCTGCCACCTGTCTCATGTACCTGCTCTCGCATGGCCAGAATGCTGAAGCTTTCGAATAGAAAAATATAGAAATATGCCGCAATGGCCACTACGTATCCCGCGCAAGCGACTACATCATCTATAGCGTCGAGGCAGCCATCATTGACCGTGTGATTGCCCAGTATGGACCATGTATGCCCTCTCCCCATTCTCCGTCCACACTGTAAACCCTAGTTTCTTGCCATTGTCCAACGAAGAAGCTCTCTCTAACACTTGGGTTCCCAACTCCCAGCCACCAAGCTCGGCGCCATCGTTGGAGGCCAGACTTCGTGCAAGTCGCCCGAGATCAAGGCCTTCGAAACCCACCTCCCTGCCGATGTGCACATCGTGTCGTGCCACTCGCTGCACGGCCCCAATGTCGATCCCCAGAACCAGCCGCTCGTCCTCATCCAGCACCGCGCGCCCGACGAGGCCCTGCGCAAGGTCGAGGCCGTGCTGTCGTGCCTGCGCTCCAAGTTCGTCCACCTCACGGCCCTCGAGCATGACCGCATCACGGCCGACACGCAGGCCGTCACCCACGCCGCCTTCCTGTCCATGGGCAAGGCTTGGCACGCCAACAAGCAGTTCCCCTGGGAGCTGAGCCGCTACGTCGGCGGCATCGAGAACGTCAAGGTCAACCTGATGCTGCGCATCTACAGCCAGAAGTGGCACGTCTACGCCGGCCTGGCCATCCTCAACCCGGAGGCCAGCGTCCAGATCAGCCAGTACGCCCGCAGCGTCACCGAGCTCTACACCTTGATGCTCGAGGGCAAGCTCGAGGAGCTGCGCAAGCGCGTCTACAACGCCCGTGACAAGGTCTTTGGGCCCTCCATCACCTGGGACACCCGCCCGCTGCTTGAGCCCTCGGTGCTGTCTGGTTTCTCCCTTGGCACGCCCACCGACGAGCCTCGCCCCAACAACCACCTCTCGCTGCTGGCCATGGTCGATTGTTGGGCCGCGCTCGGCATCGTGCCCTACGACCACATGCTGTGCAGCACGCCGCTCTTCCGTCTACGTCTGGGTGTGACTGAGTACCTGTTCCGCAACGAGGAGGTGCTCGACGCCGCTATCCAGACGGCCGTGGACGACAAGACGTACCGCAGCGACGACCTTGAGTTCACCTTTGCGGCCCGTGGATGGGCCGAGTGCGTGAGCCTGGGCCACTTTGACACGTGGGAGAAGCGCTTCGTGAGCACACAGGAATTCTTCGAGCCCCGATTCGAAGAGGCCAAGGTGGTGGGCAACCAGATGATGAAGAAGGTGTTGGAGAGCTTGAAGAATTAGACTCTAGCGATTTTGGAGGGCTTTTTAATAACTATATAGATATTTAACGACGACCAGGAAGTGGTTACAAACACTGGATTTCTCTGTAAGCCTCTGTAAATGCCATGACTCCCAGGCAATGTCCCGCATTGCCCCGGAGAGACTTTCCAGGTCTAGCCAATATTGTGTCGTGTTTCTGTTCGAGGCCCACTAATCTTTAGTAGATAGTCTGTACCTTCGCCTGGACCAGGCGTGGAGACGGAGCCAACATGATCTACAACCACACAGTCGATTCTGTATTCGTTGGCGCGAGGAGGTGCCCTGGTAGCCTCTTCGGGTGGTGTAAGCTGGGCTGATTCTTGGGGCGGTTCATGGGAGCAGGTCCCCAAAGATTGGTTGTACGATCTCAAATTTTCGCACCGAGGGGAGCGAGTCAATTGCCCTGAAATTGAGGGCAATAGTGATACAAACCCCTCCGATTCGGACACACGATCTCTTCGATCATCGAGCCATAGCCCACAGCTCTGAGCTATTTGATCATCTAGTAGATCTATCATGCTCACCCCCGATGTTAGACTGCTTGTCGTGAAGCTCGTATCGGACCGAGGCTGTTTTTTTGTTAGTCCATGCTTGTGTTCTGCAGAGCGCTCGGCGATACGTACTGGTGGAGGGGCGCGTAAGCCAAGTTTCCTGACGATGGCCGCATCAATGACTGGCCGCTTGCCTAGTGCTTGGAAGCCAAATCCTGTGGCCGCGGTTGGTGGTAATTCTCCGATCGCAACAGCAGCCAGACTTAGAAACGCTCGTTCCGCATAAGAAGGTCGGCAAAATGGACAGATTTTGACCTTGCATTCCTCGTCGTCGATGTAGAACCAGCGACTGCCATCATTGTGGCTCTGGCCAGCACTGTCCATTCCATGAGCCGGGTGAAAGGGGCCCGGCAACAGAGATCTATTCTTTCGAAGGCGCTCCTTTTCAATTTCGATTTTCAGCTAGAAATGGGGATCAGTATATTTGGGTTGTCTTGGGCTCCAGCTTGTTTATATACATTTTCCCTCTGTCGCAAGATGGTGGCGATTTGGTCCGGTTTATAAGCCGTTAGCTCCTCACGAGACATCTCGTCAAAGAAGCTGAGCCTATCTTGTCGCGCAGCAGGACTGCCCTTTCGTACTCGGAGCTGCTCTGTAAATCGATGGCCTAAGCTGTCGAAAGCGGTCTTGATTGTGTTAGATGACCGGTCGTACAAAGGCCTGGACGGAGAGTACGTACGGAGAAGCCTCGCGACACTGCCTCCTCAATCAATTCTTCACGGTCCTGAGTGCACCGATACACCCATCCAAATGACCCCGGCCGGTGGCACGCCTCATAGACGAAGTCAACACCGTAGAGACGGGTCATGGTCAGATGTGAGCACTGCGGTTGGAATCCCCGGCGGCCCTGAGGGCTGTTTACTTGTCGGTACGTCATAGCGATGACCCCGATCCAGGCCGAGAATTGATATAGCCGGGCATAAGCAGGTTTACAAGCGAAAAGGTGAAAACTCGAAGGATTAAGTGTCTCGGGTGTCGTTTGGTCGTAGTCGTGGTGGGAGCGAGAGGAGGTGCAAGTGATGCCACTGCGAGGCTAATCTATGAACCGGTACTCCCAGCGAGTGACATGGCCTGCATGACAAGGGATAAAGAATGGCGACGCTGTATTCGTGGAAGAGGGTGAATTCGAAGATGATAGACAAGTGTCGCTGAGCAAGCTGTAAGGGCGACATCGGGAGAGGGAGGTGCAAGGCGGCTGGCAAACAATGTAGTGCCTGCCACAGCAAGCACGCGGAACCATCAAGGAGTACGGAAATGTTGGCACAAGCGAGACATTGGGCCACACATGAGCAAGCGACATATCAAAGATTGAATCCTGGTTACTATTCCGTGACAGGTTGAAGAGCTTGGTAATCCCTACTGGTTTGCCTTCTGCGGTGTTATGTGTGTATGCCACCATACCCCAACCAACCATGGGTATATACACCGAGCGAACCATCACGACCCGTCAAAGTGGAGCAGGAAAGTCTCTTCTCCGAGACCGAGGTCACACCCGAGCAGGAAAAAAAAATAAATCAAAGTGGGACCAACCGAAATGCAGTTTGAGCAAAAAATAGACATTTGGACGGGTTGGGCGCACATCATTCACGCTCCATCGGCAGTCACTCAAAGCAAGGCGACAAACGACAAAACGTCAAGAGCGTGAACAATGTGGGGACCCAAATCGTGGGCTTCTCATTTTTTCATCTATTTTTTGATGCAACGTCCGTAAACACCAAGGCCTCCGGTTCGAAGACCCTTCCGTTAGCGCCCTCGCCAAGCTTCAGAGAGGACTGCGCGTGTGACATGATGAAAAATTTCTTGATATTGGCATTTTTCTTTGAAGCCAGTCATGTGTCGTTCAACGGCGCGTTATATTCTCTAGCACGAATGTACATGCCAGAACCGCAGGCAACGCAATCCCCTTTCCGATGCAAACCGTAAAGCAGCCCAAAAACCGACCCAAAACCTTTTACACCTCAGTGGTAACCTTCGCCTTGGGGTTAGTGACCTTGACGCCAAGCTGCTTGGCGCGGCCAATGATGTCAATTCGCTTCCTCGACGAGACGTTGTGGGCGATCCTGTACGGCAATTGTTAGTCAAATTGTCTTCGATTGGGGCAGCAGGAGAGTCTTGTCTCTCTCTCGACAATATGTTGCCGTGCAAGGGGGTCAACGTACTCGGCGGCGTAGGTGCGGTTGTGCATGAGGAGGAGCTCGACGTCCTTGACGTTGTTGACAAGGAAAGCCTTGTGGCCGGAGGGGGTCAGGTACTTGGTCTTCTTGTTGGAGCCATAACCGATCTGAAGTCGCAATTCGTTAGCCAAAATTGTGTCCCACAATCCTCATACGGAGGAGCGGTGCGGTTGTTGGTTGAAAGCCAACCCGCACAGGGGAATTGCAACATACCTTGGGCATGGAGATGGCACCACGGAAGCGTCGTCGAACACGGCCATCGATACCCTTGGGCTTGCGCCAGCTGGGGTCCACACACTTGAATCGATCACTCTGGTGACGAGCGAAGCGCTTCGTGCCTGCACACACACACCAGTCAACATTTCATATTCTTGCCCAAGTTTCTCTCTCGAGGTCTCAAGTCTCTCATTCTTCCTCCCGGGGGGCGCGCCTCTTCCAAAACGGGGGTTGTCGTCGTCGATAAATCATCGTCGCAGCTCCATGTTTCTTCCGAGTGGCGGTGGGTGGGAGGAATCCTGAGAGACGAGAGGTGTTCTTGCGAGCAGGTGTTTGTACGTACGCTTCTTCACGATGGGGACGTGCTTCTTGGCGGAAACCATCTGGATTGAGGGTCAGCAATTCAGTTCGATCGCAATGGTGTCGTCGTCGTCTCCTGTGTCTTCGAGGGGGCGGTGGTGGTTTGCATACCTTGACTGCGGGTTAGTCGACGGGCTGGATGGCTGTGATAGTGTCCGGCTGTGAGGATCTGGCGAGGCGAAATTTTGGCAATGTCAAATTCCGGCCCGCTAAGTCCAAGGGCTTAGGGCTCCTCATCACGTGCTCCCACATTTTTTCGCCGCCGCGCCTACCACCTGCGCTAAGCCCCCGAGTGCCCCCCTGCCACAAGCGGACTAGCGTCTTCCGAGGGCACAAACCCTCCTTCTCGCAAAAAATCGACAGGCGAGCTAGACCATCACAACACGTCCCGCAGCTCGTACCTTCACAGCACCTCCGGCAACCAGACAATCAGCAATCATGTCGTCGTCCCAGAGCGTGCAATGCTTCGGCAAGAAGAAGACGGCCACCGCCGTCGCCCACTGCAAGGTTCGTACGGAGAGAACTCTTGCCGCCACCTCGGCGGCGTCGAATCGAGACGGCAATCGAATTTTTTGGCTAACGACCGTTTTTTCGCACAATAGGCCGGCCGTGGTCTCATTAAGGTCAACGGACGTCCTCTCCAGCTCGTCCAGCCCGAGATCTTGCGCTTCAAGGTACGAACAAACTGAGCCCTCCCCCCATGCGATTATATCCCACCCATCGAATTCGAAAAGAAAGACTTGGAACCAGAAGAAGACTTGTTGTGTTGTGTGTGTGCGGTGTTGCGGGGAGGAGATGCCACTTTAACGAGAGATTTGGAATGGAACAAAAATGCTGAGACTTTTTCTTCTTCCAGGTCTACGAGCCCCTTCTGGTTGTCGGCCTCGACAAGTTCGCCAACGTCGACATCCGTGTCCGCGTCTCCGGTGGTGGTCACACCTCCCAGATCTACGCCGTCCGCCAGGCCATTGCCAAGTCCCTCATCGCCTACTACCAGAAGTTCGTCGACGAGCACTCCAAGAACCTCCTCAAGCAGGCTCTTGTCCAGTTCGACCGTACCCTCCTCGTCGCCGACAACCGTCGGTGCGAGCCCAAGAAGTTCGGTGGTCCCGGTGCCCGGGCCCGCTTCCAGAAGTCCTACCGATAAACGGATCGGAAGGAGAAAAGGGGGCAGCGCGCGCCACGCCCTTGCGGACGCCGTGCGGGCGTGGCTGTTTGGGTGTTGTTGGGCAGTCCGGAAAAGGGATCGGAGTCACATATTCCCTGGTCTGGGAATGGGTTTCCCATTGGCATTTGCATGGCCTTGCTTTTGACGGATTGTAAAGGATCTGGCAGGCAAATGAAATCTTTCAAGTTAACGACGCGGTTCATTCTGCAAAAAAAGACTGTGATGTGCTCAATGAAATGTCCAGAATTGCCCTTACCGATGCAGCTTCCTGTCGAGTGTCATGTGATGCTGTGAAGTCCCCGATGGGCCAGTGTGTGCAACTTGACCTGGTCGACGTCCCCTTGTGTCGGACCCTTGGGGCGGCCGGGGAAATGCCGCTTGGCTGAGGCTTGGGACAAGCAGAACCTTTGCCCTTACTGGTTGATGTTGAAGATGTGGCCTTATCTATACGGACAACTGTACATGTAGACATGAAGAATCTCAATCAAGAACCACACTGTTAAACAACCAAGGATTCGGATCAATGTTGACGCTGATATGATCCCACCCATATTATGACAATGATACCGCTTTGATTAGTTCACAATCCCCTGAAATCAAGTTAATACATGAAAAAAAAACATCATTACTATTCAAAAACGCTGTCATCACAGTAGACTATCTATTCGTTATGCCATACTCCATCGGCAATACTCCCAACTCCCAGTAACCATTATGATGTCCATTCTCGTCACATTTTGCTGCCCATAATATTCTCCGTTTTGTCGACTGCTAGGAACTAAGGCTTCTTCCGTTTGCGGACCAACTTTCGCCCTTCGAGATTCTATCGCGCCCATGCCATTCGGGACTTGGGCTTTTCCAACTGTTGCCATGTAGCACCAGAGACCACCGCCATACGTTTGCCCCAGAAACACGGTTCCAGAAACGTCCTCAGAGCCTGGGGCTCCTAGGCAGCCCACGAAACCAAGTCCCGCTGCCGGCCAGCCTCATCCAGGTCCACTACTTGTGGTGCCCATTCACCTCGCTCGTCCTCGGCTTCAAGATCTGTCACCTCGAGTTCGATCTGTTCTCCGTCTTCCATCATGACATTGCCGCGACGCAGGTATTCTCCGCGCAGGTCCCATTCCAAGTCCAACGCCACAGCGGCTTCAAGGCCAGCAAAGGCAGTGCCAACGGCGAGTTGGTCTGGTGAGGCCTTGGTGTCTAGGCCAAGCAGGAGTTCATCGAGACGACGTTTGTAGACTGTGAGAGAAAGACGCAGCTCCCGTGTTTGTGACTCGGATTGGTCAAGAACTGAGCCTTCCAGCCACGAGGTGCTGTAGGAAAGCTGGGCCGTGAGGGATCGAATGAAGGTGGCGGCAAGAGCCGGGCGGTGGGCGGGAAGATTGTAGGCTCGGAGAAAGAGTTTGAGGAGCATGTACCACCACTGCTGGACACAAGAGTCATTTCCCAGGTGCATACCGACAATGTACGCAAACTGGAACTCGCCGACGATGTCCTCGTCATCCAAGTCATTATCAGGGTTGTCAATGACGGATGCAATGTAACGAGTAGAATCAGTGGCCTCCAGTGTTCGGTCTGCTCCGGTGTTGCCTGTTGTGTACGTCTTGGATCGTTGGTCAAAGGTAAAGTTGAGTTCTCGAGTTTTAAGCAACGGGTTAGATATGGATCGATCCAGGTCTATTTCTGCAGCCATAAGGATTGATCCGTTGACGCGGTCACCGGTGTGTGCCATCCAGTTGTTCCCAAGTTGCCCCGTGATGCGGCCCAGCACACTCCTGGAGATGCTGCCCGTCAACTGCTGCCACATCTGGAGATTCTTCTCGGAGGCCGACTGAGACAGACTTCCTACGGCGTCATTGACAGCAGACGGGTCATAGTAAGGAACAAGTTTGGAGTGGAAAGTATCGAGGTTGTCTGCCTGGATGCGGGCTTCGGCATGGGCAGACTCGCTGATAACCTCATTGAACTTGTCCCACTGCATGACATGAACCGTATCAACGCCACTCGCCATGACCCAGAAGCCACAGCGAGAGGAGAAGCCTCCCGGGTGAGCAACCCAAACGAAATGAGGGCCTGGGGGAATGTCTCTGATCCCACCGAAATGCTTCGCCGTGAATGATACTGAGTCATATCCGACGGTGAAGAGTTCAGGGAGGTCGAGAATAAGCACAACGTCACCACCACCCATGTCATGTCTCAGGGGCTCGTGAATCGGGCTCTTGGGGGATCTGAGAGGGCTTATTGACGATGGTTTCTTCACAGAATCATGTGATTCGGCCTCATACCCGGCCGGGGGGTCCAGAGGAGGCGGGCCGTCGTCGTCGTCATCGTCGTCGGCAGCCGGGTCGGCAGCATCATGCACGCGCAAAGTGCCGAAGGGATACGCGCCGAGGACAGACACAGAGTTGTGGGACTTGATAGAGCCGCCCCCGACGGACAAGTTTGAGTCCGACTTGGTGAGCTGCGGGATACGGTGCGGAACGGGAGCGCTATTGGCATCCATAGTCGGCAACTTTTTTTGCGAAGATGGCTGCACGAGGGGGGGGATATGCTGATGCTCAAGACAAGATGGCCGGTTGTTGTCCTTTTGGAGGCCTCGTGCGGGGGGAAGATTGGTTCGCGTGAAAAGGTGGGTGTCTTAGTTCATGTTCTGGTTGTGCGAGAGTATGATTGAGATGCAAGCCTGGAGTTGATGTCGTGGCGGGGTCCAAGGTGAAAAAAAAATCCTAGGTCGCAGAGGGGTTGCCTTGCGCCTTGCGCAGGAAGCAGCAGCAGCAGCAGGTGAGTAAGAGTGAGTTGAAGAGGGAAAGTATCGTAGGATGCGGAGACCTGTCGAGACAAACGATATATGCTGTATTTCGCACTGGATTGCAAGTATGTAGCCTGAAGGGGTCGTGGCCCTGAAGGGAGGGTGCGATGACGTTGAATCAGGTTTTTTCCCCCCTAGCAGGCTGGCTTATCGACCCCTCCAACGGGGACGTCATTGTCGCACATGCCGCCGCGCCAGACGTCTGGGGAAGCGCACGTCAACAAGACAAAGATCGCGAAACATTCACAAGCTCGAGACATGTAATCAAAGTAAACACCGCCCGGCAGCAGACACCTTGATGGCGCCAAATTCGCACCGCCCAACCAGACACGCCCCCCCTCCTTTGGCAGCTGCCATCTGTCAGCACCAACTCTACTGTAGCGCAGTCCCAGGGGAGCGGAGGCACTGTGCTACACCAGCAAGCCACTGTTTTGGTCGTAACCACACTTTAGAACATTCGAAATAAATTCTACCGTACGTTGCACCCGCCTGCATCTCAGGTACGCTTTTAATTGATTTTAATTTTTTGATTAAAATTTTTTCTTTTTTTCTTTTCTTCTTCATCTCCTTAATTCATGCATCGATCGAAAGTTTATCGAGGCGCAGTACCCCGGGATCGCACGCCCTCTTAGAGGGGACCCTATCTGTACAACGTCCTCTGTCCAAACCAAAACGTCTCCTCCGCACGTCTCCTCCGCACTTCTCGGCCGATTGACAACGTCCGTTTCCGGACATGCCCAACGTCTATATCAGAATCGGGCGCATCGTGCGACAAGGTCAAACTTGTGCGCAACCCGTTTCCGGCTTTGAGTCCGCCCACGGCCGTGCCGTTCGCGCCCGCTCGAGTTTCCAGCGCCAGTGGTGTGGCTTTCAGCGCCTGTCGCAGCGCTGATCTATCGCTAGGACGTCGCCAACTCCAAAGGGGAAGAAGGGGGGTCACAACTCTCTTTCTCTCTCACGCGTGCACCCACTACACCAGCTCCCCCAGCATTGCTACCGTGACAAGCCGAAACTACCGACTCCTTCGTTGGCACTAGAATAAAAAAAAAAAAGAAAAAAAAGAACCAAGATAGAAATAAATAATCCGGGACGATGTAACGGGTGTTTGTCACATCGGATCAGACCACCATACACCAAGCACACGCCCCCCAAGTCGAGCGGCGACTACTAAAGGGAGACTAGGCGCGGCGGCGCAGGGAATAACGAGTGAGGGTCAAGGAAAGAAATAATAATATTAAAATAAAAAATAATGGTTCCGGTAATAACCATGCCCCCAAGGTGCCATAGTTTTAGGCTGATGGGGCATCGCATCCCACCTTTTTGATACAGTAGATCTGGTATACTGTATGGATCCTGTCAAACCGGCAGCTACCGAATGGGCCGGTCCCTGTTTGGGGTGGGAGGGGCCCTGGAGTTGTCTCCCGGCAGTTGTGTTTCCTGGCGAGGGCGAGGGTTAAAAAAAAAAAAAGGGCTACGCCGCCGAATAACCCCTGGTGCTTGGCTGGTGCTGGTGTTGGTTTGGGTTGGATAGGCTCGCCGTCTGGGGGCCCCAAAACCCACGCCGTCGGGTTCTTCGCGTGTCGACCGGGGTCGCTTGGCTTTCCAGTGCCCCCTACTAGTTCCAGAGTTTTAGTCTTGCGGATAGTAGTTGGTCCCCCGGTTTAGCTGGCCCAAGTGCGGACTATCTCGTAAACTCGTGACGTGTGTTGGCCCCATTCCCATCCACCACCCCCTCCACCAGGGTTTTCCAGTAAAGCGTGTATGGGTAGGGGAGGGGGGGAAGGGAGGGGGGGAAGATAGGCAACCCGATGTTGATCCTTGGATGTAGTTGGCCACGACAACTGATTGAAAGAGATGCAAATGTGTGTGTGCGTGTGAGTGTTTTTTTCCTACTAGTTCTATCGGGGTGCTCCGGGAATAAGACTCCCGAGTTATATCCCAGCGATACCCGCAGAACCCGGGCACTTACGCACCCTCGCGCGTGCAGGCGTCTAGGACGACTAAAAAGAAACAAAAAGACCAGGGCACGCAAAAAAAGACTGAGAGAACCCACACATCCCCACCCTCGCTAGGAAATGGGTGTGATGCGATGTGACGAGCTGTAGTCTAAGGCAGGTCGCACAGAAAACTAAACTAGCCGCCCTGTGCTGGTGCTACACATGCCTTGTTCCCTTGAGAAGAGAGGGGTGCTGTTGGCCTGGTTTCACCACCCACACCAGAACCGGCGCAATGGCTCACGTCCTTGCTGGCATGCTGACGGTTGGTCCCCAGGGTGCAGTTACTGCCGCCACGGGTTAATAGTCAGCTGGCAACTAGTCGTTATCTTTTTTTTTCTTTTTCCTTTTTTTTTTCTGGGTGGGAGAGTTTACATTAAAAGCAAATAAAGAAGAGAGGGGGACAAAGAAAGTATTGACAGACCAATACACATTTCGCATCCTATTTCTTTTGCAACCTCAACTACTTTTTATACACAAAACTCAACCGCTCGTCGCCCGCACCAACCGATGCACCTTCATCGCATCCCATTTCACTGCGTTGTCTGTCCCATGCTCGGCGGGCATGCAAGTGTCTCTCTAGCGGTTAAAATCTCCTAGCGCTCCGCGGCTCCGCCTCATGGCCAGGCACCCCCCTTGTCGACTCTGAACGGCGTCACACACACTCACACACACGCAAGCTCGCCCATTCCTGTGCAGAAACTGGCCCTATTTTCCCCCCCAGGTTTCTCTCTTTTTTCCAACGTACACACCCCCTCCAGGTCGAAACGAGAGAGACATTAGCTCGTCTGCAGGGCTTGGACGAGTTAGCCTTGGTTCACAGCACCTCTTCTGCCAGATCGGCTCCACGTAATCGCGGGGGACCCGTCAAAGTCATGCGAGATGCTGCCCATACCTTGACCTGTTACACAGAAACCATGGGCACGCACCCTTTACCTGATCCGGTGCAGCAACTTCCTTGTCCTTGTTCCTTGGCCCTTTTTTTTTCTCTACTCCCCTACTACCCTGACCTCTGCGGTAAAAATACGAAAAACATCCCCATCCCCCAAGAAACCTAATCGCGATCCCTTCCCACCCCCCCATGTCTCGGTTGATTCGCAATGCATAGTCGGGGCTGGCGATATGCCCACCCGCCTCAACTACGCCAGTATATCCGGATACCCGGATCTATCTATTTTTTATTTATTTTTTAGGTTTTGTCACTTCCCGAAACTTTGGCTTGCGAAACCTGCCAGGCTCCCCTGACGGCGGTCAACAAGTGTGCGCTCGCTCATTTCAGCAGAGTTCAACCAGGCAGGTTTTCGGGGTCCCCATCCTCGAGACTTGCATATCAACTAAACCCACCTGGCAACCGAGAAACATGGCCCCCCGACTATGCCTTCGAAGCTAAACTGACCTCTTCTTCCTGCGATCGGGAGAAGGGAAAAAAGAAAGAAAAAGAACAGGGAGATGGCGAGAGATAGCTTGTCTCAGTGCCGGGCGCGCACCAAAGCACATGTGCCAGTCGACAACCCACACCCCCTTGCCTGCTCAGCCTGCCTATTCCAGGATATTTATCTATTCCCCCTCCCCCCCTGGCCCATCACCCTGGGTCCCAAGGGCGAAAAAAACCACCCTCTATCACGCCTATTCGTACATGGCCCGAAATCCATAGCCGCCTTAGCGTCGTGACACAACCGCAACCACTTCCCATCTCTGTCTAAGGCCCAGCGCCACCCCATCCCCCCAGATCAAGGTCACCATGTCTTAAACCCGCATCTCGTGGATACGGATACATGGGGGGCGTGGTTGGTTTAGGGCCACTTTTGTTCCCTCCCCCATCGACATCTGGGGTAGTACAAAATGAGATCCTTGTATCATGTCATGTCATGTCATGCTATGCCATGCCATGTGCCTGTATTATGTATCATGCTGGCGCCCGGTTCCTGCATGTTAGAATAAACCCGACCGTTGCTAAATAATTACATCTGACCTTGTTGCTTATCCCGGAACCCCAGCCTATTGCCATGTCTGCCAACTTCATCGGACCCAGCGTTTCATTCGTATAATAGCGACGATCGACAAGTTGTACGCGAATAATTAAACCATCTCTTTTTTCCTAACAGGTTGAAAACCGAACTAGTTGACAATCACATTGTAATACAAGACATCCAGTCCTTGCATCAGAATTTCTTCCTGACATTTCAACCAGTTCCCTGGAACCAGGTCGCTGGATAATGTCCCCAACCATCAACCATCACAATCACAGTAGGAAAAAAAGTAGAACCAAAAATATGTCTCAAATGTGTGCCGAAACAAGTACCTTGTCATTGCGTTTCTTGTGTCGACTCGGTCTAAGTACCAGCGCGCGTATCAACGTCGTGCACAATCTTCTTCCCCTATGTCATCAAAAAGCATGAGCAGGTATCTAAAATATCCATCCACCTTCCAGACCTCCAGACTGGCCTTTGGGTATGCAGTCGCGAGCTGTTCACGAATGGCCTCTTTCCATGCCTTCCTCCCCAACCATTTCCCCATCACTCTGAAAACAAACGTGACCAAAAAAAAAAGCAAACGAGTAAAAAAACAGAGTCATCAATCCACCTCCCTCGGCACTCATATGCGAGCTCCGATGCTGTTTCCAAGTACCAACTGCAAGAAACACGCTTTCCCAGCGCATATCAACAGCCGACTCAACTGCAGCTGGGGAAATATCGCCAGCCTTATATAGCCCATAGACCGGCCACCTATGCTCATAAATGAAGATACCCCCACACCCCTCATGAATGCATGTATGCGGAAACTCCGGAGAAAAGAGCAAAAAAAAAAAAAAAGAACCGAACCATATAGACGTTCAAGGGTTTGTGGTCCATACCGAAAATAGAAAAAATGAAGAAATAAAACCAAAATAAAACGAGCCATCGCGCCAGAGAATAGTGCCAGGACGAGTCATTTCCCATGATTTGACAAGAAAAGAGGGACAGATTAGAGAGCCCGATGCGAAGGATCTCTGATCTCAAAGGTCAGTTCGCGACCAAAGACCCCATGTCGTAAAATCGGGTCATCAAACGATGAGAAGTTGAACCGTGGGTATGGTGGGAATGCAGTGTGGGTCCAATATAGTACAGCGGGTATTCCTTTTCCATTCTGACTTTTGGTGACTTTCCTCCTCTAGGGCCCTAATCAACCATCCCCGCCGAAAAAAAAAATTAGTGGCTTGGGGGCTGAGCTCCATTTGCTGCACGAATTAGTCAGGACGCGTTTACTCGCGCGGGGTTGCCCAACTTACACTGGCTGTAGATGCCCTGGGTAGGCTGAGCGTAGGGAGAGTGGGGCTGGTAGTTAGGGTACATGTGGTTGTTGTAGTCAGGAAGCGGCTGCTGGGGGACCGCAGCTGAAGGGGGAGGAGGGTACTGAGCAGGCTGGTAGCCGATGGGGGGCAGCTGGACTGGTCGCGATCCGGGGTAGGACGAGGTGGGAGTTCCGTCGGGGCCCTGGGGGTCACCGCCGTTCTGAGCAGCGGCGGCGGCGGCAGCTTGGCGTTGACGCTCCTCCTCGGCCTTGCGCTGGGCCTCCTCCTCCTTCTTGCGGGCCTTCCATTCCTTACGGATCTCCTTGAATTCTATGACACGTCGGTTAGCCACTGCATGAGACCCCTGGAGTCTGGTTTCAGATACTCACCCTCAGGAGTTCGCTTCTGTCCGTGAGACTGCATTGTCACATGAGCGTTAAGGTGGTTCAGGGTACCGTAGGCCTTCTCGCAACCGTTCCATCCACACTTGTACATTCTCTCAATCTCCTCATACCGTCTTCGGGGTCGCTTGTGCTGCTGTGCGCCAGGGATGGGGACAAATGAGTACACCTAAATCACACCCAGAGTTAGCCAAACTTGGAATTCCACGCCAAAGGCACTGGGCCACCGCGATTGATGCGTGAGAGCCCGTTTCCCCCGCGCGCCATGTCCGCTGTCGGATCTCTCTTTTTTGGAGCTGCAAACCCCAAAATCGTCATCCGGAACACGCGTCTGCGCGAGAGTCGCGGCGTCTCGCAAATCATCAAGCAAAAAGTGGCACGGTGCAGTCAGCTTTCATACATACCTGGTTGGGTCTCTGGGGAGGAGCCGAGGCGGGGGACTGGGCATAGACGGGGTGGCCTGGTGTCAAAGGCGCACCGCCGTGCTGTCCGTATCCTGCCCAGTCTGGTCGCGGCTGGGCGTACATGCCGCTGCTGGGATGGGAGTAGCTGTGCGACATGTCTGGGTTGGGCGCGTAAGGCGAGTGCTGCCCGTAGGGATAAGTCGGGCTGGGCGCGGCGATGGATGGATCTATAGGTACATCGTTGTCAGATTTGACCGAGTGGGTTTGATGGTTACGCCCATCCTGCTGGGGCATAGACGGACTGTTCTGTTGTTGCGCCATACCTCCGCTGCTGCTCGCTGGATGGTATGAACGCTGGATGTGGTCTGGGAAAGATCCTGATCGAGCCGACTGGGGATACACGCCGTACTCAGAGGTGGGAGTGGCCGACGTCGATGAGTAGGCTTCCTGCTTGACCGGGTATTGCGCAGCAGACGCGTGATCTGCGCTCGATTCTTCAGAATTGCTGTCGCCGAAGTTGCTTGGATAGGGCGAGGGCAAACCTGACTGCGAGTACTCCGGGGCACTTCGTTCCATAGAGCTGGGGGAGCTGAGGAGCGTGTCTAGGGTTGCCTCTGAGCCAAGTTGGGAGGTGTTGGAGGAATGAAGAGATGCGTGGTTGTCAACAAAGTTATGAGGTTGTTGCGTTGGCACCAGGAACATGCTACAGCTCCAAGGAACGGGTGATAGGCGAATGGCCGGCCAGGTTTAGCTTCAAGGCCCGCGTCAGGTTGGAATTTGTCCGGTAGCAGGGGAAGAGAAGGGTAATGGCTGAGCGCTTGCAAAGAGACTCGCGGCGGCGCGGCGGTATATGTTGTTGGCGGCGGCAGTAGTAGCGCCGTTCGTGAGGCCAAGGGTAGGTTTATGGTTAAGTGTGTGATGAGAGGAGCTAGGCCAAGTCCTTGGGCGCGGATCTTGCTGGGGAGGGGATGGGGGGCTAGGCAAGGATGGTTGCGCTCGTCCACGATCACTGAAGGTCGAGGGGCTAAAGACGATGGTACACCTTGGGGAGCACACACTAATATAGTGCGATATGAATCGACTGGTAGTGTGGACTCTGCCGAGAACCAGGTCCAACAAAGTCTAGCGCCTGAGCCGAGATGGTCAGGGTGGTGCTAAAGTGTATCTGGCGACGAACACTGACTCTTGTCTGTTCTGAGCGACTCAAGCAGTGCAGGGGGTGTGGGGGGGTGTGAGGTGTGTGGGAGCCCAAGAAAAGCTTCTGTAATGACGGAGACGACGACAGCCGGTGCGGGACCGAAGAATTTTATAGGGCCCTGGACCCAAATGAATGACGGAGTGATGGACAGAACGAGCTCCGCAACTTGGCGCGACCCAGCAGTCGATGCGAGGTGGGACCGACTGGCAGGCGGCTGGTCCTGGTCTGCGTCGAGTCGAATGCAGCGAGAGAGAGAACGCAGAGTGAATGAACCCTGGGCAAGGCGACGAACTCTGGGCGAGTTTCTCGTCTGTGTGGGAAATGGTGATTACCAGGCGCACAGTTTCCAGGGCAGTGGGCGACCGGATCCCGGGCTTATCGAGGCAAATGATGGGTAGCGCTGGTCTGCTGGTCGAGGGGGCGTGCAAGGATCGGGGTATTTCCGTCGGAGCGCAGCAAGCAGATAGTGGGAATTAGTTCACAGGTCCAAGTTGCTGAGACTAGACTCCGCTGCGTCTAGGCAGATCACTCTGCCGAGTGTACCCCAGTATGGCGACCGGTGCCGGCTCAGCCGCTGACTCGTGCCTCGAGCGAAAACGGCGAGGGCGAGCAATTACGGATACGTGCGCGACAACGAGAAAAGGTCCAGCCTGGGGTGTGGGAGCAAAGAGAGCGGAGGAGGCGGCGGCGGCGAGAAGGTGAGGAAGAGTGGAGGTGGGAGAGAAATGGGGGAGAAGGCGGGTTTGGTGGTAACTGCGTTTTTCTGGCTGGCAGAAATTTGTTCCAAGGCCAGCCAGGAGAGGTGAGGGTGAATGCAAAGGAGCAGAGACGAACGGGAACCCTGGTCCCCTGCCAACCTTCTCCGTACTGTTGCTCCTCTTTCTCTTCGCTCCTCGCTCCTGACTCCTCTTTGCCCGTCACTCCCCTGGTCAGGTTCAACGCAACTCGAAATTGTGGCGGAGGGGGGGCGCACCGTGAGGGCGGGAAATGTGGCGATTGCAGAGTGTGTCAGTCCACAGCTTTTGTCATCTGATTGTAATGTGTACGTGTGCGGTCGTTTCTTTGTTTCCTGAGTCGGTCCTCCCATTTCGGCGAGTCTCGTCGATTCTCTGGGTGCGATCGATGTCTCTGATGGTACAGCGGTTCGGAGTGTACGACGAACAACCACTACCACCACCACTACTACCATGACTCTGCTCGTACGGAGTACCGTACCAGCCATCACGAAAGCCGACACGCTGGAGACGAATAATGAGGGGGGTGGTGGATGGGCGGACCAGGGGGGTGGTCGTCGCTCGGTACCCTGCCCTTCCTCCTCCCCCTCGCTCACTCGTCACTTGGCCACTCGCAGCCCACTCTGCGACCCGACATGCAAGCTGCGAGCTGCGATGTCCGAGCTGAGGGCTTGGGTGGAGGTCACCAGCCAAGCGGCGAACGAGGTGCAGGCGAGGGTGCATGGCCACGGAATGTCCATGGCGGGAGCTCTGCTCCTCCAGTGGTCACAGTGCGCAAAACCTGTCCCCGAACTGCGGCAGTCGATCTGCGGCCTTTTCCAGGCCCAAGCCCAATCAGAAGAAAAGTGGCTGGTTCCACCGTGAGGAGGCGTCCAGGATACCTGGCAGAATGCAGCTTGGGGGCTTGGCTCCTGTTCTCAAAGAGGGGTCAGGGTGCCGATTATCCTTCCAGCCTGCGAAATGCCAATGGGGGGACTCCGTGGACCATAGAACTGGGCCTCGGGTGCCCGGTTGCCGCGGGCACAGGGCGCACCGCTGGGGAGAGATTGCAAGAGGCCCTTGTGACCAGTACTGAGTCAGGCAGTATACCGAGACCTGGGCAAGGTATGTTGATGCCTCAGAACGTGGCGGCGAGACTGTGAGGGTGTGCGAGTGTCCGGCGTGCTGGTTCCCGCCAGGCGCTAGTCGCAGTCGCGCGAGCGAACCAGACTCAATGAGGATGGGAATATTCTCCGCGACACGACTGTGTAACGAACGTTTTTATCGCTGCGGAACCACGCCAGTCTGTGCCTGAGCCGGTTCACTATGATGCGTCTATGGTCTAGTATCAAGGA
Source organism: Calonectria multiphialidica (assembly GCA_020623665.1). Taxonomy (NCBI): domain Eukaryota; kingdom Fungi; phylum Ascomycota; class Sordariomycetes; order Hypocreales; family Nectriaceae; genus Calonectria; species Calonectria multiphialidica. Next base: position 705,287 of record JAHVYC010000007.1, read on the forward strand.
GCGTTGACGTGCATATCCCAGACCTCTCAAGGACTGGCGCCGCAAATTAGGCCATTACTTCCTTCCGGATCCCTCGACGGTGGTGGGCGGTGGATGGGCGATCAGGCAGTGGCCCCCGACTCAGCCCTAGATGTGGTAACCCAGACCTGCTCGACGGGCGCTATTGAATCCGGCCCTCGGGCAACTAGAGCGAAGGGTTGTACGCGATGGTCTGCGTCGCCGGGCCAGTATCCCCGTCGGTGTCTCGCTGTGCTATATCACAAGCCGGTGGTAGACGGCGGCCGCAGCAGTGCGCTTGCCGACCTGTCAATGAGGCGGGGGGGCATCGATGTCGCATATCACACTTCTCGGAGCGACGGGGACGCGAAGTCCGAGAAGGGAGGAGGGCAAGGCGGTAGAGTGGGGAGAAAGGGGCAGCGAGAAGGGGCAGAGAGAAGAGAAGACAGCATGAGAAACGCAGCAGTCAGAATTGAGGATCCGAGAGACCACATCACACCTTGATGCCATAAATTTCACCTTGTCCATAGTCGTCCAACTCAATGCACGTCAATATCATGGAGCCCTAGCGGTCCTCTCCACATTAGCCCAGCAGCAGGACGAGCGCCGTTGGTAGCGCGCCGGATCGCGTCTCGTTTCACACTGCTAGTGACTTGCCTTGCTAGGAGGGATTGCTGCCATGGGCAGGCTCAGATCTAGATCAGCTCGGAGCGGAGCTGCGATGGATGCTGGGCCTCTTGTTTCTTTTTCGGTTCCAAAATAAAGGTACGTTGGCGCATGCAATGAAGCCCTTAGGCTCTGCCTCAGACATTTGCCGTATGGCATGGCATAGCATGGCATGGCACGGCAAGGGCATGGGGTGGTCCCTTCCTCATGACACAGTGGGATGCCTGATATTGTACATGAGGCATGAGGGTACACTACGTACTCAGCGCGCAATGTAGAGTAGGGGGACAGGGAAGACAAGGCATGAACTGGCCATAATCACCTCACCTCAAGGCGTCAACCGAGAGATCCACGGCACTGCTCTGGTGTCGCATTACAAGTCATCTTTCAGCTCGGTGAGGCCAACCAAATCTCAGCGTATGCACCCTCCATCCTCGCCACGCGTATCATTTGTCGACGTGTTGCCTCAGCACACTCCCTTGAATTTCTTTTTTGGATTTGGTTTTTTTATTTGGTTTTGATCGGTGTGGGTTGTTTCTTTTTCCATTTCCAGCTGCCAGCGCATCAATGCCCACCGCGCAAATTGCTTGTTTCGTTTGCATTGCCATCAGCGCTTCCTCTGTCCTAAATGTGTTGACCCGTTCCCAACACCCTGGTACGCTTTGAAAGCGTCCTGGTCAAATGATCTGTCGTGGAGTTTTAGGCGCAAACAAGATCTCAAGCGAACCGAACCTCCGGGATGAACTAAAAAGCTTCAATGTCCCGAAGGGGCACAGCCGGCCCATCTCGTTGGTGGACTCGCTAGGCACTTGGGCTGCCCCGTTTTCCTTGCGACCAGCACAGCGACACGCTTCTTACCTTGACCTCATGCGTCGGACAAAGGGTATTTTCCGTCCCATGCCCACAACCCACAAACTGCAACTTGAAAATATCTATTCGCCATCGCCAATTGTGCGCGCATCCACAGAGGCACGGCGAGCCTCGACACAGCGTCTGACCACATGCAGATGCTCGCACAGCGAGCCAATCCCCGGTTTGCCATGACCCATCTTGCCATGACCTAGCCGGGCACGAATTGGGCGGCAAGCCAGACCTGGACAGGGAAGCAGGGACAAAGACACAGGCCTGCGGCCGTCACTCTCAACTTTGCCCTTGGCCACAGACCTGGAGGGTATCACTCGGCCGCAAGTCGGTCACCAGACCGGCCGCGTTTTTTTTTTTTTTTTTGCCATCCGACTTTTCTCTCTTGCTCTCCGCCTTTTCGTTCCGATCGTAGCATTGCACTCGGTAACTATCATACACACACATGGACGAGTGCCGTTCTGGTCGCACAATCAAATGGAACCTACCCCAGCGGCTCCACGTGTTGGCCAGACTCTCTGTACGGTTCGAGTCTGCAAGACAGTCTGGAATAGAGCTCACGTGGAGTACCCACTGATGCGCGGTCCATGCTGATTCTAGCCCTTCGGGGTCCAGTGGCTTGGCCCCCTGTTCAACACAATTCGCGAAAAATGCGACACCTTTGCGATACCCACGGCGGTCGGGTCATCAAGTCACCCACCGCACATGTATCGTTGGTCAGTTCCAAGACGGGGGGGCAGAAGACGCGCCCTTTGCAGCATTCGTCCAGGCCGTCAAATCCTCCTGCCACACAGTGCTGTGCCACACCCAGAACGAACGCTTCAACCACCACTGCTGGCATCGGCACTCCCTTCCCTCTTTGCTCACATGCAGGCCACCCTCTTCTTCTCCCATGAAACCCCATTGCCGCGAGAGTAAACCCGCTACATCCGCCCGTTATCCCCATGTCAACTACGTACCATGGCAGTACTCTCATCAACCACAGTATTTACCACTGTAATGGGAGTACCTCAGCCCAAGGCAATCCAACCCCAATGTGCATTTCCAATCCAAAGCAAAGCAATACACTGCCCAATGCCAATGCAATGGACCCCAAGGCGGGCCCCAAGTGGCGCGTCTAGCCTGCAAGCTTTGGTCAAGAAGAGCCCAGTTCCCTGTCACGCAACGCTGTCTATCTCAACTCCGTGCTCCACGCTGGGCATGCACTCCATCGTTTGCAAGCAGGCATGTGCTGACTCGCTCATGGGTCTCCTCTACTCAGAGCCTCTGCAGCAAGCCGGTTCCCCTCAACGCTAAATAGAGGTGGGTTACTAAGGTGCAGCCGCAGAATCGACATCTTGAAAAGCGCCTGGATCTTGTTTCCCTTGACCTAGTCTGGTATAACCACCAGATGTGCAGGTGCTGCCCAGCGAGACGGGATCTGGGGTCAATCGCGGGCTAGGTAGGCCCCATTCAACTGTCTCAGACGACGAGAGCCAGAAGGGGAGTCTCCGCAGCCGCTAGCCCTCATTCACAGAGCTTCCTTCAACTTCGACTTTGAATCTCCCATTATATCATACATCCACTTTGATGCAGCCTTCCCCCTAGCTCGTTGACCTTGACCGCCTCGCCGCACAGTGGCCCAACCACCAGGATGTTCTTTTTGCTCAAGTGGACTCCTCCTGCGGCATATGCGCACCCCTGAGCATGGAGTCATGGGGCCCGCAACAAAATGAGCACGGACCGCCGGGGAAGACCATCATTTACACCATGCTAATACTGCAGGGGATGGCTGTCGAGCTCGGCTGGGGTGAGGGCAATCAATCAACAGTCACAGTCGCAAGCGCACTGTGGTAGGATCAATCCCACCGAATACCGGGATGTTCAAAGCACCGACTCTACACGTTGTCACGCATTTCAAATTTCCCTTGCCCACGGATTTGACAGCCTGCAACTATAGGTTGAAAGTGGGACCCTTCTGAGGGAGATATGCTGCGTTGGCATGAGGCACAAAGGCAGAAAGCTACCATCCAGGTACATACGTCCAATGAAACGTCAGCCATGGGTCCTGTTCCTTTGTCCCGGGTCGTTGAGGAAGTTGACCTCGCTTCTCGCGTAGCGGTCTGGGTTGCATTGGCCATGGCCGGTGTTAACGGCGACCGTCGCATCGAGGCATCCGCGATACTCGTAACCAGGGCCCTGCCATATAAACAGAACTCGTGTGGTTGAGGGTCGATCATCAACTCCCCAAGCAGGAGGTTCTCCAGCCATGCTGGAGGGAACCACACAGGGTCCGTTCGGCGATTCAGCTCCTTCGGCTAACCATAAAGGGATAAACCGCGCCAGGGAAGCCCTAAGCGCGGCCGTGGGCCCAGGATGGAGCCCAGCCCCCAACATCCCCCACACATCCACGGAGGACAAAACATGGCCCAGATGAAAGCACCTCTGTTCACTCTAAACGAACCTTGACTAGTGTGGTTCCGCCACGCTGGTCAACGCGACCTAGTGATCGCCACGAACCATGAGCCACTGATGAGAAACGCGACAAAGGCGACAGGGCGGGAGTGCAAAGAGCGTGGGCAAATTGAACTTGATCCCAAAAATGGAAGTTCGTCAAGTTTGTAATCACAGGCCTCCCCCCGTCAGACGCAGACCCCAGTCAACACGCTGAAAGTGTGTTAGGCAATTTGCAGCCCCAAATCTGACTGGACCCTTCACCAATAAACCAGGCATGACATGATGCAGCCAAAGGGTCTGGAAGAGTCGGAAATAGAAGCACTCATCATCGCCCCCTGGGACCAGAGCCATGGCAATTACCGCTTTGCCGACGCTTTCATCATAGACGGTATTGGTCATTTTATCATCATTTACCGTTCTTACACACGACGTTTCATGTGATGAATGATGGGGATAGCGACGGCTGACACTGATGGATGACAAATGGGTAGGTGGTGGTGTCGCGATGGGAGGAGGTGTGGAGATGCTCGAGGACGCGGTTGGAAAAGGAGAGTGGCTGGTGTTTGGGCCTGGATATTTCACTCAAGTTGACCGCCAAGCTCGGTGACAGGTGAGCCCATGGGACCGATGCCCCCAGATCCCGTGCAGTGGGTTGAGGACGATCTCAAGCCATCACGATCCTGTTTTTTAGGCCTACGAGCAAGGAACAGGCACAGAGTAATTAGGACGCCAACGCCAACGTCAAGCAGACGAGTACCGGCATACCGGATGCTCAACAAGCCGGATGATACCCACCCTCCCCAATTTCTCAAGACGGCCGCCGCGGCAGGGCCAATTAGAGACCCGTGGGTAACATAAGCTAGCGTGGTTTCGTAAGCATTAGCGGCAAATTCCCAGCACGGACAGAGCTTGAGCCAGAGGGCTGATGAGTCGCTAGAATGTCACTTGCATCCAGGAACGTGCGAGGCTACAGCAAGCCATGGGCTGTGACGGTGGACGGCAGTCTGTTTTAGCCCGTGTCGGTGGTGTCTTGAACTCCAGCAAACGGTCGTGCTAGCCTGTGAACCAGGACGGCCACGATCGCAAGGCTTCCCGTTGCGCTGGGAATCCCGCGTGCCGGGTAACTTAAGCTGTGCGTGATGTGATTGCAGAACACGCAGAGCTGGAACAATGGCACCGAGAGTTGACCGATCGCTGCGGGTTGTGTGAGAGAAGGGATTTCACGCATGCTCCTGGCATCCAGAAACAGAGCTTCGCCCGGCCAGCCAGGTGATCAGTCACCTGCTGATCTGCGAGCCAATCTCAATTCCTCATGTTTCTGGACCTGGCTCCACTCGCAAGACGAGGAAATCCAGATCTTGGGTGGGCTGAGGCGCGCTAGTGATCTGCACGACGGTGGACGCGAGAAGGCCCAGGCGGGCTCAGCTCACTAGCGCACATCGACAGGGTCAAGATCCCAACTTGTCATGGTGGCCCCTGGATTCTCGGCAGTCACCGGAGTGCTGCCAGAAAGCAATCTGGAGCGGAGATTGTGGTTGGGCTGAATGGACTTTTGCTTCGGTACCGAGCTGGACCAGTGCCGACCATCGTGACAGTAGGTGTTCATCCAATGACATGCTGCTCATGCCAACTGTAGACTGTTCCCAACTTGGAAGGGGAGAATAGACAGAGGACCCAGATGAGGCAAGGTCTCATCGGGTGTGAACAAGTTCGTCCTGGGGACAGTCGGGGGCTACGCGAGCTGATGCTGGTGGCGATCCTACCCGTTTATCTTTCTGGAACCTCGAATACTGAATTCAGTCCGTCACCTTCCCGAAGAGGAACCTTTCAGCTGAGGCTGGCCACTGTTTGTCTCTGGGGGGGGGAGAAAAAAAGGGTGACACTTAAAAAAAAAGCCAACTGGGATTGTACGACACGGCCGCGTTTCACTGTGATCACGGGGCAGACGTCTTTCAGAGGGCCCTGAAACGAAATACATTCAGGCACTTTCGCACCTACACATAGGGTACCTCGCACCTGGAAACCTGGCAGTGTCCAGCCTTTCTGTGTGAGGGGGGGGGATGGACTCTCGCGCGACAGCCGCTCTCTGCGCGTACCTTGATCAGATACAATTGCATCGCAATCACCTTGCTACCCATACGCGTGTGTAAGACTACGAGGTTCTGTCTCTTTCAAACGCAGCCCGTCGACACCTGTTTCGGAGACGCACCCGAATTATCGGCCCCCAAGGCTTAGAGCTACTAACGATCTTCGTTATTCCTCCGTAGTGGGATCCATCTTCCCACTCTTTCCAGGACAAGGGGTTTGGAGGCCACCACCCAACCTTGTGTGCTCACTGTGCTGTGCTGGAATGGGCTGGCCTCGGCGCCAGTGGGTTAAGGTGAAGGAGAGAGGGGCTACGTACTTCCTCCATGGGGATTCGTTGATGGCCAAAATTGTGAATTGACAACGGGCGTCAAGGATTCTGTGATGGCAGAGAGGGATGCCGACGGCAAAACCCATCCGGCATCTCAGCCCGCCACCGACGTAATGACCACTGTTCTGCTGAATCGCATGCCCATATTTGCCAATATTCAAGTGTGAGACAATGGTAATGGGGAAAAAGCACGGCAGAGACGTCGCTGGGTCTTCGATGTGCTGGATCATTCTCCACTCGAGGCGGCCGAAGGCCGGCTGGCCGGATACAGCAGCATGGGGGCTCTTCAGGAGGTGGGCCTCCTTAGCCCCCCTGGAACCGCAGCACAAGAGGGAGGGCATTCTAGCGCCACGGGTGATGGTTCATGAGGCAGTACATGGCTATCGCGGCTCGCTTGTGTGCTTGCTCGACGGCAGTCCGGTTTTTTCCTTGCGCTGAATGGATAGCTACGTACATGCGACGAAATACTCGCAATGGAAGCGTCTGGACCTGGTACCCACGAACAACCGAGTCAAGAGACTTTTTTTTTTTTCTCCTCACTGTGTGCCTGAGGGGTGGAAAAAAAAAACCTGGCAGGAGGGGGAGTGTCATCGGGGAGACGGGAAATGGGCAGGAGACGGTCAGTGACGTTTATTGATTTCAATTTAAGTCTTTTTACGAGTCGGGACAGCTGGGGCCGGTTTGATGCCCAGTGAAGACGATTTTGCCTGACACGACCACGATCAAGCTCGATGAGAACGGACTGTGAGCGCGTGGCATGGTGGCAGGAGATCGGGGTCAGAGAAAACGATGAGCATGGGACGAAGTCTATGGGGAAAAAGTGTGATGGGTTTTTTCAGCTGTCTGTCTCAGTTGAACAAGAACTGCGCCCGGACGTAAGCCATTGTCACAGAAATGTCCAGGTCTGAGGAGGTCAGAGCATACATAGACGAGGAGGCCGTAAGAGGATACGATATTGAGGCTGCGACACGATACAGGGACGACCAACACGACATGTCAGGACACGGCAGAACACGACACGACACAACACGGACCCCGGACGCAGAGGGTCCAGGCGTCTATCTGCCTGCCTTGCCTCGCTAGCCCTCCACTCCGTAATAGGGCGGTTGGAGGCTGGTGCTGACTTCTGGGGGGGGGTGGTTTGGAACAGGGGGGCCAGGATTGGAATGCGCCTGGGAGACTGCACGCACCGGTGACACGGTCCCCCAGCTCCACGGTCTTTGCGCACACTCTGGAGACTTGGCTCGAACCAACAGACGTTGGCACCACTCGGACTTGGCCTGTGGGAAGCCACACCATACTCTGTCTAGACGACCAAGGTGAAGGACGAGACCCTTTGATATTGGGGCAGATGGCTGGAAGTCGACCCTGAAAATATCACAGATGTACCGCCTCCCCCCCTTTTCCGCTTCTCCTCTTTCTGATGGCGTACCCCTCCCGATATTCGCATGTGTGTGTGCGCGCGCGCGCGCGCGTGTGTGTGTGGGTGAATGCGGTGTCCAATCAACCCGCAAGCAGCAACCACAGTAGGGCCCGTCACAACATTTGCAGGGCAAACAAACGGCGTCAACATTTGCTGCGTTTCCTCCCCCCCCCTCCCCCTGCTCTCAGTGGCAGCTTCTCCTTGCCTCTGGGTGTGCCGTGCCCAGAAGCGAGAGGGACATGGTGGTGGAGGTCCCGCCCCCCGAACATTTTCGGGTTTCCTCACCCACTCGAGAGAGGCAAAAAAAAAAAAAAAAAAGAGGACTCCCTGCCTTCGTGACTTTCGGTTGAGGCGTCAACACTCCCCCCCTGTATCCATTGGGAGACTTTGCTGGGATTTGCGACCGTCACAATATTGTCTGTTGCCGTACCCGTCGGCGTAATACTCGAGTTGGGTCATTACCTCCGGCATGTCATGTTAACCCCGGAAAAAGAAGGTTTATCGTAGCGGCCGTCGACATGAACGGCGTCGTCGGTCAGCATACAGCCAAACCACTAGACCAGAAATCTGTCCTGCTAACATGACGCGCCATTGTCATGCTGTCCCGCCATGGAAATCTCGGCCTACGGCGTCTGGCGCGGCCATTGTGAATTTCAAAGCTGTCGTGTTCGCGTGTACATCCTCATTTTCCCTGGTCAATGTGCCCGCCGTCAGCCGAGGCTGGCAGAAGAAACGAAAGTGTTTGCGGAGGAAACGAGCCCGCTTGCGAATGGGACCATGGACACCGCCGCTTCTACCCTGTACTCCATGGCTTTGCTCTGTATATGTGTGGCCAAGTCTTCGACGTGTCACTTGATGAGTCTATGTCATATTGTATTTTTAATCACCATTATTCACACGAGATTGGAGATGCGGCAGTTGTTCCAACACAAGTGTTCAGCTCAACAGATAGGAAGCGAGATGGGAAGCATTATTCAGGTGAACCCGCTTGATATGACGCATTTTTTTCCAACAAAGGCATTGATATTCTCCCCCATGACAAACGTCAAATTGACGTGGAGCTGCCGAAAAACTGATATGTGACGACATGGCATTCCA